>JACGDI010005612.1:310865-357651 GCA_014898725.1 Jacaranda copaia
GTCTGTAAGTTTAATGCTGACGAAATCCTTTAAGACTAGCATTTTCATGTACTCTTTAAATTTATTTATTTATTTTTTCAGAGTTGAATACCAATGGTGAAGGGCAGGGCATGGCGAATCATCCCAAGACCCCTGCTGGAAACTGTCCTCAACAACCACGCGCAGCACCACCGCGTGCCTCAACCTCTTATCCTCCACGGCCCCCGTGGCGTTGGCAAAACCACCCTTATCCTTGAACGTAAACAACAACTTAACCCCCTTCCCTCCTCTTTGTAGATATATGTATCTGTTTGTATTTGTACTCCTGATAAATGCATAGAAAGAATGTTGTATGCAGACCCCTCGATTGAATTTGTAAATGAGGATTCAAAAAGGAGAAAATAATGAAATGCCCTCATGTGGCGGTACTGATAACAGCTTTACTTTTCAACTTATTTGAAGAATGTATCTATTACTAAACTCTGGAATAATCTGAGGAATGCCAACATAAATAGTAGCTTGTTTGTTCCCCTATCTTTGCTAACTTTAAGGATTTAAGTTAGAGTTTTTTGGTTGTCTATAAGAGTTCATTTACTAATACTTATGTTGATCTGATGTCAATTTTCTAATGTTTTTAATCACATTAATTGAAACCATGTATTTTAACATGATCTAGTGACTAGCATGTGAAAGTACTAGTGTACCTCCTGTATTGAATATTCATCAATCCTGTTATATTGTCCTGGTATATATATGAGCATGTTCTCCTTATTCTGCTGCCATTGTTCTGTGTCATTTGAGTATTTAATATGGAGATCATCTTATAATGTATGCTAGGGATAAATGGAACTAGAACTATGACCTCTATGATGTTGAAGGTTACCAGTCCTGTAAACCTTGATCCAATATGGCTTTTTATTTTTCTCTTTGATAGGTCTATTTGAGAAATGGAACACAGGCCCTCACATCACTGGTTATGTCGACTTTGCCGAGTCAATAGAGGATTACCATCCAAAGCATGGTCGCTCATATCCATGGACCTCGTGGACCATTTGCCCACCACCTAAACTTGTCACACTAAAGTCTCAGCTTGAGAACTGCCTTGAGTCCATGATTCAAAAGGCCATCAAGCTTGGGACCATTAGCTCCCACCAAATATTCACCACTCTTACCAAATGGCACAGTCCAACCACTGCCCTCAATCAAATTTTGAATATCAATTTGGTTTCCAAAGTGCATGTCGTAAATAAAAAGAATAGGGTTTCAACATCAAATTTGTGGGACAGTGCTGTATTTAAATTATCTGCTGGACTGACTGAACAAGAATTAGATGGGGTTTTAGATAAGAGCATTTCTGTGGAGGAGGGATCATATTATAAGGAGGCCATGGCGGCATTGAAGTTGGCCAAAGAGGTGATTAGGGTTCAAGCAAAATGGAGAGAGAATGCAATTCGAGATTTGAACAATAAGGGTGGGTTTTCGCGGTCCTTGGTGAATTCTGCTACTGACTGGCCTTGTTTGTTGCTTGAGTTATTGTCTTCGGCTGCTGAAATGGACTATTTTCAGGTATTTAGCCGAAATATTAAACTTTTTAATACCAAAACTTGGCTAACTTTATCTATTGTATTCCCCATTGATGAGGTAAATTGGTTGTCTGAAACTGAAAAAAGGAGGAGCAAACCTGTTAATTTGCTATGTAATTCATAAAAAGTTAAAATGCTTATGTAGCATTAAAGTGCGAAGAAAATGATTTCAGGCTTATTTGTTTTATTGGGATTTTCTAATTCACGTAGAATAATTAATTGGTCTTTGTTTCCTAATAGGTGCTAATGGTTTTAGCAAATGTGTGGTACTTATCTTTCTCTTTGTAGATGTGAGGCTTGGTGCCTTTTCAATAGCAGATGCTTGCTGTGGATGATTGAAACAAAATCAGACTCTTAATTGGATTGTAAACTATGAAATGATCACTCCATGTACATCTATATTAGATGATTATGGGTGATAATTGAGGGCTAATTTCTCATGCTTTTCTCTTTTCTTACTTTCTTTTGGTATGATAAAATAAGTAGCCGAAGCTGGTGATGAACAATATTGAGGTTCTGAAGAATGCTGTTTGGGAGGATGACAGAACATTATGGGGATCCATGTACCATGACAGTCTGATTTGGAGAATAATAGCCTTGGGTGCAAATGAAAGGTGTCTACCAGTTTTTCTTGTGACATCTGATAGGTAATTGTTCTTACCTTTGCGATGGACCTTTGAGTTCGTTGAAGCACAAGATCAGCTTGGTTGAAATGTGGATGCATTCCTATAAATTATATGTCCTCTTTAGAAAACGATTCTTTTTCTCTTTCTTTTGTTTATATTTTCTGGGAAATAGGTTAAAACAATATTAACATGGTGCTTGTGATATATGTAGCTGTTGGTGAAATACATGTATATGTCTTGTTTTTTTAAAAGATTGAAATTTCCTTTCATTGCTCGTCACATTTGCTTTCTAGAAATATTACTTCAATGAGAAGTAATCACATTATGCCATGCCGCAGCTAACAAGTTTTTAAGCTTTGCTTTTATATGAATGGTATCTCTGATTAGAAGTTAAATCCTGTGGGTGAGAAAAAAAAAGAATAAGAAAATAGTCCTTGTCTTTGGCTTTTTGATTTGAATTAACAATCATAGGAAGTGAGTTGCCAGTCTTATTATGCTGTCATACTTTATGCTTTCGATTGCTTATGTTATTATAAAGCAAAGTGTTAATAATAATGACCGGTTAATGCATCAATTTTTTTAAAGCTTGATTTTCAACTTGGTCTAGGTTAAAATTCACATGTTTACGTTTAATTTGGAGTTTATTAGAAATTCCTTTATGCTGTGTACCGTGACCGTTCACTTATTCTGAAGAAAACGAATTCCTTTTTTATTCTGGTGGTTTTCCAATAACACTGTATGATCTTTCTTTAAAATTGACTTCTGGTGGTAAATCATATCAGCTTATTAAGATACTATCAATCATATCCACAGGAGAATGTGTATAAAATGATTCAACACTCCATATTTAGACAGCGTGTTATTATTAAACACTCCATATTATTACTGCAGCATTCTGTTTTCACAATTGTAATTGAGCCCAAGTGGTTTAGCGGCAATCTTGAGAATATTACATGGAGTAATCTCCCTAGAGATCTCTGCCCAAGACTTGAAATTTCTTTATTGGCCTCTACTTACAACATGTTTCTCCTTCAATATAGGTTAGATAATCTTTGGATGGAGATTTCTCTAGTTAAAAATTTGACCAGTTATTTCCGTAGCATGTCCAAATTAAATGGGGGAAACTTCTTAGACATTAGCTTCCTTGGTCTTCTTGGATGGAACTCCTTTTCCAAATTAGCTGTCTATGATTTTTCTTTTGTTTGAATCAGTGTTCTTTAAGGTGTTGCCCAATGTATTTAAGCTTGTAAGGAAAAAGGCAGGTTATCCTTGTGAGACTGGAGCAGCATTTGTCCCCTGTGCCAATCCACTGAGACCCTGTATTGGGTGAGAAAATTTGTAATTATCTCAATTTAACTTAAATTGCATTCTAAATGAAAATTATTGGCAGACATTCAAAACATGGAAGTCTCAAATTGCTCTTTTAGTATAGTCATCTGGAAAAAGCAGGAGCTATAAGTGTGTAGCTTCTCTTACTTCATGGACAGTGGAAAGGTTTCATTTTGTATAGCCTCTTTCTTCCTAGGCAATATTGTAGTCCTTTGACATATTTGTCATAATTAATACTCATGAAATGCTAACAATCACTGTCAAGCACAGGGCTACTAGTACATTAGCAAGAATTTACTTGCACAACTACCTATTATGAAGTGGCAAGTATACTTTATCTTTATCAAACCATTTTTCTCATTTATGGTTGGTGAGTGACCATTTATCAGTTACCACATGGCATGGACAATTATTATATAGTGTTAATCTTAATGTGCATCTTGCTTCTGAATCATTGCCATAGACCAGCTATCAATAAAATGGTTGGATATTCTTAAAATAATTGACCAAGTACCTTCATAAAAAGAGATAATAGATTAAAGCTTTATTTCTTCAGTGTAACTTAAGTTGGCATAACTTTTGTGTGTAAGTTCCTGAATTTGTGCTCTTAGTTATTGAGTAGTTTTTTTTCTACAAACTGTTGCTTTAATTTTGCTATAATGTTCTCTATCTGTTATTTTCATTTTTTACAATTGGCTGAAAAAATCTGCAGTTACTACTCATACAGAGCTTTTATGGATTTTGGATTTCCAGATATTTTCATCTCCCGTGAGGTAAACTCTCTCTCTCTCTCTCTCTAATGTTGACTTTGCCAGAGCAAGAACCAGCTGTTTCTCCCAAGGTTTTGAAAAGAAAAATCTGTTAATTTCAAGCTTTTTTGCCTTTAAGTGATCATGGCAATTTTGTCGGATTCATCTATCTGGTATGGTAATAATACTAGCAATCAGGTAATTTTCATGCATGTGCAATGGAAAGCTTGTGTGTTCCAACATAATATGTAAACCAAAGTGAGTAGAATAATTGTGAAATGTACTTTAGAGAAAGGAATAATGCACGGCAGCTGAAGTTTTGCGATGTTGTACAATTCAACAAGGCACTGAAACTAGTAGACCTATTGTTGGTATGCATCTTCAATAATCTAAAACCTTGTACTGCCATCATGCCATCTCTTGAGATATTTGATTCTAAGAAAATGAATATAGAGTATTTTAGAATCTGAAAAAAATAATAAAATATCATGTATCTTGATGCAACCTTATTTTCTGAAACATTTTCTTCTACTGTTGTGTAAAGCATGTAGGAATAGCGACAAAGATTATGGCTTTTGATTGTCAATTCAATTCAAAAACATTTTCACTCATCGAAATGAAAAGAAAATGACAATAATAAAAAGAGAAGGGGCAATTCAAACAGGCTGCATTGAGTAATAAACTCCCTATCTGTTGAAACAGTGACATCGGGTATTTTTAGTTGCTTGTTAGTTCTGCCTGTATCTTATACTAATTGTGAGTAAAGAGAAACGGGAAAAAAAAGAGAAGCAATGAATCTAATAAATAATTATGTGAAAAAGATTTGAGTATGCTGACGCAAAAGTGGATGGGGCAAGAGAAGAGTATGTGTACACTATGTGTGGATGTTTAATTGCTTCTTCTGCAACAATTCTTGCAATATTGTTATATTTGGGGCCTATAGCATGACTAGGCTGCCTAAGGTAAGGCCAGAACTGTTGCAGATGTACTCAAGTGTATTGGCAGAGATATTATTCTACCAAACTCCCGTGGTATATGGTAACTTCAAGACCTTAAGAAATTTCTGCATGTTATGGAGGTGATAGGTTTACTTGAGACCTTGACCCTCTGACATTTGCCTTATGGTCTGCGGTTCATATGTTCTTTAAATCATTAGCATATGCATGTCTAGACAATTTTGTTGCATCTTCAACGGCCTACATCTTCACTTGGTTTAATCTAATATACAATATCACTATACATATGCATGCTGTTATTGTCCAGAGGTTCCCAATTTCTGGAGCGATGCTTTGAGGGAGATTGTTGCGTGTAAGGGTGTTTACCAAAAGTTGAGATTCAATGGCATTTAGAGTGATACACTAAGTACATTTATGTTGAATTGTTTGTGCAATATTCTCATATTGAACATTTGTTGATTTTCCTTGTCAGTTTTCACATGTTTTATCACTGGAGTTATACTGATCTAAAGCTTTGCATTGTTTTTTGCTGTTATACATATAGTTTGAAGAACATAAAAGAACTGTCTTCAGAAAGAAAATCTGAATAAAACATGGCGTCAAATGAATTATATATCTATTATATTTCAGCAAAGATATTTATTTTACTCTTCTGCAAAGTTTTAATGTAACCATATTCCTTATTTTATCTAGTCTGTTACTCTAATTATTCTCTAAATCAGTTATCTTAGTTCTTGATTGGTTTGGCATGCAACTTTAAATTTCAGACATTTGGATGGACGCCAGCAGAAGCAAAAATGCATATGGTTGGTGATTATTTTACAGAGTCTGAGGTATTATCAAATGAAAAGATTCCATTCATTTGTATTTTAAGCTCATACAAATTAGTGCACACTTCATGCTCCAACATGCATCTGCTTTCTTTTCATTTTGCTTAAATATATTTGTGTTATTACATAAATATTATATAAAACGTGAATGCTAAAAAGTAGATCAGATCATGCTATGCCCATGCACCTGTTATCGATAAATAGCATCTAGACATGAACGGATTCGGTTGAATAACGTGAAGGTAGCATATTTCTTTCAAGATTAAGTCTCATGCGCTGCTGCGCAGTCATAATCTTTCGTTGGATTTATTTGTCATGTTCAAATAGTCAATTGTTTTATATCAAAATTGAATTTTGACTTATTTTTGCTATTCTTTTCTGCATCATATATCAAGTATGAAATATAATTCAACAAAGGAAGAAGCAAGAATTACACGAATGGATTGTTCTGGGAGCATAAATCCAACTGTTAAACCACAGAGATGCCACAACACCAAAAGCCCTAGCAACTTATGGAAAATAGGGTACCTGGAGAAATGAGTGGATAGCTGATTGCGAATATAAAATTTTCCACTTTTGTCCCATCAATACAGAACAGCTTGCTCAATGTGAAGAAACAAATCCTAGTAGTAATCATATTTCATATTTTATCCCATCCTCAACCCAAACCAGGCCTTAGGTGAAGAAACTATAAGGAGGTCTCAAATTGATCGAAGTTTGAACTTTCAAATTTGTGCTTCTTAATTCTAGATATCCTTGCAGATGTGCATACTGCATGCGCCATGCACACACACACACAATTAATTTTGGCTGATTCACATTGCCTATCCAATCTGCAGTGGGATGTGATTGTTGAGGTATTTGGGCCAAACCAACGGCATCTTTTTGAGCTTTATGCACTGAAGCTAAGTAATTATTACAAGAAGTAAGTATTGTCAGTGTACTGACTTTTTCAATTGGTGCTTCCTTGTGCAATGTCTAGCTTATGTAAATGCTATCAATCAATGTGCACTTTCCTGTTATTAATTGTTTTATTCAAACGCATTATATTTTTTGACACTTTGAACTATTTTTAACAGTTACTAACATCATCCACTCTGTACCTGTTTCGATCGGTAACTGCCCACATTGTAAAATGAACATATACTTTCAAATCTTTATTAAAAAGGAAAAAAAAAAGAACATATATACTTTCAAATAATTAATTGACATGGATGCAAGATTTCTAAATTCTACTTGGACAAGTTTATTTGTTATGACCGACCAGATAATTATTGATAAACTAAGTTTAGTAGCTGCTATCTTTCTAGAGGACATATTTTGCCGAGTTATACCAAATTGGTTATTTGAGACTTGGAAGAATCTTCCTGCTGCATCTTGTACAATTTAATTTACTTGTCCCCCTTATTCTCTAGGTATTTCTTATAACACAGTTGAATCATTAACTAAGCCAGCTGAAGAATAGAGTCTTTTCATGACAGGGGGGTGAACTATGAGAGTACATTTGAAGATATTGTGGATATTTATTTGGCATATTTACAAGTAAGTTCCCAATAAGCTTAAATCTAAATTGGATTTGCTTTTTTTTTTTTTTTTTTTTTTTTTTTTTTCTTTTTTCCCCCTCTTCTTCTGAGGGGCATGGATAAGTTCCATTCCTTTTGATATTACAATATTGCTTCTACACTTCACTTTGAGACTATGTTCTCATTAACTCATATCAGTTTCTTTGTTGAATTATCGAGCTTCTTTTCCTTTCCTCCCTGTAGCTACAAATTGCTGGTCCCATTAAATAGTGAACATATAGAGTTGTTCTAGAACATATGAAGATTCTTGAAAGGTGAATATAATTCTGAAAAGGAAGCAGTTGGTGCAATAGAACTTCAATGTTCTGATGGCTAAGAGAAATACAGTGTTGGTAGCAATATAACTTTTTGATTAGATTACTGTTGCGGAATGAATTCAAATTTGCGAAGTGGAGGAGAATGATGAAGAATTCGGACATGAAGATAGCTGGTGAGTAAAGCTGAGTGCCCTTGAAAATGGTTAATAAATGGTTGTTGGCTGTACCAGATGAGTGGGCAAGTAAACATTGTGGTTGAGGTAGATGGGGATGACACAATACGAGTCGGGTGGATTGTTCCACTTAATATTACTTGCCAACTTAGGGCCCGTTTGGTTTTGATTTCCTAACCTGGTTTTCACATTTTCTACTATTTGAAAATTGAAACACATAATTTTTTACGCATTTTCACCCAACATCATTTTCATCTTCATTTTCATTTTCATTTTCAAAACACATTCCTCAATAACCTATATATCTTATTCCAACAACCTATAAATCTTCTTTTTCTATTTTATTATCACTATCTCTCTCCACCAATAACATACTAAACCCAACATAATCATTACTTCTCTAACAATCTATCCAAATACAAACTCATTTTCAACTCATTTTATTAACTACTTTTTCAAATTTTGGAAATTATGGAAATGGAAAATGAGAATGAAAATAAAACCAAATGGGCCATTAGTGAGCCAAAATTGTAAAAGATAATAACTGCCAGCTTAGTAGGATAGAATTCAAATGGATGATGTCTACTTTGAGATATAAGGAAGTTTTGTAGTGAGAAAATATGAAAATGAAGGAACCTTATTCCTTTCTGAACATCTGCCTTCTTGTCTGTTGAAGAGTACTCTCTGATTGATGCTAACATTCACATAGGAGTTGGCTCAGATATGACTTTGAGAAGATGAATCAAAAATCAATATGAAGATAGACTAGAACGTGCATAGAAGGTTGTGATGATTCTGAGTCACATCTTATAAAAAAATCTTGGAAGTCAATTTTTGGGTCGTGCAGCAGGAAAGAGCTAGCTGCTGAACATTGATGGAGGATGAGGTGGAGATGGTGAAAAAGACTATGGAAGTGAAAGAAAGCAGCAGAATTGGACGACTTGAAGTGGTTGTAAATTTCTGTTTCGCTGAATAGTGAAAAGGGTGGAATAAAGCAGGATAAGAATATGCATAATGCAAAGGGAAGAGACAGCTTGTGAATGACCAATTTGGATTGAGTCTGTCATTTTTGAAGTTGTTTCACCTTCCTGAGTTTTTTACTTTGTTAACTGTATGATAATAGCATTTGATTTTTCAGTCTTCT
The DNA here is from genome assembly GCA_014898725.1 of Jacaranda copaia. Lineage (NCBI taxonomy): Eukaryota > Viridiplantae > Streptophyta > Magnoliopsida > Lamiales > Bignoniaceae > Jacaranda > Jacaranda copaia. The sequence goes on from JACGDI010005612.1 coordinate 320,075, forward strand.
TTATCATCTACAATCTTGTCTCAAATGGGTTGTGCCTCTCTTCTGTTCTCATTTATAATGAACTTTTCAAGGAGAAGGTGCCTTTTCCCGAGTTCAGTTCAGGTTTCTTCAAAGAAATTTTAGTTACCTGCAGAATGATTTACAGTCTTTGAGCCTATTTATTACAGAACTATCCAGCTCAAGTAACTTGCCAGTCCTTTGGCCTTTTATAGCGAATCACTATAAAAAATACTGAAGATCACTGCATTGATAAGTTTAGTGTCCCCAGTTGCGCAGCAGAGTTTTGTGGCAATTGAAAACAGTAATAATAGATGTAAATATAATAAAGTACTGTTTTTTGGCCTGAATGTTTCCATATTCACCATGAATTGTGATTTATATTTTCTATATTTATTTTAGATTTATTCTTATCTTTTGTTTGATGACAAATGTGAATGGCTATTCTTTTGTGAAAATTTTTAGTCCTCATCACCCTATTCCTCTACTTTAGGCAAATGTGGTTAATCCTGCCATGGATAAAGCATTGTTGCTCCTGGAAAAATTTGCTGTTGATGCACAAAGTGGAAAAATCTCGAAAGATAGACTACGATTTGGTGCTCCTTGGAGGCATCCCCCCAAAACAGATATCAAATCATGGGCCAAAATTCAGCTAATGGACTTTGTTCAGTCTCTAGTCAGTGCAGAGTTTGGGGTAAATTTAATCCTTAAACTGTGATAATACTTGCTTTCACTGAGGAAATGTCACATGTGAGCCATAATTCTGCAGTTAGCCAAATTTCTTATTCATATTCTCCCACATTTAATATGAGATTACATTTCCAAATGATATCATTGAATGATTTATCAAAATGTTAAATAAATGTTCCGTCCATTAAGCAATTTTCAAATCAAGTAAGCTTCTCCATCTCAAGCTCGTCTAGTTTGCTCTAGTATATTAGCAGTTGTACTAAAGGATTGCTTGGTAAACTATAATCAACACTGTGACCCAGACAATCCACCTGTTGTTATTTGATTGAACTTCTAAGTCATTTGAGGGTTTTCCTTCACCCAATGCAGGTTAATTACCTTGCTGATTGTAGCCTTGAGTTCTTGGATGATCCCTCTGCTGTTGCACTGCTAGAGGTACTGAAGTTTGATCAGTTTACTTTTGCACCATACTCTTATTTTGAACTTTTAGCGGACTGCTAGCCTTTTTCAGTGTCACAAAGAAATGTCTTGTTTGGCCTGTTTAATATATAGTTATAGATAGCTTTATGTATATGTTACATTAAAATTCTTCATCATAGGTTTGGGGAGTTTTTACAAACTACAAAGAAAATCATAGACTGTTATCATCTCAGGATTAATTTGTCAGAAGCTTAATTTTTGGCAGTCTTGTCTTTTTCTATAGAAAAGAAGAAGTGGTATTTTGTATATAGATTTATCATAATGAATCCTTTTGCTGAAGGAGGTGGTTTTCATGTTGACCTTTCATGCATTTTGCAATTTTGTTCATTTTGGAAGAACTAGACTTTTAATGGATTTCTTTTCGCTTTTTACTACCTTCCTAGGTTGGTTTGTTGTACACACAACGGGATCCATCCTTTATTCGCCCAGTCACCCGTGGTATTCAGAGATGCCTAGTGAGATGGTAAGTAATGCTGATGCCTGGATTCAGTTTGGAAGCTTAAAGAAAGTGCTCTGTAGCATGTTCTGATGTATAGTAAGTGCTGCAGGCTTGTTCAAGAACGGATAGGTCTGGGCCTTAAAAGTTCCATCCAGTACTGCTGGCAGCGCATGATAAGAGGCCGCAACTATCGCCATTTGTTGTTACAAATAGGATACAAATAGTGGACACTGGTACGTGCAAATTTCTTATTGATTTAGTTTTACTGTCAAGGTGGAGGTTTACTATGATGATGTTTTGATGGGAGAAATAAGATTTCTTACTTGACATTGATTTGGAGGTTACATTTTCATTTACTAACATGGAGAGGCTTGGCTTTCAAGATATGAGATGTACTTATAAGGGTCTAATAGTTTACATCCTCTGATGCCCCATTGTTTTTAATAACGCCAGAAATAGCAAACACAATTACTTCGTATGCATGTTTAATTCGAAATTTATGAAATATGATATTTTGGTTACATAGAAGAGTGAGTTGTGTGCTCCTTAGTCATTCAGAAAGCATCATGATTTAGGCAGAACCAATAATCTGATAGATATCAACTGTAGTTTCTGCTGCCGTAACAGTCCATTTGGTACCTAGTAAATTGCATGCTCAACAAGTTACAAGAATCTCACCCATGACTGAGTGCATCTGGTGATGGACTAACATTTGAAATGGCAATATTATTCCTATCACTCATGAAAAGCACTATAGAAAACTAGGCCTGTCAATAGATGGGTTTTACCCTACCCAAGACCTAGGAAAATTTTACAATACCCAGGCCTAGGTCCAAGAAAAATTTACAATATCCAGGCCCAAGCCCACTAAAAAAAATGCAATGGGTATGGGTAGGGTCTGTGCCCTTGAATTATTCGTAAATCCATACCCAACAATTACCCATTATTCTAATATCCAAATTTAGCCACTAATCTAAAAATTACGTATACCGATATATAATTAAAAATATTTATTTATTTTATTCAATAATGATATATTTTTTCAATAGCTTATGTATTTTTGTTTAAATATAAAAATGTTTATTCTATTCACACCATGCACATTGTTTTGTCTCAATTTCCTTTAGTTAGTTGTTACATTTTGAAATTAATAGTATACACGCATGAAGTATGAGTCTACCACCTTATTTGATAAAATAATGATGAAAGAGATAATCCATTTACTGGAAAGTATGGTATATATAGTATGGTGCTGAAAGTATGGTATATATACCATACAAATGGCCGAAACCACACCACATGTATAAGGGGGAAAAAACGTTTGGTATATATAGTTTAAAGTTTGATGTGATAATTTTAAATTGAAAAAAATGAAAAATGTAAAATTAAGGAGAAAAAAATATAATTAGAGAGAAAAATGTTTAAAAAAATACGAGGGAGAGAAGAGCTATCTAACACTTATAATATTTTTTATCTACATAAAGAAGGGATCGGGTCAAATTTGAATTATAAATATTTTTTGAAAATAAATGAAATATGAAAAAATATTGCTTAGTAAGTATATGACCAGATCAATAATATGAGAAAGTGGACTAATATATGATATCTTGCTCGCCAATTCAGATTTTAGAAGGAAAAATAGTATCTTTTTTATTTTATTCATTTAGTATATGTATAAATTAATTATATTAAATTCAATATATACACTAATTAAATTTCAATAATATTTTCTGTTACCATGTACCAAAGAATCTGTTAATATGAAAAAAATTAATCAAAATACAAAAAAATTATATTTAAGAAGGTAGACCGAATGTGTATTGAGTTATATAGTGTAGGGTATAGGGTCTCATTGTATGGGTATTTTAGGGTTGGGTAAAACATATGGTCTTTGTCATTTGGTATTTTAAGGTATGGGAATGGGTTGGGTGAAATCCTACCTATTGACAGGCCTATAAACAAAACCAATGACTTGATGGGTATTAATAATACTTCCTCTGACCATACCAGTTTGTTCTCTTAACTTGCTCATGTTTCACTATTCTATAGGTGTATTGCTGGGAATCTCATCATCTTATTTTTCTTGAATGGCAAATTGGTGAAAGTGAAATTTAATATGCCGCTCATGAAATATTTACTTGTATTTCAGGCAGAAATGCGGCTATAGTTCGTTTGTGGGTCTGGGGCACTTTTTGGTTATCAAACTATAGAGTAAGTCATTGTTTATAGATACCCGGTGTGCATAAAGATTATGTTTGCCATCCTTGTTGGACTAAAAATATTCTTCACTTTTCCATGGAGTTGGAAATTTTAATGTTAAATGAGCTTGACTACTTTGTCATTAATATAAAATTAAAAATGTTATTTGTTTTTCTTCCGCTGCGTGACTTCCATAAACTACCAATTTTCTTATTGCACTTGGACTATCTATGACTTAGTAATAAAGCAAATATTGGTTTGGCATTTCTGATCACTAGACTCTACCTTGTCATGTGCTTGTTGATTATTTTGCTAAATTCTGAAATCATGTAGTGTAAGTTCATTGTTCTTCTTCAATATTATGAATAAGAAGGTTCAGAAGTAACCAATGTCAATAGCGACGCAACATTGATGGTGGATTTTATTAGTAAATGTAGTTGTCTACAACCCTTGGATGTTTTGGTACTATGTATTTGTTCAGTTAGGTTGTTTATTCATAAAGGGAGTCTTTATTTCTTTCTTCGTTTTTTCTTTTTTCTTTGTGTGTGTGTGTTGGGGTTGGGGCGGAGTGGGGGTTGCTACTCCTCAGTATCCTTGAATTATGTAGTTGGCTACTTGGTTTCACTTGATAACATACAAATTTTTCTTCTGTTGCAGTCAGTTGAACATGGGGTGGATTCAATCTGGGCCAAATCCAACCAACCAAACTACAGATTCAAAGTCTGCTGTACAAATCAAACTACAGACATATTGGGAGTTGTACAAATATCCAAATTTTCACTTAGGACAAATTTTTGAAGACCCCTTATAATGTAGCGTCGATGAAAGCCGTTTTATACAGCACTATATTTCCATTGAGGATGTGAGACAAGAACAAATATGCTTAGGTTGTTGTTTATCGGGATGGTTTACGTTTAAGGGAAGCAGAGAGTAGTCGGTGAAAGAGCTAATATCCCCCATTTCTTTTATTCGTGTACTAGATTGTATTTTTGTATACTCTTTGTCCATCCGCTGTTGTATTTGGTATTCTTAATAATTTATCAATTACTTGCAATGAAAGACCTCATTTTGATTTATTCTCATGCACCCGTGACTTATAAATCCCTCATTCATAAACCAATAGTAGCGGCAGCAAAGATGATGGAAGAAAAAGCTTTTGGCCATTCCAGCAGTAAAAAAGGGAAGAAGAATGCAACTTAACAAAGAGAAACAATAGGAATTATTTGCTTTTCGAAAATTCTCTCTGAACTGAATTTGTTATGTCAAAAAGGACGCATTGGTTAGGATTCGTTAAAGTTTGTGAAAAATGCTAATGAAATCAGTTAAATTATTCCTTTATCACTGTTTCTTCAATTTTCTACGAAGTAGCATGAAAGAACAATCATGGTTTACAGGCTTCTGATACGGTGTTAGAAGGGAAGGTAGGTCCTACGACTTTTTATTTTGACATGCATAAAAGTAAAAGTGCACTTGAAAAGGAGTTATTGGAAAATCATAAGCAGCCAGCGGCATGAGGTTGCACTCAAAACAATATCTAGGAAAAACTCCACTACATTCTGAGGATGAACGATGAACCTGTAATAGGCTGCCTATGCATGATCTCCACCACAAGAAGAGTTGGTAGGAGAGTGCAAAGGCACAATTGAGTTGCAACCTCAACTGATAAGGTACCACCAGATCCTTTAAAGAGCCAACTGAACTTCCTCCTCTTTCCAAAAGCCATCAATGCAACATACCCCTAGAAAGAGGTACACAGAGAGAAATTAGTTCTAGAAATGTTAAACAGGGGGAGGGATTGTTTAGCTAAGACACAACCCCTTCTCCTCTCTTGTTCTCTTAGTTAAAAATAAATAAATAAATAAAAAAGATAATTCATGGAGGTTTTGTGTTGACTGTTGGAAGCTCAATTCATATGATTTATTAGAGAGCTAAAGAGCCACCATATTTTCAAAAATTAATTTAAACACAAGACAATTTAGAATCCATCCATAGGACATCCATAAAATGTCTTTTGTAACCTCTTATAGCTTGTTTGAGTTGTGCTGTCACCAATGTAGTAGCCGCCTTCCAATCTCTCATGAATCAGACCCTTAGGAATATGTAAAGGACTTTCTCCTACTAGTTTTTTATGTATCTAAGAACTCAATGAGGACCTCGTTCCATCACTTGCGCTAACTCTAATTCTCTTCTTTCCTTTCCATGGTTCATTAAATATAGTAGGACTTTAGCTTGAAGAGGAAAGGAAGTCTTCTAGCTAAGAAATTCAATTCCTTGTCATGGTAATATAAGAAATTCATAAAGCATTATGGCATGATGGTTGTTGCAGTCTAAATTTGAATCCAAGTATCTCTTTAAAAATTAGTAGAGTAAGATTAAGTGTTATTGATTTTACCTTGAAATTTGAGCTACAAATGATGAGAAATGGAAGAAATAGAGTGGAGCGTTTGAAATGGGCATTGGAGCACACCTCAGCGTGTGTTGGTAGGATGCCATGCGCTCTAGGGTGCATGGTGTTGGGCGGAATAGGAGCAGACAGGTGTGACATGTGCCCGAGCACGCAGTTCATTGCAATACTATGCTGGGGTACAACATCCATGCGCCTTGGTGCAGCAAGTCTCAACTGACTCAAGAGTTCCGTGCACCAAGGCACAAGTCATGCAAGGCCTATGGGCAAAGTTGCTACTTTTGCATGTATTTAAGCCATGTTTCTTCTGGGTCAATTTGAGATAAATCTTAGGTGACTAATTCTATATTGCTTTAGAGATAGTTTCTCAAAATGAAGTTTAGAACGAGGGTTTTAGGTGTTTTCATGAGATTTGTGGGACTCAAATTGTACTTGTCATGTTGATTTGGAATCAATAAAATTTTTCTTCGTTAGGTGGATTGGGCACATCACCGAACCACATTAAATTTTGTTGTCAGTTTCATTGAATTATTTTATTTTTACTTCCAATTCTATTATTTGATCTTTCTGGATTTCAACAAATTGGTATCAAAAGCCAGGATTGATCAGATGTCAGCTATGGAATATGAGGTAGAGAAATTCAATGGGAAGAACGACTTTATGCAGTGGAAAATGAAGGTTCACACCTTCTTGTGTTAATAGGGTTTACGGAAAGTGTTAAAGGGAAGAGATTTCTTGCAAAAGACGTTATTAGATGAGGATAATGATGAATTTATGGTGAAGGCTTATAGTACTCTGATATTATCATTGGCAGATAACGTACTGAGAAAGGTCTCCATAGAAAGTACCCCAGTAGGATTGTGGTAAAAGTTGGGGAGTCTCTATATAATGAAATCCCTCACAAATAGGCTGTATCTGAAATAATGATTATACATATTATGGATGAAGGAATGTACATGTATTACTCAACATATTGATTATTTAAATAAAGTAATTCTAGATTTCACTAGTATAGATGTACAAATTGAAGATAAGCATAAGCTATAATTCTTTTGTGTTCTTTGCCTAAATCTTTTGAACACTTTGTTACTACTTTGTTGTATGGGAGAGATAACATTTCAATAAAAGATGTGAAAGCTTTATTGAATTCCAACGAATTAAGAAAATATGATTGAGCAATAATGATAGTGAAAGTGGGAAAGGATTAGTTGTGAACGGGAGACTGAGAGAAAAGGGAAGGAGTAGAGGAAGATCGAAGTCCTGAACTAAACACAGAATAGGCGATAAATGTTTTAGGTGCGATGGAGGGGGACACTGGAAATGAAATTATTCAAAATGTAGAAAAGCGAAAGATACATGTGAATGTTCTAATCAGAAATGAGATGATATTGTAGGAATTGTTGAGGATGATTCTGATGGTGGACTTATTCTCAACGTTATTGATAATTTTTTGAGTTTGGAGTGGATTTTGGATAGTGGCTGTTCTTACCACATGTGCTCACTAGAGGATTGGTTTATTGCTTATTAGAAATCTGATAGTGGTAAAGTGTTTATGGAATATGATGCTTCCCGCAAGGTTGTAGGATTTAGCACAATAAGTATCAGAATGTACGATGGTATGGTGAGGACCTTGACAGATATGTCTCATGTTTTTGATTTGAAGAAAATCTAATTTTGCTAGGTATTTTGGACAAGAATAGCTATGAATACAGAGCTCGAGATGGAGTTCTTGGGGTTTCTAAAGGTGTATTACTTAACATGAAAGGAGACAAGAGGAATAGCTTTTACATATTGTAGGGTAGAATAGTTTTTGGTGCTACAATAGTTTCTTCATTGATTAATGATACTACGAGATTGTGGCATATACGACTTGGGCATCTGAGTGAGAAAAATGTCAGAATTGAGCAAACAGGGCTTGCGTTGTGAAGGAGAGCTAGATTTCTATAGGTGGTGTGTTCTTGGGAAGTGACACTGTGTGAAATCCAACATAGCAATTCATAGGACAAAGGGTAACTTGGATTACATTCACTCAAATCTTTGGGGGCCTACTCAAGTTTCTTCAACAAGAGGTGCTTGGAATATATTGACATTCTTTGATGACTTCTTACAGAGAGTATGGGTGTACATGTTGAAGCATAAGGATGAGGTGTTTGTTAACTTCTAGCAATGGAAAACTTTGATCAAGAAGTAGGTAGGCAAGGAGATCAAACACTTGAGGACCAACAATGGATTGGAGTTCTGCAACAAGGAATTTCAAAAATTCTGTGATAAGGAAGGAATTATGAGGTATCACATAATTGTACATACACCACAGCAAATTGGAGTTGCATAATGGATGAATAGGACTATCTTGGAGAGAGTTAGATACATGCTCATGAATACTGGATTGTCTAAGAATTTTTAGGTAGAAGTAATTAATACTACTTGTTTCCTGGTGAATAGGTCACCATTGAATACTTTGGACTACAAGATACCAATGAAAATTTAGTCTAAGTCTTTTGTTGATTACTAAAATCTGAGAGCATTTAGCTGTCCAACCTATGTTCATGTCAATGATGGGAAGCTTGAGCCGAGGGCTAGAAAGTACATATTCCTAGGCTATGTAGATAGAGTCGAGGGTTATCGTTTATGATGTAATGATGACAAGGGCTCTAAGGTGATTATTAGCAAGGATGTGACATTTGATAAGTTTGCTATGATGAAAAAGGTGGAGCAGGGTGAAAGTAGTCTATAGGGCGCTAAGGAGAATGTGGAGTTTGAAATCAAAACTCCACAAAGTTTAAAGGGGAAATAGAAGGTGATAGGATAAACTAATGAAAATTCATTATTATCTGATCAGCAACACAAAAATGATTCACTACAAAAACATTGTTTAGCTCGCGATAGAGATAGGAGGTTGATTAAACCACCACAGCAGTTTGCATATTTAGATCTAGTTTCTTATGCTTTGAGTTCGGCTAAGGAATTTACGGGTGATGATCCAGTCACATATAAGGAGGCCATTTCTTATCTAGATTTTGATAAGTAGGTAGCAAATATGAGTGAAGAGATAGAGTCTTTACACAAGAGTAGTACATGAGAGCTAGTTGATGTACTTAGAGGGTAGAAGATTAAGGATCTACAAGAAAAAGAAAGGGATTCCTAGGATTGATGATGCTAGATACAATGTGTGATTGGTTGCTAAAGATTTTACTTAGAAAGAGGGAGTTGACTTTTATGAGGTGTTCTGCCCAATTGTAAAACATAATTCTATTCATGCGTTATTTGCCATGGTGACTTTTTCTGATATGGAGTTTGAGCAGAAGGATGTGAAAATAATGTTTCTACATGGTGAGTTGAATGAATAAATTTACATGAGTCAACTAGAGGGATTTGTTGTTTTTGGGAAAGAAAGTCAATCATGTCTTTTGAAGAAGTCTTTATATAGCTTGAAATAGTTTCCTAAATAGTAGTATAAGATGTTTGATGCCTTTAATATTAAGATAAGATATACTAGAAGCATTTATAATTATTGTGTATATCATAAAAAATATAGTGATAGCCTTCTTATATATTTGTTGTTGTATGTTGATGATTTGTTGATTGCGTCTTGAACATATCTGAAATTAATATTTTAAAAGCTCAGTTGAGTGACGAATTTGAGATGAAGGATTTGGATAGTGTAAAGAAGAATTTGGGAATGGAGATCATTTGGGACAAACACATGGGATTGTTGTACATATCTTAATAGCATTTTATTGAGAAAGTATTGGAGTATTTTGGGATGGATAAGTCCAAGTCAGTTAGTACATCACTTGCAACTTATTTTGGGCTCTCATCAGATCTATCATCGAGTATTGAGGAGGAGGTAGAGCACATGTCAAATGTGCTATATACTAGTGCAATAGGTAGCTTGATATGTGCCATGGTATGCACCAGGCTAGATATTTCACATGCAGTTAGTGTTATGAGCAGGTATATGCATTAGCCAGGAATGACTCATTGGTAGGCAGTGAAATAGATCTGTGGATAGATGTTTGAAATATAGTCAGTAAAATTCTACTGCTAGAATTATTAGCTATGTAGATGCATATTATGTCGAAGATTTGGACAATAGAAGGTCCATGACTGGATATATGCTTTGTGTTTTGAGTTGCGCGATTAGTTGAAAGGCAACTTTGCAGTCATCAATTGCATTGCTACAATAGAAGTTGAATACATAGTTTCGGCTGAAGGCATAAAAGAAGGCATTTGGCTAAAGGGGCTGATTAATGATATGGTATGGATTTTGATATTACTATTGTGTTTTGTGACAATTAGAGTGCCATACACTTGTCAAAAAATCAAGCATTTCATAAGAGAATAAAGCACATTGTTGTGAGGTATCACTTTGCCTGCAATATGGTATCTCAAAGTGTTATTTTGGTTGACAAAGTTGGGACTAAGGATAATCCAGCAGACATGTTGACTAAGACTATTCTAGGAATCAAAGTTGAGCATTGGTTGGATTTGATTAACATTTGCAGACTCAAATGATAGCGCTTTAGGGGTATGGACAAAGAAGATGAATGGTGAATTTTAAGTTAAGATGGAGAATTGTTGATTTTGCCTTGAAATTTAAGCTACAAATGACAAAAAAATGTAAAAAATAGAGCAAAATAGAGTGGAGCTATCAAAACAGTCATTGGAGCACGCCCCAATGGACGTTGGCATGAGGAGGTACATGCTAGGGTGCACGGTATTAGGCGAAATAGGAGCAGATAGGGTGTGATGCGTACCTAGGCGCATGCTGCATGTACCTAGGTGCACAATGCACTATCATATTGTGCTGTGGTACAACATTTATGCACCTTACCATGGTGAGTCTATGTAGATTCAGGAGTTCTGCACGTCGGGGGGCAAGTCATGCATGCCTTGGCGCATAATGCAAGGCCTATGGGCCAGGTTGCTACTTTTGTAGGTATTTAAGTTATGTTTTCTTTCGAGTCAATTTGAGATGAACTTTAGACAATAGATTTTATATTATTTTAGTGATAGTTTCTTAGAATGGAGTTTAGAACGAGAGTGTTGGAAGCTCTTGTGAGATTTGTGAAACTCAAATCATACTTGTCACTTTAATTTGGAATTAACAAAATTCTTTCTTTTATTGGGTGGATTAAGCACATTACCAAACCATATTAAATCATGTTGCCAGTTTCATTGAATTATTTTATTTTTACTTTCAATTCTATTATTTGATCTTTTTGGGTTTCAACAAGTGTTGTGGGTCTCTGTTTCAAACACACAATTACTTAAAGAATTTATTAGTATAGTAAAAGTGATTTGATACCATTTTCTATTATTAATCGCGGTATTTATAGTGTTAGGATTTATAAGTTGCACTATTGTGTGTGAGGGATTGTCTTGATATCATGTAATTTTTAAATTATGGTATGACTGATACGCCCTTAGGCATAGTCTTGGGGTATCATATGCCCCCCAACTTTCAAACGAAGTCTTTAGTAGGGAGGCTTGATTCAGAAGTATAATTTCTTGGTATTAGATTTGAGTTGCATTTTATGTTTACTTCATTTTAAACAAGTATGACTATTATCCTTATTATTTTATTTATTTTTTTGATGATGAGGTGGTACCTAATTGCTTAGTGTCTTTCCTAAAAAGTCAGCTGGGTAGTATTAGTCAACCAAATGAGATACTTGGCTTTGGTCCATTGCCCATTTTGAGTTCCTGAACTAACTTGAAGGAGATGTCCATCAACTTCATGCTATGCTACAAAAAGTGGCTAGGTTAGGGAAGTGGCTCCCTAAAGGGACTTCAGGTCATAAGTACAAGTTATTGGGCACATATGAGCAATTCAATATCCGTAAAATAGGCTCACGACACATTGTTGTTTTAACAATGTGTTCTAGCTTTGAAAATTGCGTAGGTTATAAAGAAGTTCTCTTTAAGTCTAGTTGATCAAATTGGAGAAAATGATGCCTAGCACTAGGCTTTGAAGGTTCTTAGATTAGCTAAGAAACAAGGCATTCACATTAGTGGAGATGCTAAGAAGTCGTCTCTTGCTACTCTATGGTTATGGTAAAATTCATATTAGAAAGCATGATTTTGTCCGTGATATAGCCATTTGTTTGCTTTAGAGGAATGACTAATTGTGGTGCTAGTCTTGCTTTAATAAATTCTTCAAGGAGCATGGACATTATTGCTTGCATTGCCTGCAACTTTGGTCGATGTTGTCCAAGCATGTGACTTTATTGATTTTATTTTGGTGAAATATTTAGTTTCCCGTTGCATAGCTTTGCATCACTAATAGGTTCGCTAGTCTTTTGTTGGTGAAAAAAGCACTTCTATTAGATGAATAGTCACAAAAGTTACTAGAGATTTTAATGCTTTTGTTTTTCATCCTCTTCATAGTTTTAGGTGGTGTAAATATAATTGAAGCTTCTTTTGGTCATTAATATTTAAATATAATCAACTTTTTGAGAAGATATTGATGATATTTTGTTATAATTTTGTTAATTAATTTTACGATTGCGTTTTGCTCATGCCTAATGAAAGCGATTACATTTCACAGAGCACTAGTAGACATCTATTTTCTAAGGATTCCTTACGATCTCTTGGGAAGCTTTATATTTTGTAAATCACTTAGAATGTTTTGCGAAACTTGATACTTTAGGGGATCATTTATGATCCTTGGTGAAGTTTTACACTTCATAAATCACTTTTGAATTTTTTGTGGAACTTTATCCTTTAGGGGGTCATTAAGGATTTTTAATAGATCTTTACACTTAGAGGATCACTTAGGATTTTTGGGAGCTTTTCACGCAATGGAGGTCACATACTATCTTTGGCAGAACTATCACATTTTGAGGATCACTATGGATATCGAATGAAGCTCTATAGTTTATGGATTAGTTTGGATATTTGGTGGAACTCTATGCTCCATGGACTTGACACAATAAGCTAAGGACATACGCAGTCTCTCTTTTTTCTCTATTCTTTTTCACTATTAATTTTCTCTATTATTTAAGTTTAAGAGAAAATTTGGAGGAAGTCTGTTAAGAGGGAGACTTATAAGAGATGTGGGGTAAAAATTTTACAAGTAGAGGAAATGAAGATGGTTAGGTCAATAAGGTGGCTGGTCGGGAGCAACCAACCATGATGTGGTGATTTGATCAACTTTAAATTGATTGAAAAAAGGGTGTTGGCCCTAACACCTTTATGGCCGTTCAAGGTTGGGGACCTTATGGCTACCTATCTATTAGGGATGAATGCCCTTGGGAAGATAGCCCCATCATCAGGGTTGGTCCCCCATAAGAAAGGCCTCCAATTTATAGAGATGACCATCCATAAAGAAGGTCACCATGGTCATCCTTCAGAGAGGTCATCCCTAGGTGACTGCTTTCAAAGAGGTTGTCTTATTGTTGGGGATATTTACCTCTAAGGGAAGCTGCCATGGTTGCCTTTTAGGGATTCTGTCACTAGCTTTTTGTTAGGGATAATCAATTCTAAGAGAGACTATCATGGTCGCCTATTTAGGAGGCTGTCTTTAAGTGTTTGACCTTTTGTTGGGAGTGACCACCTTAAGGGAGGCCATTATGGCTACCTTATAAGAAGGCCAAATGTTCGTTAGAGGATTTAGATTTAAATTTTGAGGTAGGAAACTCTTTCTTAGTAGTGTCTTATCATTTTGTTCCTTGATTTGATGCATGACTTTGCATCGAGACCGTGTTCATCAGTCTTTCCCTAACAAATTTGTTTCTTATTGAGTCATTGGAGTTAAAGTTAGAGATTAGGAAAATCTCTTTTACTTTGGATAATTAGTCTCTGGAAATTTAACTTTGGAAGAGGATTTGATAAAGATTAATGGAGCCACGAATATATGGGTTTAAATTATCTTTAACTTTTATGTATGGATGAGCATAAGCTTGTAATACTTTTGGAATGTAGTTAGATAACATTCTCTTTTTTATGGTATTTCCTTATTGTTAGTAGCACATTCACTATTATTCTAGATTGGTTATTAGTGGAGGTTGTGAGAAGTTATAATATACTAGTTAACAAATTTACCTTTGAATTTTTTTATGTATGTGATTGGAGTATTACCTTTATTTTTCTTAAAATTGGGTATGAGTTCCTTGGGAATGGTTTTTCTTCCCAAGAGAGGAGTGTGCCTCAAGACCTTCAAGTCACCTGAGTAAGGCATGCATTGAGGTGTTATAGGTCAGTCTCTAAGGCGAGTAGTATGTTATCCTTTGAGGACCATTGAGGGTTTTGATTGAAAACTTGACATTTTGGTTGGAGATGTTAGAGGTGAGTTACATATTGGAGATCACTTATAACTTTGAGTAGAGCTTTATGTTTTTCGAGATCCCTTATAATCTCAAGTAGAATTATGTTGTTTCTTAGAACTTTTACTATCTCGAGCATAATTAAGATGTTCTGAGGATCCCTTAGGGTCTCAAGTGAAGTTAAGTTTTTCCATAGACCCCTTAGGATCTCAAGTGGATAAGTTGTTTTGGGGATCTTTTAGAATCTCGCACAGAATCATAATGTCTTAGGAAATCTTTAAGGTCTTGAGTGAAACCACTAACTTAGAAGGTTGGAGTTGGTATTGATCAATATTTGGATGTCGATAATGCATTTTGTGATGGGGATCCTTTAGGAATTAAGGTAAAACTATTATACTTAGACTAAGGTCAAAACTGACTAACTTTAATGGCTACAAGATCTTGTTAGTCTTTCAATCGTAATTTGTAACTTTCAAAATAAAAGTAACATTTGACAATTGAGAATACAAAATTTTTATGGAATCGTAAAAAGGGATAAGACACACAAGCTGCTAAAATAGCCAATTGTATTCAATCAACTATTTGGAAAGGGAAAGAAATTTAAACATTGAAAAAAATAACCTAAAAATCTGAAGTAGTGACTATACATAAAGTTGAGCTTGGACTATAGGTTCTCCTTGGCCTCCAATTGGATAATTAGGGGCCTCTAGTTATCACAACCATCCTCTGGATGCGACATGATTTGGTCCATTCAATTTTTTACACCTTTTTTACTGTTTATCACAGTGAGTTCCTTGTTTGATTCTATGTTTACTCCATTGAATTTCTCTTTCGAAAGTGCTTCCTATAAGGTTGTCATCTCATTAGATTGGACTATATTATTGTTTATTTCCCCATATCTTGGGATTGATGTTGGGATTTTCTCCAATATGTTGACATAACATTCACTTACCATTATTCGATTCTCTATTATCTCTCTAGAATTACCATATGTAGGGAACTTTATCTTCATATAGTTTGTTGAGATCACTGTCTGGAATAGGTTCAAGGTTAGTTGATCTAAAATAACATTATAGGCTGATGGAACCTTTACAACGATAAATTTTACCACCATGGTAGCCCACCTTAGATGGGTACCCAAAGATAAGGGAGCCTAGATAGTTTTCTGCTACATCTAATGAAGAGGTGTTGGTCTTTTGGAGTTAAGCATTGCCTACACATAACTATAAGAATGCTTCATAGAAAATAATATCTATAGAGCTTTTATGGTTAATGGAATTTTCTTTACCAAAATATTGGTCAGGGAGGCTAGAATCATTAGTATGCCTTTATGTCTTCCCTTTTAGCTCCTAGGTCCTTGTATATGAAAATAATCACTTTAAAGTGGGTGGACTTCATATACTGTACAACTAGGTTGGGGGAATGCGAGTTGAGTTAGAGATTTGCAGGCATTCACTGAATCACCCCTAGTAGATCCGTTAAAAATCATAGAGATAACCCACGCAATTGGTAGGTTGTCAGGATTTTATGGTTGAGCATCTATTTTAGGTTTTTATCAATGATCTAGCTACCTATGCTTAGTACTTGACGTCTATGCCACTGAGGTTCTCTAGGGTTACCTTGGAGTTTAGCCACAAATTCCTTAAATATCTATACTAGGTTAGATCTTGATCTCATCCCTCATATGGTGACATTCTTCGATCAATTGTAATGGTAATGATGAAGCTTCTTTAGATTTTAGCTTTTGGGATTGTCTACCATCTTTTTTATACCCTTCCACTGGGTCTTGCTGCTTAGTTATCATCGAGATTTCTACTTATGTTGCATTGAGAATAGTGTACTTCATGAAACCTTGAGAGACATACATGTTGCAATCTTCTTTTTTGGTCCCAATTAGGTTCCTCTTTTATTGTATGTGGTTTTCAATGAAGGTCATTGTCTCCTCAGTTTGGATATACTTAGCTTAGATTACGAGCTCTTTCAAGATAGCTAGGGGCTTTGCATTATGGAATCCTTGAGCCTCCAATATCTTAAATTTTGTTGTATGATACTTAGGAAGAGCTTTGGACTATAATGTGGAATCTCATGAATCACCTGGACAAAGTGGTCAATGTACTTCAATGAACTCTCTCATTTTCTCTACTTGACAGTGAACAAGTATGTAGTGGTCTTAGGGTACTTTTATATGTAGAGAAATTATAGCACCGTAGGCTTGTGATGATTATATCAGTTAGTTGGTGAACTAGGTAGGGCACATTTCCTCATTGTTGCATGGACGATCGTATGATAGCCATCTTACTTAGGTTGTATAGCTTCATTTATGCCATGAAGTTATCTAGGTTTTCTTAGGGATTGCTAGCTCCATCAAACTTTGGGAGGTTGGCCAACTTAATTCCATGAGGGAGTAGCTTTACTTGGGTGGCAAATCAGGAATTGCCAGAGAAGGTACTCAACTCTTAGAGTGCATTCTAGGACAGTAGTCCAGAAATCAATTCAATGACATTAGTTTGTTGCCTAGAATTATTGGCAGAAGGGAAACCTGAGTTTCCATTTGATAAAACAAAAAAGGTAGACTCTCTAACTCTCATTGGACCTTTGTTTTGTTTGCTCTAGATTGGAGGAGGCTCTTAGCTTCTATGAGAAGACTTCAAAGCCTCTAGTTGAGGGTGCTTTACAACATGCTAGGCAACTGTTTTCACTGTGGGCTATGACCCAATTGGAGGAATCTTCTGCTAGGACTAATAAGGCTATTTGCATCAGTTATAGGGTAGGGCTTCCTAATTATGGGTTATGGAGTGCATGTGAATTCTTGAGTGTTAAGGATGCCATAGATGATCTTTCTCAAGGTAGGATTAGTTGTCCCAGGTTGTCTCTACCAATCTCCTCCATTAAAGGAGTTATCATGTTGGAGTCTTGGGCTCTAGTTCTCATTTGTATTTTCAACATTTGGTGAATTAGATTGTCTTCCTACAGATGATGCCATAATGTTGTGATTGAAATTTGGATCTAGGAATCTCTTCGGGAATCCGTTGAGTAGTATTAAATGCTATAGGTCTTTGCTTCACCAACGCATTTGTTTAGAAATTTCGGTAGAGTAATAAAAGTGATGTGGTGTCATTCTTTGTCATCAATGATGGTATTTATAGTGCTAGGATATATGAGCTATGCAATCATTCATGAGGGTCTATCTTGATATCATGTAGTATTTTATTGCAATTTTACTTATATATCTTTATGGCATATTCTTGGTAAATCAACGCCAAGGTGTGAATAGTTCTTCTCCCAAAAATAACACTGTGTTATTAAATATAAATTTTTAAGAGAAAATGGTTTTTTTTTTGTCGCTCTAATGTTCTTTTCATGATTATCAAGGTTTTTCCTATAAACTAGATCAATGACAACTGGGAAAAAGTTCCTTAAATGTCATCAAGGTGTGATTAATAAGAGATTGAAATGAGTGCCATGGATTTCATTGAGCAATTACGAACTCTAAAGGTGAAATTGTAATTTGGGTGATTAGATAGATTTGCAAAATACACTCTTGTCATTTTTCATTCCTTTTCAACTTTAAATATTACACACATCTTTTTGGATATATATATATATACACACTAGAAAGGGTTGCACTGTGATACCAATTGATTTATATGTATATATATATATTTATATAGTTTTATGTATGTGAAAATATATTGAAATAATGCCACATGCAAACTTAACTAAGAATATTTGGATAAGTTTATTTAAAAGGTCTTGTAAGTTCTTGCATCTTATAAGATATTTTTAGAGTTTATAAAATGTCAAATCTTCTCTTAAAATAAGTTCTTAAAATTTTTGGATAAAATAAGATTTTGAAACTTTTAGGATGTTAGTAATAGCAACTTTGTAATTAAAATGATTAAAAGTAAAGAAACTTATTAAGATTTTAAAAATAAGTTAAAAACTTCTTATTAAGATCTTATTATTTTAGAACTTTATAAGTTTTTTTTTTAAAAAATAAATCACTAAATACTTTTTTTATATCTTATAAGTTCTCAAACATCTTATAAAATTTTATGAAGAACTTACAAGCTCATCCAACCACCCTCTAAATCCAGGAACAAGAGACCATGCAAATGAAACTCATTCTTTCCTCAATTACCAAAATTATGACACGAGTCTTCAAATGAAAGGATAAAGTTTATCTAAGAAAAGTAGACTCATTTCAACAGTTCTCGACTTCTTTTGCTAAAATATATCAACATTAAGTGATAGAAAAAAGGACCAACACTTTAAATTTACCCCTTGTTTACACTAACTCAACCAGTTCCAAATTCAAGCATCGCTATTGTCACGACCAAGCTAATTTGTAGCTATTTTTTGTATAGATACACCAAGTTGAAGATAAATAAACCCACTATTTTTGTTTACGTAAAAATATATGAACAAGTAAATAAAAAAATAGTAATATAGTGATTCAATACGCAAACATATTATTTAATTCTTTAAATAAATAAATCAAGATCATGATAAAACAAATATTCTATGAAAGTCGTAAAAAAACATTTATATAATATGAATACTATTGTTTAATACAAAAAACTCATAAAAATTCCTTCAGATTTATTTGCTGTCCATCTCTTATTTTTCTAGTTCACTCTTTGCCACAAGATGAAATACACAAAACAAGAGCATAAAAGTCGTCGCTTTATGTGATCACATAAAAAAGAAAAAGTCATTTATGTGCTCAGAATTGCATTTGTTTCATCACTATGTCTAAGGATTAGTAAGCAAGTCAGTTGTTCTTCTTGGTTGTGATCTCTAAACAATCTCCGTAGGACTTTATTTTGCACTTTTTTTCATAGTGAGTATTCTCCAACAAATTCTGGGCAAATTGGATCCAGTAGTGTCTTTTAAACAAAGAAATATATCTAGCCATTCCACTTTCGAAAGATTGCCTCTCAAATCGGTAGCCAAACGCATCAAAGCAACTAATGTAGCTTTTGGGATATCCTTCACCAGTTTAACAACAAATCAAATCGAATAGACTTCATGCCACAACATTCTTTTGTATATTATCATATCGCCACTACCAAGCAAAATAGGTTTCTACTTGTAATACTCAAAACTTATTTACTAATGCAGCTGGCTAAAGTCAACACATCCGAGATGCCCTTAATATGTGAAAGAAAGAACCCATGTACCTGCACATCCGACATGCTCTACAATATTTGAAAGAAGAATTACACCTATAATACATAATTTCACATTTTACTTCCGATATGAGAATCAAAAACTACTTATTAAAAATATAAAATGTGGGGGCCATTTGAATGATTTGTGGATTTATACTCAGTTTGCAGTTTCAAGACAATTTCCTATCTTCAGAAATCAATGTCAGCTCTTCTCTATAACATAGGTTAAGTTTATTTGTCCTCTATTCCCTTCTCTTCACTTTCAAACTCTTCTAATAACCGAGAGCTTCTAGGTGCAACAACCTGTGATGATCTTGAGTACCTATTTACACAGCTCAATGGGTTAATTACTTTCCTAACTACAAAAATATTAAGATGAATCAACAATTATTGGCTAAAGGCAAAAGTAACAAATTAATAGAAGAGCCTGAACAAAGTAATTTAGTGCCAACTTGACAAAATGCGCAAAAAGGTATAACACAATCCAAATGCAAAAACCATTTTAGCACCTCAGCAAGGTCCTCCAATCAGCAGTTCATGAAAGTCTTTGTAGCAAGAATTCAAACTTTGATTAAAATCAATCAAGCAACAGCAACAGCAACAAATAATTTCTTGCCACTTGCAAAGCAAAAATCCCTATTCTCAATCTCATCAGTCTCACTATGCATAGCAAAGTAATCAACACACTCCAAACCAACATTATTTTGCATTCCAACTCGACTGTGTAGCCATCGCAAGCATTTGATCAACTCTAGAAATCTAGTCCCACAAAGCCAGCATAGCAGCAAAATTTAGACATCTTTATTGACAAGGACCTTAATCACCATTTTAGTTTCTCAAGCTAAACCAAACATCTTCATGAGCTGAATGCATCAATTTCTCACAAGCATATAACTCCAATTTGCATGCTCGAGTTCTGTAAGGAAAGATAGTAGATTGCAACAGCTCAAGACAGAGAGTAATGCGACATAACCATAGCTACTTGTTGCTCCTAGCATTCGAGTCTCTATTCAATTGATAAGCCATTTGCAACATTAGAATTCATAGAATCCCACAAGCACTTCCAACACAGTGAACTCATAAAAGTTTTGCAGCATTATTTCATTCTGTTGTGTGGTCATCTCAAACTATAATCATACAAGAAACTTACGCTCAACCTCTGCAATTCAATCATCTCAATGCTACTTATCCAAGCAGCAGCATTCTATCCCTCAAAATCAAACTTTGTAGTCACTCTAACAGTTCTGAGCAAATTTAATCCCCATGCTGAAACTCGAACAGAGCTCTAGAGTAGCTTCTTGTTCTAACTCTACAACAAATAACATAATCTTGGTTTTTTTGCTTGTATCTTTTGCATCTTATATTGGGAGCTTTCTCTAGTGTAGCATGATTAGTTGTTAAAGGAACAAGTGAAGAGGAGTATCTTCGGAGGTAAACTGTATAGGATTGATCCCTTAATCGACATTTAAGCTAAAGTCCCTAATAAAATTAAGTTTACAAAATAGAAAGTAGTTAAAAGGACTTCATGATATATAATAATGAATCAAGAAAGTAAAATTTCATATAGACGATTGAGATTTCTTATATGCAGTAAAAATTATATATAGGACATCAAGCAGTATTAAAGTTTTCGTATAAGGATCGCTTGTTATGACCAATCCAATGAAAGAAAATAACATTTCCTTTCTCAACAGTCACCTATAGTCCATTATTTTCCTTCTTAACATCATGAAGAGACATTCTCATTGACACAATAGGATTGAGGATTCACCAAGCCACAAATGAGACTACCAATATGGGTCCTTATTAGAACTTCCCTCAATTTTCTGATGGTACTTGAGCTAAATGTGCGTAGAAGAAAAAAGACAACATCAAAACATATAGGCTCCAAATTAGCCATTATCTAATATATAGATTGTATGAAACTGCTCAAGCTAAGGATTCAAAAAGATGAACAAGGCAAACAAGACCACTCATTTAAAGGTGACACCATTTTTGAGTTTAATGAGATAGTAGTAGCACGAGGATATCTCAGGCGATTTCCTAGTGGCATTCACAAAATGATCAGAATCATAAAGGCATTTATAAGCTTTAACAATAATCAACTTTTTCCTTTTTTGAATTTTAGGGGTTGATAAACTATTATAAAGTAGTAGCAGTAGTAGTATCAAACATTTTATATAGCTATTTATGTAATTGAGTTTTAGTTATTCTGTTCTTAATCTTAATATAGTTAAAAGTTTTTCTTGAACTCGAGCACATATAACCCTTATCTTATATTTCATGTTTGATTTTGCTTCCTTACAAAAGGAAAAAGTAAAAATCCCTCAATAATTGTGTTCTCCAAAATAAAGAGGAAGGGAAAGTATGTAAGTTACAAAAACGTTTACTTCAATTCGAATCCCACAAGCTCGTAAAAGGCCAATATTAGCAACGTTATTTTCTTTGGCAAGTCTTCTTGCCTTCACAGGATGAGCTACCAAAATGCGAGATATCTCCTTTGAGAACTCTTAACAACTGCAGCCATGTTCTTTGCTTTTTTAGAATCATCAAGTGGTTGAGCTTGTAAAAGTAGGCGATTGTCCTTCAATGGCTCTTCCATTCCACTTAATTTTGGACCATTCACAACCACCCCACATCTATGATCTGTTGTAGACCTAAAAGAGATGATCTTATGATATAAGTTCAACTTGGTAAAATAGTAAGGAATCATTGAGGTACTACATGAAATATATGATAAGCTTAAATGCTTGGCTCGAGGGCTTACAACTTAACAACGAAAAATGCATAACATGGAACCAAATGTGACTTTAACTTCATATTGAGCAAAAGCGGGCAACTTCATTCCATCCAATTCTGCTTACAGAAAAGGTCTTTCAAAATGCTGATTAGCCTTTCAGCTATTAACCACTCCAATTTTTTCATCCAGCGCTACAAAGTTTGATAGAAACGAAAATAAATGCCAGCATTAACCACCAACTACATCACCAGAATATTGCAGAAGGGCCAAAAATTAGTAATGATTACAGCTCACAAAATAAAACTTTTTCTAAAAAGAGAAATATACAAAATTTCAGAAAATTTTCGAGCTACTTAATTGACTATCGTCTAGATTCTATATGGCATAATAGCTTTGTAAGACAAAGGAAATTGCAATCTAATATAGAATTCTCAACCTTTATCCTAGCATAAGCTGCAATAAGACGTCTAATGTAATTCTAAGATTTAACTTAGTCTAAATCTTGTGGCAATGGTTAATCCAGTCTAAATGAGAAACCAAAAACTGAACAAGAAATGCAACTACATTTTATCCCCCGTATAAATCACCATACCAATCACAACACAAATAGAAATGATTGAAAATATTGTGCGAAAACTGACTTTCAAACTAATTTATGAGTTTTTTTCATTTTAAGATTTTTTCGAAGCAATTTTCGTTCCTAGCTCATCCATCTAGCAAAAACGACAAAGAGAAAAAAAACAATAGAAGTAGTGAAATCCATCAATATAATTACAAACTAAAATTCCATTCTCCAAAGCACAATGGATGAAACAAATTAATGTGCAAGAATGCATTACCATCCATGTTTAAGAGTTGAGAGCTTCATGACCCTTATGAATAGATTAAAGATGTTAAACTTTCTCCTTCCAATTGATTGTATAACTAAATGTAAATCTTACATTTGAAATTTAATAAAAATTGGTAAAATATCATATGATAGAAATTGAATCCAATATCTTTCTTTTATTAGCTTGGTTTCCAATCTCCTCATTCGCTTCCTGTAGAGCACTACATTCCATTAACATCTTTCCCATCTAGCACATTATATCAAGAAGTATAATACATAAAGGGGCCGTTTGATACAAGCTAATAGCATCTACTGGGCATTTTAGTAGCAGGTTATTGCATGTATCAAATATGCTCTTGAGATGGACGGGCCAGCCCGAAACATGGAACGAGCCAGCACTATTGACCAGATTAACTGCGACTCATGTCATGACTAGGGCTTGTGACTAATCAATTGCACCCCCTCACATGGAAAGCTGAGTACATCCAATTGAATTATTTGGGCATGAATTGGGGGTATGCGAGACTGCATATTTTTTTCTTATTCCAAGTTCCGTTGACGGAGGGGAGGTTTACAAACTCCTTTTCTGTCCACACCGCTCTTTTTCCTCAGGATGGCAACTTGGCATAGGGGGAGAAGAAATCCGGTCGATCCGGCGTGAGAGATAAGAATTCACATTGTTGTTAAGGGAAACATTTGCACCATTCAAAATTAATGGGCAAATTGGGCTAGACCAATACCATTCTACGCTGATAGGGCTTCTTTGTCTAAAGTTAAGGTGCCAGACCCTAAACCCTTTGGTGGTGAGTGAAACGCCAAAGATCTTGAGAATTTTTTGTGGAATATGGAGACCAATTTCGAGGCCGCTAAGATTCCAGAACGGGAAAAGGCGTCCATAACTACAATGTACTTGACGAGAGATGCCAAATTGTGGTGGCGAACTCATTTAGCCTTAATTATAATAATCT
Source organism: Jacaranda copaia (assembly GCA_014898725.1). Classification (NCBI taxonomy): domain Eukaryota; kingdom Viridiplantae; phylum Streptophyta; class Magnoliopsida; order Lamiales; family Bignoniaceae; genus Jacaranda; species Jacaranda copaia. The sequence continues at coordinate 344,262 of JACGDI010005612.1, forward strand.
TATAAATTATTTCTAATAATAATAATAATTTAATAATGGAATTAATCATTAATTCTTATAATAATATTCCTTTAATATTCTTTTAATAGTTGAAAATTTAGGTACTTTCGTATAAAATTATTAATTATATATTTTAATTTATATTCTTAATTTTCAAATTTTTATATATTAATATTAGAATTATTTTATATTATATGATATAATTCTATAAAAGAATTTTTTATAATTCTGTATATAATATTAGAATTATGATAATATTATATTTTATAATTATATAAATTAATTATATCATAATTAGAATCATTTTATATGATATAATGTTTTAAAAGAATTTTTTATGCATTGAATAATATTTAGTTCTAAAGTCATCCCAAATTTAAGTAAATTAATTATATATTTTTAATTCATATCCTCAATTTTTAAATTTTTAAATTTATATATATAGTATTAGAATTATTTTATATGATATAATTTTTTAACTAAATTCTTTATCTAGTTTTTTAATTACATTACATTAATAGGGATAAATTTGAAAAAAATAATGTTAGTAGTGAGTATCAAACACATCACATGAAATTATTGGAGATTACAACGGTGCCTAATGTATATGTCAATATCTCGTATCGAACAGAATAATAAATAATCTAATCTCACACAATCATCTATTATTACAATAGTCATTATTATCCAAATTCTATATGAAACATGACCAAATAATCCCAATGAAGATTCCATTGAAGTATTAAATATAAAATAATAAAGTTGAGAGACTTGAGACAAGTACATATGAAATAATACAAACCATAGAATCTAATATGATGTTCATGCCAATGATAAATCAGCTGCAATGTGATGATTGTGCCTTTAAAAAGGCTTTTAACAAATACTTAAGAAAACATGTAATAAAAACATCAAGAAGAACTTACATGTACACTTGTTATGGCAACAGAGGTACTTACTATAAAACATATAACATACATGATACCCAAGCCATCAACTTGTGTTGGAGCAGAAGATGACAAAGATAGATTTAATGAGGAGGAATAAAGAAACTATCATTTACTCATCACAAAAGAAAGGGAAAAATAGATAAATTGTTTCCAAACAGAGGAGTTGATTGAAGAGCACAAGTGTAGAAAGATATAATGAATCTATGCTATAATTCATGATCAAAAGTGTGAATATAAGAAGTGAAAGAGGATGTTATTCTTAGACCAATAGTTTTCATCTAGGAAAATACAAATTAAAATATTAAACATGAGTCCACTCAAATAGATGTTAGATAAATTTGGATACAAGTTCAACAACATAAACAAATCCAAATGACAGTACAAGTACTCAATAGCACATAAATTCATTACTTTCTCTAACTTCAAGATGTTGCAATAGATAATCATTGACATGTAAAACTTTGGTAATACAAAAAAGAAGAGTTGAGTAGTTACCTTCCACATTTCTATTGAAGCCCACTTGGATTGCACTTTAATATGTTTCAAGAATAATATAAGTTTTGAAACAAAAAATCAAAAAAGAGAAACTTATTTGATTCTTTGAATAGTCACACATGAAAGTTTAACACCAATTAGCTTTAGAAACAACTCTAGGCACTCAAAACTACCCTAAAACAAAAATTTATTAATAAACAACACAAAATCAAACAACAACCCGTGATGAATATATGAAAGATCATTGACATGGGATAGCTCAATAGGCTCAATCTAATAACACTCGACCAGGCGAAAGATATGACGTGAGACAACCTAATTAGCTATCAGGCCTAGCCCATTGGAGATTGACCAAGCTATCAATCGAGCCTAACCTCACTGGGTCTTTCTACCAATATGAGTATTAATACCTTGCCTAGTCGACCAGTGTACGATCGATTTGATTGAGAATATTTATTCAGCACTAAACTAGGGAAATATTTAAATCTATTCCATTATTTCGACTAGAGCATGTGTAGATGACTTACAGGTGAGTCCTCATCTCTACCCTAGGAGGTTGAACGAATGTGACCACCTCTCTGCTATATTAAATGCTATGACAAGTGGCATACCTTCTTATTAATAGCATGTGCCTTTGCTAGTACCACCTTTTTACAGCGCTAAGGTAGTGCATGCCTCTTTTGTATTGTCATATCTTATGAAGCTGAAGGAGGCACCACCTAGAATAGTACACAAACTAGAGAAGGCCTAAAGGCCCTCAAGTGAAGGCAAAGGCTCTTTTTGTATATGCAAAGGCATCATGGATATATCAGCCTCTCCAAAAGGATTACAAATACCCTATTGCCACTCTTCAATAAGGTATGTTTATTATCACTCAAAGCCCTCACCCTATTGCTTTATCTTTTGGTCAATTAAGTACTAACTTGAGCATTGGAGTGCCTTAGTTGAAGGCATCTCGGCTAGCATGATGTATGTTAATGGTTGCAGGACTCAACCCAACTATACCATCATACCTCCGTCTCAACCTTATATCTAGTCGATTGAATTAGATCAAAGCCTAGTACACTATTAAGTAGCTCACACCATCATCATTTGGTGTCGTCTATAGGTTCTTGAGTTTGTAACTATGAAAAAATGGTTAACACATGATGAGCTATTTTCGAGAGAGAGAAGAACAGAAGGTCCCTAACTCCTCATTCTCGATCCCAACAGAAGTAAGACGTAGCTAGACCTACCCCCTAGCAAGAACAAGTAGTAACTTTGACTATGCCTCAGTTATGCAGTTGATAAGTGAGTAGACATCGACCTAGATTTCAACTCAACTATCAACTACCCTCAACAAGCATAGCTATTAGCTTGGACCAATCGCCAATGCCACTCCCTAATCTTCCCAATAAGAGGAGAGGGCCCCAAGGGAGGATAGGGGTAGACCAGAAATAAGACGTCTCCTTATTTGATGAGAAAGCAGCTTAGAAAATTTTCCATGAGAAGAACCCTGGCTTAACCTTTGGGAAAAAATAGCAGATTTGGTAGATAATCTTGCCCGATCCATTCGAGCCCAACAGGGCAATAGGGTCAAGTGCCCAAGACCTCAAACAAACAGAAACTTGCCCTTAGTTGATTGAGAAAATTGAGAAAAAGTGTTCCACTAAGTGCAGTAGTTGAACAGACATCTAGAAGAGATTTTTGATAGGAACACTAAAAGAAACCCCACTATGATAATGCACGATGACTTCGCCACAAGCAAGAGTTTCCTTTTATCCAAGATATAATTGATAATCTATAGCTATCTACACCGAGGTTCTAATAGGACTATCACATTGGAACTACCAAGGTACAATAGCTTATCCGACCCGAACAAGCATTTACTCCAATTTGAGCACCTGATACAACTCCATGAGCATAATCAGTACATTCATGCAAAGATGCTCATCACAACATTTCAGGATATTATGGTCGATTGGTTTGTCAAGCTAAAGCCAACTTGATTTACTTGTATGACCAACTTTGCAACAAATTTCTCCACCAGTTTGCTAGTCAAAGAAAAGTAAAACTCCTCCACACTCATTTGCACATAATTATGTAGAAAGAGGAAGAGTCCTTTTGAGATTTTTTCATTAGATTCAACATGTAGGTTTTGAAGATTAACTGTCCCTGGATAGAGTTTCTAATCGATATGCTATTCTTGGGCCTTTAACACAAAGAATGCACTGATGTGTTGGTCCGAGAAAGCCTAAGGACAATAGAGGAGTTACTCAACCTTGTAGAGAGGTACATGACCTAAGAGGACATGAACAAACTCAAATATGGTAATATGGACAATGACAAGAAAAAGGCTAGAGAGAAAGAATCTCCAATTAAATGATTTCATAGCTACACCTCAGTGAACACTACCAGAAAAGAGGTGCCATTTGCCCTTCAACATGACAACTTCCTTAAGAAGCCGAGGAAGTTGATTGAAATTGAAGCAATGAAGAGATCCAAAAAATATTATCACTTCCACAAGCAAAAAGGCTATGACATAGATGATGGTTTCAATTTGCATGATAAGATTGAAAAGTTGATCTAACAAGGACATTTAAAGAAATATGTCAATGAGATCCAGACAAAAACCAGGCAAATTGACTAGACTTCCCATAGAGAAAGGTTGGTTAGCCTGAGGACAAAAGATAAGGAAAGACGCCTGCTCATCATCCATACTTATTCTTTAGGGGAGTGATCGATGCTATTACTAGAGGCCTGACTAGAGGGGACTCCAAGTTAGCAAGAAGATAGAATCAAAGGAGGTTGGAATTGACCAAATTTTCTTAGGTGAAAACAGTTTTCCAACTCTCGATCAACATAGAACCCATCTCTTTCTTTGACTTTGACCTATTGCACATTGAGAATTAAGGCACTGACAATAACCTGGATTTCCCTCTTGTTGTATCTATAGAGATAGCCACCTTTGAGGCTAAGAAGGTTTTGGTCAACAATGGTAGCTCTGCAAACATAATTTTTTTGTTGACACTAAAAAGGATAAACATGGGAATGCTGAGGTTTGAGCTTGTACGTACTTCATTGATGAGGTTCGAAGGATTGGAGATCATCTTTGAAGGGTCAATAAACTTGTTCACTTCATTTGGCGAAGTACCTCAATGAAAAATGCTCACAGTTAACTACTTAGTCATTGATGCACCTTTATTGAATGACTTTAGGGTCATCATCTCGACCTACCATATAAAGGTTAAGTTTTTGGCAATTGCTGAGACTGGTGAATTGCTTTGTAATATGAAGAAAGCTTGGTGATTTTATACTATCTTGATTAATGCAAATAAACAAAAGGCTCGACCCTTAATGGACATCCTAGTAACGAAACTCGATAAGGGACAATCAAATTAAAAGAGAAAGCTGGAAGAGATTAGGGTTAAATCGATCAGGGAGTTCAAGACCATCAACCTTAAGCTTGGGAAACCTAACAAGACTATGAGGATAGTGACTAATTTGAAGGGCTGCATAGACTACTTAATGGTTGATTTTCTTAGAAAGAATGTTGATGTTTTTTCTTGGAAAGCTGTCGATCTATAAGGAATCGACCCTAGTATCATCATCCACTACTTGAATGTGGACCTTTATTCAAGCCAGTCAAGTAAAAGACCAGGACCTTTAATATTGAAAGATGCCAAATCATCAAGGAGGAGGTCAACAAGCTCTTAGAGATAGGATACATTGTAGAAACTCAATATCCTAATTGGCCTTGTAATGTAATCCTTATCTCTAAGAATGAAGGAAAATGGAGAATATGTAAAAACTTTACATATTTGAACAAAACTTGTCTAAGGGCCCTTACTCATTGCCTCATATCGATTTATGAGTCGATTTTACTACTGGTTGTAATATTTTAAGTATGATGGATACATTTCAAGGCTAGTATCAAATTTTTATGGCCTTTGAGGATAGGGGCAAACCTCTTTTGTGGTCCCTAATGGCGTATAGTATTTTTGATCATGCATTTTAGGCTTAAGAATGCAGACACAACCTACTAGACACTTGTGAACTTTATGTTCAAAAATGAGATCAAAAAGACCATGGAGGTCTATATTGGTGACATAATCGTTAAAATAGAAAAAGAACAATACCATTTAGTAGACCTCAGTCATATATTTTTAATTTTGAGAGCAATTGGTATGAAACTTAATCCTAACAAATATACATTCGGGCTAAGAGAGGAAAGTTCTTAGGATACATGATTAGTTAGAGGGGTATAGAAGCAAACCCATAAAAGATTCAAGCAAATTTACACATCTCGCTTTCTCAAACAGTTAGAGATATACAATATCTAGTCGAGAGGATTATAGCTCTTGGTCGGTTCATTACTTGACTAGCAGATAAAAGCTTACAGTTCTTCAAAATCCTCAGGAATGCATGAAAGTTATAGTAGATAGAGTAGTGTATTCAGGCCTTGATCAAATTGAAATAATACTTGTTAGCACCACCAATGCTAGCTAAGTTAGAGGTCGGCGAGGTCTTACATGTGCATCTAGCAGTTTTGTTGGCAGTGATCAATTTAGTTCTTGTCTCAACCAGACGTGGCACCCATCAACCTATATACTACCACAACAACACATTGTAGGGCCTAGAACACAATTACTTGGAGTTCAAAAAGTTTGCTCTTGCTTTAGTTACTACAGCTAGGAAATTGAGGCCCTACTTTTAATCCTACTCTATTGTTATCTTGATGAATCAACTGCTAAAACAAATGCTATCAAAACTAGATAAGTTAAGTAGGTTGACAAAGTGGGCCATCGAGTGAGAAAAATTCAACATCACCTTCCAGCCACAAACTACTAAAAAAGCTTAGGTGTTAGCAAATTTTGTAGTGGAAAAACTCGACCTGCCCAATAAACTTGATCAAGATTCCTTCATATAGACTTTGCATGTTGCTTAGCAACTTCCTCCGGAGAGGGAATAAGTGTTTCTCTATGCTCTCCACAGGCGAAGGAGTATGACTTGACCATTAAACTCGACTACTCTATCACCAATAATGAAGTCAAGTATAAGGCCCTTCTTATGGTATGAGGAGGGCCGTTGATAGGGGAGTCGAGCAGTTGGCAACCATTATTGATTCCCAACTAGTCGTAGAGCAATTCAAAGGAAACTTTGAAGCTAAGAAGGCTACTATGAGCTAGTATTTAGTTGAGGTCAAGAAATTGCAGCAATAGTTCAAAAAGTTCACCCTTAGCTAAGTCCTTCGATCAGAAAATGAAAGGGCAAATGCGCTGTCAAAATTTGCTAGCTCAAACGAGGGATAGAATATCACATTTTTAGTCACCGATGAACCCATCATAGGTGGTCACGACTAGCATTTAATCAGGAAAATCTAAGAAGCAGCCTCCTCCTGCTAGGATAAGATAAAAACTTACTTAAGGTATGAAAAAATGCTTGAGGATAAAGCATAAGCACATAACGCAGAGGTCGAGCAGCAAAGTTTGCCCTCAAGGAGTATAGTCAACTCTACAGTAGATCAATTTCTAGACCACCATTGAGGTGCTTGACATCAGAGTAGGCTTGGGAGGTCTTATAAGAAGTTCATTTAGGGATTTCTGGCAATCACTTGGAAGGGCAATCTTTGGCCCACAAAATTATTAAACATGGGTATTTTGGCTAATTTTGTTGAAGGATGTTGTCGACTTCACTAAAAAATGCCATCTTATTAGGTCTATTCCAACATACCTCACCAGCCTGCATCAACGTTAGTGCCAGTTCTGATTACATGACTATTCAACTAGTGCAGAATAGATATAGTCGACTTTTTCCCAAAAACCACAAGTCAAAGAAAATTCATGATTGTTGCGGTCGAATACCTTATGAAAGGGGTCAAAGTAGAGGCAATCCCAAAGATAACCAATACGGCCATTAAAAGATTTATATGGAAAGACATTATTTGCCATTTTGGTTTACCCAAAGTATTGATATTTGACAATATGATGTAATTCCAGAGTAGGAGCATGAGGCGCTAGTACGAAAGCATAGGGATTCAATAACACTTTACCTTCATCAGGAACCCTTGGACTAATGGGCAAATGAAGGTCATAAACAAGATTGTCTTGGACTACTTTAAGGCTAGACTTGAAGGATCCAAAGTAAGTTGGGCGGACGACCTCCATAGGGTGCTATAGGTGTATAGAATCACTCTTAGAACCGCCATAGGCTATAGTCCCTACAGTCTGGTCTATGGGTAAGAAGTAGTCATTTTAATAGAATTGATACAACATACAACTAAAGTAATCTACTATAATCCAATCAAGAATGAGTTTGAAAGATAATTCAACCTCATAATAATCAACGAACTGTGCCAAAATGCACATACAAATATGCAAAGATATAGGTCGAAGATGGCCAAACATTACAATAAGGGAGTTTGACTAAGAATCTTCAAAGTAAAGGACCTTGTTTTCAAAAACATTGAAGTCTCAAAAAATATGGGTAAACTCGTTTCAAAGTGAGAGGGCCTCTACTTGGTAGTCAAGATAGCAAAGCACAACACCTACTAACTAGCGGATATGAATGGAAACGAGCTCCCTAGACCATGGAACACAGTAAACTTAAAGAAATTTTATGTGTAACGAGATGCAGGTGTCCACTCAACTGTATTGTAAAATGATTCCAAATCAATAAAGACTACTCATGTTTTAATAGCTATTCACTCTCACCAACAACTATAGTTTCTAGCCCAAAATAATAAACAAGTTAATCGTTTAAAATCGATCTTATAGTTCACCACAAATCAATTGCAAACTGCAAGTTATGACTCATAGCCCAAAATAATAAATGAGTTGATCATTTATAGTCACCCCGTAGTTGATCATAAATTGATTTCAAACTACAAGTTACAAATTCTAGCCCAAAATAATAAATAAGTCGACTTTTAAAGTAGACCTTGTAGTCGGCTATATACTGGTCTCAAACTATAAGCTATGGCTTCAAGCCCAATCATTTAATGATAAATGAGTTGATTGTTTAAAGTCGATTGAGCAATTGATCATGGCTCTTAGCCCAACTTGATAAAAGAACAAATTGTTTAAAATCAACTAAGTTGACCAAATTGACCTTATAGTTGATCATCTTAATCAAGTCATCCCATGGGCTTACGTACTACGAGTGGAACTTGGATAGGAACATTGAAGTTAATTTAAGTTGACTCATGATCGACCATGGCACTCTGCCAATTTGTTTAATCTCAAAAAGAGTGTTTTCAATTAACTAAATAGTCAACCATAATGACTTTCAAAATCAATTTTGAATAGATAAAGTCAAGGTTGATAACCTTAAGATTATTCAACTATTTCTTTAATGAGTTAATCTCGCAATCGACCATTATAGTAGTTCCAAACTAATTAAATATTTCTCATTTCTTTATTAAATTTACTCTATTTGAGTAGTTACTTGGAAAAAAGATTTGCTTCTTTATGTATTGATGCAATCAGTTTGAAAGTAATAAAATGAAAAGAAATGGAGAGGTAAATTGACAAAGAAAATGAGTAGAATGTTTATTTTATAAATTGAAATATTAAATTACTTGGTTACAAAAGTCATCCATTGAATTCACCAAAATGCCTCATAAGGTGAATAGACTTAAACAAAGTAAAATGACAATAACAGTTGTGGCCTCATCTCGACCCAGCTTCTTCCCTTTTTGCTTCTTGAGCTACCACCTTATTGATCGCATGGTTGAGCTCATCACTAGAGGGCATGCACAAGATAGTTGGGGGATACTTAATGCATTGTTCTGGTGCTGGCGTAGGTATTAGCTGGATAGCAACAATAGGTCAAGAAGAATTAACTTTCTCGATTAGAAATACGTGCTCAGTGGGAGAAAAATAAGCAGCAACATTGACCCTCCCATCCTTGGTCTCGAACATAAAGTTATTCATAAAGTCAAATTCTTTTGCCACCTTGATTGCCTTTGGATGAGCAGTAGGTACAATTCCCACAACAAGAATGCTCTCATTGATTGGCGAGACCTCAGGGTAATCTTTAAGCTACTCAATCTGAAGAAGATTGAGGCACACTCTATCCTTGAGTTGAAACTGATATCTCAGGAATTCTAATTATTTGACAGTATTCTCGAAGGCTTCTTTCTTGTCATTGATCGAGAAGATAATGCTGGCATCTTGAAATGTTGAACATAGCATGAACTATTGCACTACCTATTTTCTTATGCCCAGCAGCACTCTAAATAACTCATTTCAAGCATACCGTGTAGTGCTGCTATAACCATATGTTCGACCAACATTGTATGATGCCTCAACTTCCAACCTTGCATTCTGAAGCAATTCCTCTACGTTGCATTTTTTAGTAATAGCAGCTAACAGTTGCACATTCTTCTCTTCAACCTGCTAGGTTAACTAGTCGATTTTCAACTGCATATAGTCAAGCCAAGCCTTCATATCCTCAGTACCTTTTTACTCTTTCTAGAGCTTTTCTTGATCATCGAGGGCTAGCTCAGACCTTCGGCAAAAATGGTAACCTAGCTGGTTGACTTGCAACAATAGCAACTTTAGTGAAAAAATTTAAACACAGATTTAGGAAAAATAAGTTAAACTCAATTAGGCACTTACCATGTTAGAGAGATAAGTAAGGGCCTTTAAGGCTTTCAACTAGCTCATTTTCAGCAAATATTTCTGGTTGGACATGAAGAGTTCGGCCATCATCACCTTTAGGGGAGTAGCTTTGGTCGGCCGTGCTATCATCATCGGCACTGAGTTTTGAACTAAGAGGTCGGTCTTGAACCTTAGGGAAAGAAAATTGGGCAACAAAAATAGGTCACCGTTCGGTCGAGGACCAAAGAGAACAGACTCAGTTGGATGGTCGAGGCCTCAACCTTTTCTTTCATTTTCTCCACTACAGTATTTTTTCGAGTAGGCTCAGGCTGCTCAACAGCTGGTCTCTTTTGTTGAGGGGTAGGGTTACTTGTTTCAACAGGCTCTAGTCGAGTAGGTTGAGGAGTGAGCATCAATGCTTGTGGCTGTGGAGTAACTAAGGAGCCCATCTATCGACAAGCATTTGCTTGACGGTGCTCCTGCACCCTTTGTTGATGAGCTATCATGTGCAAACATATGTAGTTTGTAATTTCAGCTAGATTTGAAAAGATAACAAAACAAACACATCAGCATTAACGAGAGAGTTGAAAAATAAAAAAGAAATTAATTAAAATAGGTCAACTGTGGTGTCTACCTAGTCAAGCATCAGCAGGTAGACCTAGTTGGGTAGGTAATATTATATGTGTTGGTTATTAATTTTATATGTCAAAATTTTTCTAAAGAGGAAAATGGATGCTTTTATGCTTGTCTTGCTAGAGAAATCTGTTTTGTAGCACATATTTTGTTGGAAAGGTGGGTGGGGTGCTATTTGCCAAGGAAATATTAATTTCAAGATGTAATCTATCAATTTTATAATTTTAGAGTGCAAAATGCAAGTGAGTTGTAACTTAAAAATGCAAAATGCCAAATATCCATTTTCATTTGGACAAAAAGGACAAAATTAATGGACATGCAAACAATAAAGGAGCAAGTACAAGTTCATGAAACACAACCCCAAGTAAAACGATGTCATTTTCTAGGCAACTCAGAGGAAAAAAAAGACAAAAAGAAAAACTTATGCATGCACAATGGCACTGTTGCCAAGCGCATCCATGCTTATAATTTAGAGTAATAATTTATATGTATATATATACTCCATGGATTTCTTCGCAACATTAGTATAGATCGGACAAAGTCTTCATCAGCCTATTGTAGAGTGAACTTCCCAATATTATAGGAATCAAATAGCACTTGTGCATAGCATAGCGTCCCCAAATTAATGGATAAAGTGAAAAGTAAACAAATGCTAGACAATTACCACAAGTGCATGTGAGACGTCTCTCAAACACTAGGCTAGATGGTTAATAAGGTCGAATGGTGGTATAGCACCAACTACCATTCAACTCTTGCCAAGACCCCATTTGCAACACTTTATGGCTATAAGTCTCCTGCATAATGTGAGAGGTCAGGAGTTTGAGCTTGAACGGACTCATGATGTGTGTGTATAAATTAAAAAAAAATTAAATTTAAAAGTTGAGTGATCTGTGGTTCAACGACGTAAATCTTTTATATAAGGAGGGAGGTCAAGAATTCAAATTTTAATGAATTTTTGACGTGAGTGTATATATATATAAAAGCCTTCCCATCTAACTCTTGGTCAATTGATCCATTTACTCAAGCTACTTCCAATGGAGTAAAACAAGTATTCCTATGGAAACAATATATTGTGCAACACCTCAAGCAACACTTGGCACAAGCGCAGAATAGAATGAAACAAGTAGATGACCATCACATGACTAAAATATGGCTTAATTTGGGAGACTATGCTTACTTGAAGCTTAAGCCATAAGGATGACATTGTATTGGAAGAAGCAAGCTTTAAAGTTTATTAAGTATGCAGGGCCATTACAAGTGATAGATAAAATTTTGTTGATTTGTTAGACTTAAAAGCTGAATTTTTGTAAGGATGAATTGTGCTTACTTGCTAGTAATTAAAGAGAGTTTTAAATTTTGCAGTTTTTTTCATCACTTATCGATTTTTTTTTTTTGGTAATTAAAATACTGTTCGATTAACTTTTTAAGAATAATGAATTGTTTTTATGAATATTAGGCTAATTATTTCTAATTGATATAAATATAAAATTTTTTATCAAATAATATTTAATAAAAGCAATTTGGCGGACGCAAGTAACGCCGCAAAACCACGGCTCATTGTCCTAGAAATTACTGCACTTCCTTTTTCTCTATCCAGGTAAAGCTTGCCAAAATTTCGATTTTTGATTTTTAGCTGTTTTACGATTAATTTTTTAGGTAAATTTTTACTTTTTTGAGGGGTATGGCCTGAAATTTGAGTTGGGTTTTTGATGCATTTTCTGCTGTTGATTTCTTTTTCGTTTATTTGAGTGGCTTTCTTGATGAGCTTCTTGTTTGGAGTAAAGTAACGGGGTTTACCTTTTTCCTTGGGTTTTGCTTCCAGTTTCCTGAGGTGAGTTTGATTGAAGTAGCCAGTCCTGACAATCAGCATTGCAGAAAAGAAGCAATGTAGCTAGTCTTGACAATCAGCATTGCAGAAAAGAAGCAATCTTTGAACTTTTTGTTATCTTATTTTGGTTCCTATTAAGCTCTTCTAATTTAAGTGCTACTCTTAAGCGTTCAATAATTTTGAGTATTGATTTGAATTTATCATTATGGGACTCTTCCAATGGACTTTAATTACGCCTTCTTTATGCACTTGTGAGAAAGGGACTAAGTTATTCCTTGTTCTTCTCTTCTCCTGATTTTACTGGCGTTGTGTGTTTTACCTTTCTTTTCTAATAAACTACAATTCGTGTATGGATTGTAATATATTCAAGAATCTTATTTGTATCATGGTCAACAGTTTGAAATATTTATTTGTTGTCATGGCGAATACGCTTTGGCTTTCTGCAGTTTAAAAGTAACTTATCCAGTGTTACTGTGCTGCATCTCCCTTTGTTTTATGAAGCCAATTATATACTTAGATGGAATGTTCATTGATTTTGCTTTTCTAATTCCATGAGTGGTATGGTTTTCTTTCTTTCTTTCTTAGCAAGAATTATAGAGTATTCAGGGATGTAGGTACTATCTGTGGTCTAGTTTTGATCTTCTGTGGTCATCATCATCATTCAACTTTTTTAATATTTTCAAAATGGTAAGACAACAAATGTCTGTATCTCATTTCTTGTATTATTTATGGGCGCCTCCATGTGCAAAGAGATTTATGTTTGTTTATATGGTCCTTAACTGTAACCAACCAGATGTTGTGTTTAATCTATTTTTTGGAATAATAAAAACTATCCATGCCTTAATAATGACTCTGGAGTTTGGGGAGAGAGAGAGAGAGAGAGAGAGAGAGAGAGAGATTTG
>JACGDI010005612.1:357863-378255 GCA_014898725.1 Jacaranda copaia
GAGTTGTAAATAAGGGATGTGATTGCCCTTACCCTACAAGAGAAATAATCTGTTAAAAACTTTATGTTAATTAATTGTTCTTTAGTGAAAGTTGCCTCTACGCATTTCCATTTGTTAGAATGGTTGTTATGCAATGCAGTGAGAATTATATCCAGTTTACCCATTAAAGTGCGTGCATGTATACATATGCAGCTTGTCTCTGTTTAAAGATATAGAGATTCTTGGAGGTAAACTTGTCTGGAAGCATCTCAAGTTCAGTGTTTTGTTTTTGTAGATTTGCACCCTTGGTTTGCTGTGCATTTTATATGCCATGCATGTGATTAAGGGTGGCTGGGTTGGACAAACATTTGAACTTGCCACTAGAAATGATGCAGAGGGGAAGGAATCAAGAATTAGAAAGTTCAGAAGAAGAGAGGAAGATAATGGTCGAGTCTTTCAGAAAGAAGTAAGCACCCTATTTATTCATCATAAATGTAGTATATCAAGAATCATGTACTATCCAAGCCTTCCTTTCCCTCTACCTCTGTTGCCCATTTTCTTTTTATGCATGCCGACTAATGAATAATCTCCAACTCACCAATGCTAAAAGTTATCTAGCATATTATTGTGTACTTGGTTTAAAGCTTGAGAATCAAATCAATTAACTTGAATTCTTTTCAACATCTAACCTGTGCACTTTTGATTTCAATGATTTTGCAATACACTTTGTGAAAAATGTTTTTGATTACCGTAGGTTACTGCATTAGTGAAGTACATGGTCTATAACCACCACATTTCAATTAATGTGCTCTGCTCCGCCCTCACCTTGGACTATTTTAGACTATGCATATCTAACTTTATGTCTATATGTTGGATGATGTTAATTTTGTATCGTATGTTGCCACTATGGATCTTATTTATGGTTAATTTATAAATGTCTTCTTTACTTGGTTGATTTATCATATGGCCTTTCTTTCTTAGCAATTCTACCACGAACTAGTTCATTTCAGCAGCATTTCCCTTTATGGAAAGTAAGTTTGAGATATCTCTCTTAATTTACATAGTCTGCTTGACAACATTATCACAGCTAAATCACTTTTTTCTTCTAAATTTCACTAATCGAATGTCATTTAAGAACCTTTCCTGAGTATCTATAAAAGAATAGAACATACAGAGTAAATATTTGAAAAATACATTTGTGTTTAGAGTCTGCTCACAAGTGCCAGACAGGACACAACCATGCCATCATAGGGGCAAACTGCAGCAAGGAAGCCCTTAGAATCAAACCAATGCAAATATATATATATATATAAATATTCATATATATCATAGCCATCACTAAGTAGATTACATGCAAACATCTTGAAAAATATTATAAATGAAGCAGAAAAAGTAAACCATTGATTGGATTTTATTTTTTCTTTTTAAATCCTCAATCAGATTGTACTAAAAGAATTCCTAAACTGTGGCCACTTTCCAGAATAACTGGTTAATTGATAACCCGTATGCTATGATGATCTGACATTGTATATTTCACACCACTAATACGAACAAGAAGAGTTCTAAAAGGACTTACAAAAGCATGCATGAACAAGTTGGCTAGTTTATTGCCTTAGGTGGCATTCTTCTTCAACATGTACATCATGCCAAAAGTCCTTTAAACAATGTCAGAAGGTTACTGATGAGCAATACCTCAATAAGAATGATAGGATAGTTGATAAAACAAAAGAATCTGGACAGCAAATTTATATGGAGTCAGTAGTTTTAGAGATTCAGGATACAAAGAAAGATGAAGGCAAAGATGTAGAAGTATTGCAAGCTATAATCTCTCACATGAACACTAATTTTGTGGTGGAGACATTTCCACTAAGGCCTGTTTCTGGGACAATTCGTGATTTGGATGGAGAATCAGGTAAATTGCATGAGGCAGTTGGAGCTTCAGAAGATAAGGCAAATAAACATAATAAAATGACATTTGTTAAAAGCAATAGTTTGGTTAATGAGAAGAACCAACGAAAGCTTCTAGATTCATCCTAAATGTTTAGGCTTTCAGCTCTCTCTGCCAAAATTCCAATTTTATGCTTTTGTGGGCGGTGAAACTTGGGAAGGGGCGTCAAAGAAATCTACTAGACCCGAAAGTAACGCACTTCTGACATTAGTTGGGCGTCTTAACTCATTGCGGCGATTTTTTGCCTTAGCATAACTTGTTTTTGTTCAACTTATAATCTGCATACCCATGAATAATGCTGTTTTGGTTGGGATTATATGTTCTCAACATGAGGATGTTGAATTGTTCTTGTCCTGGGATAGAATGACTTAGCAGATTTACTGAGAGTTCTTGAAAAAAGAACAGATATAGCTTGGGCTGTGAATTGGTGGCCCTGCGGCAACCTAATTTGTGAAGACCTGCAAGAATATATTTCTTGGATGAGTATGTCAGTTCATGTATGTTGATCTGCATTTGACACTTCTTTACTTGTTATTAAATATCCTCCCACCCTATTGTGGGCCTTTGTGGGCGGCAGATGGGTAGGGTGTGTTGGGTTCAAGTGGGATGCGTCCGGATTGTCTTGGGTGCAGATTGGTTGAAAAGTGATTGGGATTAAAATGGGCTGCGTCTGGTCTAATCGAGTCCAATGTCGAAATAGATTTTTTTGTGCTTGGAGGGAAGTAGCGTGCTTGTATTTAAAAGCGAAAATAGCGTACTTCATTTTCCATTTTTATTTTGTTGTGTTTAGAGGGACCTTCTGCCCTTACCTGTTTTATAGAAGTAAATTGCATTTAACTCATTTTTTTTTTTTTTTTACATATTCCAACTAGAAAAGTAAATGCCCTCCGTCACCCCAGAATGAAGGGGGTGATCTCAATTTGTATTTTCTTATCTTATGTCATTAGGAAAACACAATTTGAGACTCTAGAAATGCATTCAATCCTCATGGGAATAATGGAGCATAAAAAAATGGATATGCGTTGGGACGGAACGATGGCAACTAAACACGAGGGTTGCATAAATACTTTTGTAATATGTTTTTAGTAGTTATATTTTCTCTCTCTCTCTCTCAAATTCGATAAAATAGGTGCTTGGAAGGATACTTCAATTAGTCTCCTACCTTGTAATATAATATAATATAATATTTTTAGTTTTGGTTATGAGGATATTTTATTAGACTTTAACCTTGTTTTGCAATTTTACTTCCTACCCATGTGATTTCTATTGCATGAGTTTCTTTTAGAATTGAAATTGAAATTTGTTAAGAGGCATATTTTTATGCAAATCTATTGTTTAATTATTGCAATTATTTCTTTATACTATTAAAAGATGTGCATTATAATTTGACTTGCTAATTTTGCGTATCTGATATGTTCATTTAATATGTTTAACATATAGCAATATTAATTTGAACACGCTTATTATTAGTCAAATAATTTAAATTAACTAATTATTATATTTTAATAACAAAAGGTTAAATAAATAAGAAATTAAGTCAACTTATTGTTTCTTTATTATATTTTTTATATCAATGATTGAAGAATCAAGAAGGCACCACCATTGAGTGATGATTAATAAGAGGCTGCTCATCTCTCTGGCACATCTCAATTTATAAGTTAATGCTATAAATATTTTACTCATTGATTCAAATAAGAAAAGAAATAGGAAAGTTGAATTTTCCTCAGATAAATTTTTAGGATTTAATGTCATTTAAAGTTTTAAACAAACATAGTCATGTATGGTTAATTAATCCATGCAGATCTTATAACAAAAATAATTAAAGTATCTTAAATTTGAAGTTTTAGGACCTTCTAAAATGATCCATATTGAACCTGATCAGTCATATGATCCATTTCCATTTTTGTAGTAACTTTTACAAGTGGTTTTCATCTTCTTTTTATTATTGAATTAGAAAAATACAAAGAAAATAACATTATTGATTTAACTTAAAGCAGTTGAGGGGTGAATATAAGAAAACTTTTGGACATAGTTGAAGCTAATTTATGTAGCAACACAAACAGTATTATATATATATATGTGTGTGTGTGTGTGTGTGTGTATTTGTAATTAGATGGATAGATATAAAACATCGATTGAAAGATTAATATGATGTTTACATGAGATTATAAAATTTCTTAAAATATTTTATTAAATGTTCGGAATCTTGTAAGGTATATTAAACTTTCAGTGATATTTTTTAGAGAAGAGAGTATAAGTCTTTAAAATAAAATTTTATAGCCTTATAATTTTTTTAAAAAAATAAAGGTCTTTTTTGAATTTTAATAAATCCCTTTAGGGGGAAGCGGGGGGGCGGGGGGCGTCTTGCTCGGCCTACATTTATTGTAGAAGGTAGGGTGTTTAATTTGTATCTTTAGGGCTTGGCTTAGGAATGTCCTACACCAAAATCAGATCGAAACTTCTAAGTAGCAATGTAGAATATTTAGAACATAAGCAAATCAGATTGAAACATTTAGAATAGATATCATATTTTGACAAGTTAGGCAGAAACATTATAAATAGCAATTCAATGAAATGCCCTCGGTATTAATACCAACCTTCCAATTGTACTAAAAAAAAGATTCCAAAGAAAGGTCCAATGTCATTCCATCAATAGAACATAAACTTAGACACATTGGAGTAACCAAATTAATTATCTCTACGAACTAATTCATTTTTTTATGTCGATTCCTAACTCCTCCATCAAAACCCTAAAGAATAAGAAACATATGCGGTCAAAAAGTCAACCTTTCACTATTATGAGCATATTAATTAAGGGTGTTTGGTATGTTAGAATGAAATTAAGTGTGAATGGGATGAAGGTATGAAATGAATGACACTAGTATAATTTATTCTATAATTGGTATGCACAACAAATAAGAAATGAATGAATCGTCATTTCTTGCTTAATTTCAGCATCATGATTCGTAATTAGAATGACCGTTAGGAATGGAATAAAACTTTTTAAATGACAAAATTCACCTTCTATAAAAAATTATTACAATAAAAATATTTATTAGTAAATATTTTTTATATATTATTGTAAATTTTTTTTATGGGGTTAATTCTATACTTATATAGTTTTAATATCTCTTTTAATGTTGTTCAAATTACATTGGCAAATATATGCATTTTATATTTTATCAACTTGTTATGTATATTTATGCAAAAGAAGTATAAACACAATTCCTTTAAAATTATGCTTTTTATAATTGTAACTTAGGAGGCTCTTTTGAAATTAGTATTGAAGAAACACAAAATATCTTATAGTTATAGTGCTTAATTTTTTGTGATATTGCTATATCACCTTTATTACACTTTTTTATAAGTTTAATTTGAAGAGTTGTTGATAGAGCACACTACTCTTCATTTATTGGTTTTATTACTATATAATATAAGCACCAATACGCGTGTGGTGTACACGTCATAATTAATGTCAATTTTTTGGATTTTTTTTGGGCTATTATATTTGTTAGGTTGGCATTGTGTTGTTGTTCTTTTTGTTTTCTTGATTGTATTGTATTGTCTTAAGTGTGTTTGGCAAGAAGAAAGGGTTTAATTGTTTTTTTTTTCCCTTTGTGAGATTAAAGTCATCAGTTTTCTGTTTTCTTTTTTTAAACTCCTTTGGCTGAGTGGTGGTTGCGTTTTGGTGAGATGTGAGCCCTGCTGTCATGTTGTGTCGTACAATGTTTATTTAAATTTTTTTTTTTGTTGCATTAGATTTGGTGCTTTTATTGATTGTATAGTGTGTTCTTTAAGGTGTACCATTGTGTGTCTTTTCATAGGGTGTGGGGAAGTATGATTATTACTATGTGTTGTGGAGTGTCAAGTTTTGCTGTCTTTTTTGAGTAAGTAGTGGCTTGTGTAAATTGTTTTGATAAAAAGTGATGTCATAGATGTATTATTTTATGTGATTTTTTTTGCAGTTGTATTTGATGTGTTGGCTTTGTTCTCCTCTTTGGGGTTTATTTTCGTTCTTTCCTCTGTCATTTTCTATATGTCTCTCCCGCGTCAATTTTTTTTCTTCTTAACAAGTTTTTGAGTTGTCTTATCTTAAATTTTCAGAACAAGTGGATTGAAATGCATTTCTTTCTTTGGGTTAGGTTTTGGTAAATTTTTAAATACACATACTATCTCTTGAATTTGAGCTGCAAGCTAAGTTGTTTAACACTTTTTTTTAATGTTTTCGCAGTTGTTTAGTTGCATGTTTTTCATTTTAACCGTGGTTTAAGTACTATTGTAGTTTGTTTTTCAAAATGTTTTTGTTATGGTCTTTGTAAGAGTTTATATTAGTCTTCCTTCTGCTATTTAGGGTTTCTTTATTTTATTCGTGTTTTTCTGAGGTTGGAATGTTTTCTTTTCATATGTTATGTACGAAGGTGTTTTTATTGAAAGTATTTTTTTGTTCTCTTTTTTGTTTGTTGTCTTATGTTATCATTTTATGCATTTAGCACTTGGAAATTTTCTTCTTGTATTATTGTTTGGAGTTGATTCTTATCTTTTTGATTTTTGTTGCTTGCTCAGCTTGTTTGATTGATGTATATCTTAGTTTGTTGTTGTGAACGGAGGCTCGATAATTTGTTGCTTATTGATAAAAGTAAATTTGAAATGATTTTATTTATTTCATGATAAAATGATTTTTTGTTTTTTGATTTTTTATTCATGTTTTGGGATTATTTGGGTATTTCTTTATTTATATTTTTTGAAACATATGTTTTCATGCTTTGGCGTAAAATTTTAATTTTCCCAGTTTCCTGTATCGAATGGTTATTTTTGTTGTTTGTTTTTATTGTCTTATTATTCTTTTATTGTTCGGACGTTGTGTGATCCATGTTTTTGTATTTTTTGTTTAGTGTTGTTTGATGTATAAATTATATATATTATTTGGACTGTATTTAAACTGCTTTGTGAGAAATGCTACCTCTGTTGTGTGATTTCTATTTTGCTATCTACTTGGTTTATATTTGTATATATACATTTTGGGAGTGAGAAGAAAATTTAAAAATTTTGACTTGTGTTTGTTATAATGTGAGTTATTTTGCTATTTGTTGTAGGTCTTTTGTTGTTTAGAAGGATACTCTTATATTTGGTTGCAATTTTAGAAAAGTAAGTTATATTTTCGATTTCCTGAGTTAGTTTTTGTTAAATTTTTCTTTGATTTTATGATAGTTTGTGTTATTTATTTGATTGACGTATATATATATTGACATCTTTTTATGATTTGTTTATTTATTAGATGTTCTTATATTTTTTGTTTATCAATGTAAAATATCTTTTTTGTTTGGTTATTTTAATTAATGTAATTATTGAATATAAGTTTAATACAATTATGGTATTTATTAAGATGTTTGTGTTTATTTTTTTAGTTTCTTGAATTTGGTTTTTGTGTTATGTGTTCTATTCGATAAAATGTTATTTTGGTAGCTTGTACATCTTATTTCAAAATTTTCATTGTTTTATTTGTGCTTTCATCTGTGGTATTGTCGTCATTATTATATAAGTGGTCTTTTGATGAGTGAAATGGAGGAACAAAAAAGAAAACAATGGGATAAAGCAAGAAAAGCATATCAAAATATGGCTCTAGATAAAAAAAGAAGTTGTTGGAGCATCGTAAGAAGCAATATTCAGACCGTGTTAGAAAAAAAAGGTGTCCTTGAACTATCTACTGTTGTATTTGGTCCGTCAGGAGCTTGTTGTGATTTTAATCCTAAGATTCTAGTCTAACTTTGCCTTTTGTTGAAACATCAATACCTTAAATTGAATTGAATCAAACTGATGAATTTAATGCTTCAGCACATGTTGATGGAACTAATGTGGTTCATTCAAACATTTCCCATGTTGGTCAGATCTTATCTCAATTGTCATGTATTTCTATGGTCTTTACTTATCCTTGGGTTCTAACTTTTGTGTCCTCTTGTCAATTATGTGGTGCTATTAAATTTTAATATGAGTCTCTATCCCTTTGTTGTGCATATGGTGATGTTTTTTTGGTTCCAATACTCCTAGTGATATATTATATCATCTATTTGTTGTTGATGCTACATATGTTGGTATTAAATTCAGAAGGCAAATTCGAACTTATAATAACTATTCGGCTTTGACATCAATTGCCATGAATGTTGATCCTTATTTTTGTTGGAGCAATCAAGGTATGTATACTTTGAAGGTCAATGGACAAGTAACTCATAAATTGGAAGCCTTTAATAATTCTCTTGAACTTAGAAAATATGATCTTGATCAAGATATTGTTAGTTTGCTTATAAGAGCTTTAACTAAAAATTCATATTTTAAAATTTTTAAACGAATGAGATCTTGCAATAGTCTTCTAAATTATAAGGTAGTTTTGCGTGTTGAACCTCAATTAAATCAATCAACTTACAATGTGCCAACTATATGTCAAAGAAATGGAATTTAGGATGAAAATAGTGATGATCCAGAAGAGATAAATCGTGATATTCGAGTATATGGGTCTGACTCAAGAAGTCATGCAATTTTATATCATTATGGATGCTATGATATTGTCCTTTATTATTTCCACTTGATGAACTGGGATGGCATGCTGGTATTGAGCACAACTTGACAATTAAAAGTTTAGGTCATCTATGTAGGGGCCAAAATATTGTGTTTCTAGCTATTAGTTGGTTTGCTTCGGATGTTGTCAGAATGGAGAATGAAGGTTTGTTATATGAAAAATAAGGATTACTTTAAATTATTCTTGCTTGTCATAATTCTAATATAATATTTTTTTTTTGTGTGTTCTTAATGCAGTTTATGTGTGAAACTAAAACAAGAAGGAAAATGTGTCGTGTTGTGAATATATTTGTTATAGATGTCAAATTTATCCAAATGAATTCAATTGTATTATTCATTCAAGGAGATTAAGATGACAATATGGTATTGACTCTTATATTAAGACAGAAATGCAATGTTTAAATTTTTATTAGATGGAGTAGCAACAATATGATGCAATAATTGAGAGTTCATAAGGAATTGTGGATGCCTTGGGTGTTGATGGATTAAATGACCCATCGTAGGTAGGTTGAAGAATTATATTGCCTTCTTCTTTTATAGGAGGTCCTAGAGATATGATGAAAAAGTATGTTAGTGCTATAGCTTTAGTGCAGAAATATGGGAATCAAACTTGTTTATAACAATTACATGTGATCCAAATTGGAAGGAAATTAAAGATCATTTGTTGCCAATAGAGTCATCTCAAGATATGCCTAATTTAGTTGCATGTGTTTTCCAAGATAAACTTGAAGAACTTAAGATTGAAATCATACAAAAAATAAAATAAAATAATTATTTGGAGAAGTTGTAGCATATGTATATGTTGTTGAGTATCAAAAAAGAGTTTTACCTCATGCTCATTAGATATTAATTATGAAACAATCACATAAATTAGTTTCCCCAAAATTGTATGATAATATTATTTGTGAGGAAATACCTTCTGATTTGAATTCTTTGTTGTATGGTTGTCTAATTTCTCATATGATGCATGGTCCCTATGGTGATAACAATCTTAAGAATGTTTATATGCAAGATAGTGTTTGTAAAATAAATATCCGAAGGAATTTTATGAAATGATGACCAATGGTAAATCATCTTTCCCTAATTATGGAAGGAGAAATGATGGTAGAAAAGTTGTTATTCGAGATGTTGCTGTGGATAATAGATATATTGTTCCGTATTGTACTTATTTCTTAGCGAAATTTAATTGTCATATAAATGTTAAAGTTTGTTCAGATTTTAAACTTATGAAATATCTTTATAAGTACATTTACAAGGATCATGATAGGATATGTTATAATATTATTGAAGACTCTTTTGCAAATGTTGTTGATGAAATAAGTGAAAATAAAAAAGGTAGAGGATTTCTTCTATGGAGGCCTTCTGGCAAATATTCTATTTTGATATAACGTTGGTGTATCCTCTTGTTAGTATTTTGCTAATTGATTTACCAAATAGTCAATATGTATGTTTTAGTAGGAAGAGGCCTTTAAATGAGGTTCTTTCAAATCCTTTTATTGGTAGAGCAATGTTGACAGATTTTTTTGGGATGAATTTAATTGATCCTTTTGCCATGAAATTAAATCTTTTATATAGAGAGTTTCCTGAATATTTTGTGTGGGAGCATAAGTATCAAAAATGAAAAAATGCATACAAAAGCAAATTGTTATTGAAAGATTCGCAGTAGTAGATCTTTTTGAAGATGAACGGTACGTTTTGAAGACTCTTTTATCTAATATCAAAGGTCCAAGGTCACTTAAAGATCTTTTAATTGTTGAGAATGAACAACATTTAACTTTTTGTGCTGCAACATTATGTGGGTTACTTGAGTCAGATGTTTATTTGGAACATTGTCTTAAGGAGATTTCTCATTTTCAAATGCCATTTTCTTTGCTAAAACTTTTTGCTATTTTATTGGTGCATAATTCACAGCCTGATCCTAGAGAACTTTTCAATAAATTTTTTGTTATTCTTTTTGATGATTTAGTAAGAATTCCAAGTTTTACACAATTGGAGATTCAAAGAAAAACTATACAAAGTATTGATGATTTTTTTATGTCTGTGTAATAGTGTTCATGATTATGCATTATCAAATCATTTTGTGTGGTTTACAGAAGAAGAAAGGTTTACTAAGGAATTAGCTTATGAAAAAAGCATCGTATCGTCTATTGCTGATTTAGGTGACATTAATGAATCAAATGAAATGTAGAAAATTGCCTTTGTTGCTGTAATAAATAAGATTAATAATGAAGAAGCTAGAGCATTTTTTATTGAAGGGCCACCTAGGAGTAATAGGAATGACATTTTTATACAGAGCATTACTTTTATAAGTTAGATATAGAGATTTTATTGCTTTAGCTATTGTGACTTTTGATGTTGTCGCCTCTCTTTTGCCTGGAGGACAAACAGTTCACTCAAGATTTAAGTTACCAATTGTTGTAAATGATAAAAGCAATGTTAAGATTAGTAAACAATCTAGCTTGGCAAAAATTATTTTTATAGTAAGATTGATTATTTGAGATGAAGCTTCCATGGCTGATAGAAAATTAATTGAAGTATTTGATAGACTTTTGCATGACATAATTGACAAAAAAAATGTACTTTTTGGTGGTAAAGTGGTTGTCTTTGGAGGGGATTTAGGCAGACATTACCGATCATGTCTCATGGGTTTAGGTAGCATAAGGTAGATACAAGTTTTGTTGCTTCTAGTATTTGGTCATATCTCATCAAATTTAAATTAAAAGAAAATATTTGGGCAAACGATGATCCTCATTTCATTTCATTTTTGTTAAGAGTTGGTGATGTTGTGAGCCATAAATTCTTGAGGATAATATTATTATTTCAAACAATATATTTTTACCATACATTAAGAGAAAAATTTCTTTACATCATTGATTAATTTTGTATTTTCAGTTATTAATTCATTTGTATGTGATCCCTATGATTTAATCAGTAGAGTAATTCTCATACTAAAGAACGATTGTGTTATTCAAATTAATGATTTGCTTGTAGATAAACTTCCTAGTAGTGTAAAAGAAGATAATGCTTACAACAAAGCATCAAATTCAAATGAACAAGGATAGTATGAAGATTTTTTTAGCTCTGTAGTTTCTAGTAGTTTACTTCCGCATGAATTAGTTCTTAAAAAAAATTGTCCAATAATGCTACTATGAAATTTAAATCATGTTGAAGGTTGTGCAATGGAACTAGATTAATTTGTTGTAAATTGGGCAATAATTTCATTGAAGCTCAAATAGTAACAGGTGATCATAAAGGCAAATTAGTTTTCATTCCTAGAAATCCCCTTGAATGTAAAAATATAGATAAATGTGCAATTTCTTTTAGAAGATATCAATTTTTTGTAAAGTTATGTTTTGCAATAATAATCAATAAAGCACAAGGATAAACATTAGAATGTGTTGATCTTTATCTACCTCAACCATTTTTTTCTCATGGGCAATTGTATGTTGCTTTATCTTGTGCAAAGAAAGAAATTTGTGTAAAGGTTCTTATAATGCGTGTGTTAGATGAAGCTTGTGTTAAATAATATACAAAAAAAAAAAATGTGTACAATGAAATATGCAAGCTAATTGACAAGGGTGCTTCATTTATGGTTGTATATTATTTTGTGCATTATCTGTCGTTGTCGTTTACATGAAGTTATTGAGTCAATATATAAAACATTTTCTTAAGTTCTGAGATATTTTTCTATGAAAAGTTATTAAAGTTATTATTGTTGTTGAAAGCTTAAATTCTAATAAGTTAATTTTTTGTTGCTCGCAACTGAAACAAAATCTTCCATAGATGGCTCAACAACTTCTGCAAATTAAGGACATTTATCCAAGCTTCACAAGCTAGAGCATTAAAATTTTTGTTGAATCAAGGAGTGCTAAGCAACAGTCTAATTGAAGTCCAAAAAGATATCAACATGTAACTTTGGTGGATGAAATGATGTTGTTTTGTAAGGGTTTTACTATATATTACTATCAAGTGTATCTAATATCCATGTACATTATTAAATTTTGTCTATATGTGTATTTTACTATTTAAATTTGTAATACACAAATAATAGTTTTTATATGAAATTTAATGTTTTAAGCTAATAATATTGGTTTGATCAAATGTGTTGTTATGATATTGTTATATGGAAAATTTTATGTTATGCATCCTTATTTGGTAGGTTCAAATTTGACACTATATGTATACATATATATTTGTTATTAAAAATGGGTCTTTTAAAATGCAAATAGTGAATGTTTGTTACTTGTATAATGAAGGAAATTTGTGAATCCGAAATTTTACAAATGATTTTATTATTTTGTTATGGATGTAAAAATGTTGCCAGCAATAAGAACTTTGTTAAGAGAATCTCTTATTTTACTCTATATATTGGTTGCTCTTTTTAATTTGAATTTGAGGTACTTAAACTTATTGTTGTCAACTATAAAATATTATATATACTATATTGATAAACATATAGCTTTTGCAAGGCACAAAGATTCTTGTAACAATATTTGATATTGCTAAAACACAATTTGAAAAAACCTTTTCTCTGTTTGATACATATATAATATCAAATGCTTGAGCGACTCTTGCAAATCCTACATATAATAATTATGGGTAGAAGTTTACATGGACTATTACACAAAGGATAGTGATTAGAAAAGAACATGTGTATGTTATTCCTTTGTCTATTGTTGTGTTCGCTTTCTATCCATTTAGAGTAAAGAACTATTGTTTGTAATTTATATTGCGTTTTATGCATTATGATACTTTGGCATCTGTTATGAAAGTACAAACATAAAATTGTTTACTTTTGTTTTTTGATTTGCAGATATGCTTGCTACTATAATAAAAAAAAATTGAGCCACGTGTGGTGGGTAGTACTCCTAAATTGTTTGTGATCCATGAATTTGTGCTTTTAAATCAAGAGTAAGTATTTGAGTAGCTGAAATTTTTCTCTAATAATTTTATATTTCTTATAAAATAATGTAATGTATATGAATTTCTATGCTTTGCTAAATTGCAAATTAAATCGGAAAAGGCCTTTAATCATGACCTTTTGGAATAACGTAGCAACATCTAAAGGTGCTATCATCATGTCTGCTACATCTAAAGGTGCTATCATCATGTCTGCTTCTGAACAAATGCCCGTCATTAGTTCAACAAAGTTGGTTGTCTTAGAACATTATGGTATAGTATTGCATTACATTAGTGCATGCTGCAGTTAAGTATATTTTAAATGTTAGAAAAGAATTTCCTTAAATATGTACATGAGTATAGAGAATATTAGTGTGTAATTGATGACAATATTGTCAAAAATATTTATTGGTAGGTGTATCGTTAGGGTCGACTCCATTGATTACCATCACTATGGATCCTGCTTTGTTGGATGTTCAGTGACTTAAAACTTGTTTGAGCTTTGAACTTATAGATTTTATATGGTGGGATGTAATTAGCATCATTTAGATATTTGTCTTGTTTTTAGTGAATAATATAGTCTGGTTTTATGAACAATGTATAGGAAAGCAACTAAACAACAAGCTATTGTGGATGCTTTGCTTCAAGTGAATGAGATCATGAAGAACCAGCAGTCTTTGGTGCTGTTATCAAATAAGCTGCACACTATATCTCATATTGTTAGGATTAATGATGTGAGTTACTATTTGTGTTTTATTTTGTATCATAAATTTTTCAATGAGTTATGATTTTGCTTATCATAGCATTCATTTTTTAGTTTTTGATAATTCTTCCTGTTGTTATATTATTTATATTTAAAGAATAATCATTTTTTTTTTTTGTAAGCTGATAGGTTTGTATTGAAAGTTAGAATCAATATCATTGTTGTAGATCTAAAGTTTTTTCTTTTTCTTTTTCTTTTTTTGCTGTGAAAATTGTTGCACATCACATGTTGCAGAATAAAATTGATCAATTGATTGCTACAAGTGTGGTCAAATTGTCTTGGCCAAACCAAGGTAATTTGTAGTTACTTATTTTCTTAATGTACGAAAGCTTGTAATTGCTTAGTTGTGTGTGCCGAAAAATAATAGGATTCTTTAATTTTAAATTTTCATAATTGTTGAAAAACATTATATAATATGTTTTATATTAATATTCTAAAAAGCAAATTTCTTTTCGTATAAGTAGGAAATTGGTTGTTGCAAATATTAGTGATGAAACTAGAACTTTAGAAGCAATGATATTTGGTGATGATACTGTTAAGGTGATAAACATGAATGCATATATAGTGATGGAGATGTATAATGCTATAAGTTAGAATGTATTGCTGGGATATATAGTTTTTTTTTCAGCTTGTTATGCTCATGGTTTTCTATATATAGGGAAACCCACCATCTTTGGTTGATATGAATGAGAGTCTTAAGAATATCTAGTTTTTTGTTAAGTTGAAAAGATTTATCAGAACTAGGCATGAATAGGAGTGTAGTTGTGCCAAGCTTGCTCATGAGTCGATTCAGCTCGATTTAGAAAAGCTCAGCTCGAGTTCGAGACTATTTGAGCTTGAGTTTGAGCCAAACTTGAGCTTTAAGATGGTAGCTCGAAAGCTCGTGAGGCAACTCATGAGCCCTAGTATTTTTTAAAATAATATATATTAAATAGTATATAAAAATAATAATAAAAAAATATGTGCCACATATTTAGGTAATTTTCAAAATATAATTTCACTTATATATTAATAAATAATAATTTATAAGATACTAATTTATAGTTTGTAAAATACTAAAAAGAATATCATGATATATTTGAAAACAATATAAACTTTCTAATTCAAATAATTTTATAAAAATATATAATTATATAATAAAATTTAATTGTATAATATATTATATATGATTACTGTATGTTTTTCAAATTTAACAATGGAAGTATGAAATGGAAATTCATCATTATCTTAACAAATTTATTTTTATATTTTAATGTTCAAACTTTGAAAGTCAAAGCATTAATCTTGAAATTTATAAAAAACTGATTGACTTCTAAAAACATTGATGCCGTTTTTAGATTTGTTAATAGATAGTATTTCTCAAGAGTTTCATAGGAAATAGTAATGATTGAAATGAGCTCGAGCTTGGTTCAAGTTCGATTATAGCTTGATATCTTATGGGCTCATCAAGTTCGAGCTTGAGCTTAATATTTATTAAGGAGCTCAAGCTTAAACCTAAAATTTAGAGTTCGATGAGCTCGAGCATGTGTGTTTTAAAATGAACCAAACTTGAGTTTGAAAATTTTGCTAAGCTTGGCTCGAGCTCGGCTTGTTTACAGGCCTAGGCATTATGGTGTTCATGCTTAGTATACGGTTACAAATTTGGTTGAAGAAAGTGAAAATTCACCAACTAGTTTTGTTGTTGTTGGGGCTAGGGTATCAGGAACTAAGGTACATGAATCTCAAATTGAAAAACCAAGAATAATGAAACATTTGTTCTCTTTAGGTAAAGAATAATTTTTTGATGATCTTTCTTTGGTCTTTGATAATTCTTGTATTTTATTTATAGTACATTATTTAATTACAATTTCATTTCATTTTACAAATTTATTTGTAGGCAAAGAGGATGATGTTGAATTAGATGCCTCAAATAAAAAACTTAAAAGAATTGCAAGAGGTTTACTTTTCGTTACTTAATGTGGAATTATTGTTTTTTGGATATGTTCAGTGATCACTTTGATAAATACTTATTTATCTCTTTAAAATTGAAAATTACTCTACTGAAGAAAGCCAAAGTGATGAAACTCAGGTTGATTTTTCATTTGATGATTGAAGGGATCATTTTTTGAAAAACTTAATTTTTTTGAAATATGAGAAACTTATTATCTTGCTTCATTATATTGAAGAAAACATTGGATTATTTTGAGATATGATAGTTCTTTATGAACCCTAACTTATGTTTCTGGCTTTATTACTAGCAAGATAATAAAGTTTCTTGTAGTTTGAGATTGTTAGTAGTTTGAGATTGTTAGTGACTACTCTTTGATTTCTAATCTTTTATAGGGGTGTTCAAATTCAATTAAAAAAAAAAAAAACCCGATGAACCGATCCAGAAAATGAAAAACTGATCAAATTGAACTTTTTTGGATTGAATTGGATTTGTTTTCTAAAAATTAATTGGATTGGATCTGTTTTTTGTTTTAATCTCAAAAATCGATCCAATCCAAACCGAACCAAAATTTATATATTAATAATATAAAAAATGTATATCTTAGTTGTAAAATACACAAATAAATTAAAATATGCTAAATCTAGGATTTTTTCACTTTCAAAAATTAAATACATAGGAATAATTATTCTAGATTTATAATTTTATAGTTTTGTGTTCTTATATAATTTAACTTAATTCCATAAGATTACTGTGATATTTTAACTAAATGAAATTTACAATTAAATTGATTAAATTAGTTTAATTATCAATAGTAACTTGTCAAATATTTCAGTTAAAATTTTAAATTAAAAAAAATCGAATTAATAGATCTAATCCAAACCAATTTTAAAATGGTTTGGATTGGATTAGATTGGATTTACAATAAGGGCTTGTTCCCTTCAATTGATTATGCTTGATAGATGAATAATCACTCTTAATTTATTGTTTGTTTGCCTTGATATAGGTCCCTTGATAAGTCATTGGCCATATATTAAGTTGGAATATGTATCAAGAGGGGAGAGACTTGATACATTTTTCTTGAATTAGATAAGATTCAAAAATACCAAAATACCGTTGCTTAGTATGTAAAAAGATTAATAAAATAAATAATAAAAGGTTATAATCATAAAATCATATATTTTGTTTTAATTTATTTTTCAGTTAATCTTACCAACCAAACGTGAAATTATATTGCTTTATCTTAATAGACTTAAAACATATTAATTGTTTATATATAATTTATAGTCATATCATTCGAAACAAAATAGCCCTAAAAATCTAACCGATCCAATATATATTATATAGTTTGGATCGATTACCTTTTGTACCAAAACCAATCCAAAGCGAACTGCAAATGTCCCTGATCTTTTATAGTTGTACCTTTCGTGAAACTTGTTAGAAAACTAATTTATTTTGAGGTTATGTAGGAACACAATATTAACTGATTTCGTATATTATTATATTAGTAAATGAAATTAATTTTTATTGTTAATCTATTTTTAGATTTTCTTCATATGTCGTATTATACATGTGTTGCTTAGTTGCTTGATGTTTAATTTGTAACTCTATGAGATAGACATCAATGTAGTTGTTGGCATGATTTGCTGCGTATAATTTTGTTTACGAGAATGATGTAAAGGTTTATATAGAAATCTTGTTTTTGACTGAAAACACAATAGTTGTAAACTAATAATTACTTTGGGTGGTAGTTGTGTAATTGTCATAAGAGGTTCTTTTCTTTTCGTTCTACATTAATGATGTGTAAGAAAAAAAGGTTTATGAATATGTTTTAATTAAAATACTTTAAAGAAAACAAAAATTATGTTGCAAAGAATATAATGAAGAATTCTATTTATATCAACTAAGTAATGGTATTCATTTATTGCTGTTGTCCATAGTCATTCTTACACCATTCCTTAGAACGTGTAATAATTATAAAATATTAATTTGACAGAAGAATTGCAAATATTCAGTCTCAAATTTTTGCTACTTCCGTGAATAGAGGCCAAACAAAATTTATTTATATCGAAGTTTCATATAAACAGAATTCTATTATCTTAGACATACAATTATATAACTATACAAAACATGTCCAGCCCAAGTACGGAGAGCTTATTAGCATTACATGTGTGTGTCTAATTTGGGTTGGAAACGCCTGATTGGGCCTACAATATGTTGAGACGCAATTATAGGCTTGTTTATTTACATACATTTTGTGCCCGTATGCTATTAGAAGCAAAATATTTCAAATAACAATTATGCAGTCCAACAAAGTCTTAAAATAGCCCAGATAGAAAAATACATGGTTTGAGGTCAGTCGAGCAAATTAATAAACATAAATGCCAACTAATAGGTGGCTTTTCTTTGTTTAAAATCAAGTAAAATGAAAAGATAAGCAAAAGAAATACGACTCTTTGGAGTCATAAACTTGAAGAGACACAGCGAAGAGAAAGCTGCACTTTAAATGTTATGTTCTCTGCAGAAAAGAATATTTTCAAGTAAACATCTTTTGCAATTTTATCTTCTCTTATTTTCCGGTTGGTTGCTATCCTGTGAATTTCTCAAATATGTTACCCCATACATTATCCAATAACTTAATTTAGCAATTTTTGTTTCAAAAATGTGGAAAAAATAGTTCTGCTATCCTCACAGAATCGACCAAAAAGCTCAGATATTTGACTTACTTGCATGCATGACATCTTATTTGATTTTCTTAAATGGTTTATATTTTAACGGACTAAAGAACATATTTATTATCAATGAAGTATAGTGTTGAAATGATTTTGAGCAAGAGTAAAAATATTTATCTTGTTTATTGTGCTTCATCATCACAATCTGTAATATATATTTAAAAAAAATGCAAGTTAAGATGGACAATCTCCCGTTGGCTATATATACTGATAAATTCAAAGTTCAGTTGAGAAATTTACTTGGTCAAATAATGGAGACTAATTACTACTTAAGAACTGCAGAAGGTTTCAAAGTTTAGCAATTATAGGCCTGTCAAACCTCTTCATCATTATACATTTATTATTGAACCATATTTTGCGATTATGTTTAAATGTTGGCTCAAGTTTTATCCATTTGAATTATGGAGAAATATGTGAGAAGTTAAAGGTTGGTTAGATTCAACATTTATAAATAGAAATCCAGAAGTATCATTAATGTACAATAATTCTCTCAAATAATACCTAACAAGATCTATTGGAAGTGCATAAAATGTGTACTTTTTTGCACTCCTTTGTCTATGCTTGTATAGTAGTAGAAGAAGATGATGGTACTAAAAATGAAGAAGTAGATTTATGTAACACCCTTGAAATTCAACATTTTGAAAATAAGTATTTGAAAATCAAGATATTAGTTGGCCGTATTTTAAGGCTTGAAAAATTAATAAAAAGGACTTAATTGCATGAAAATTGAAAGTTTTGGGGGGTTAATTCGTAATTATTGAAAACTTTAGGTTTTGCACGGATAATACTTTGGGTCAAAGGGGTACTAAGTTATATTTATTAATTTTGGGCTTAATTGAAGACTGCTCAAGAGTTGTGGGTTAGTTTGTAATTAAAAAAAAGAGGCTTATTATAAATAGGAAGGGTTGCATTTTCCTCCCCATTTTTTCTTCACCTTCATCCATAGCACCTCTCTTCTTGCCCACCTATGATTTTCACATAGCCAAACCAATTCAACCACCTTCATCCCCTTGACTTTATCTTTACATCCATACTATATGCACCTACTAACTCGGACGGGCTATTGAAAAATATTAAGGCCAAAACTATCGATAGCAAGCTTCTTGGGCCATGGTGTTCTAGTGACCTTTCACGAGGGACCAAGGTAGGGTCTTGGCGGGTTGAGTTTGGTGAACAAGTTGGTAACATTAGTTTTGTGACATTGTGATCGGTGGAGCTAAGATGGGTATGGTGGCGCACAGTGGTATTAAGGTGGTCAGTTTAGTTTTCTGGCTAATTGACCCTCAAATCGACAACAATTATAAAAATTAACTTAGGCATTGGATTTCTAGAGCTGAGAGGCATTGTTTGGTGGTGGTGTCGAATTTTTCTGACTATGGTAGACGGCGGTCGCACAGTGGAGGGAAAAGGGTAGTAACTTCATTAGTCAATTTGTGGAGATGGGCAGCAAGAAATTGTAGATCAATAGGCTGTAGCTGCATTATAGATGTTTTAAGGTGAGGTTCCACCTCTCTAGTCTTTGACTTATATAAGCCTACGGTTTATTTTATTGTGCCCCTGTGAGGGTCTACCAA
>JACGDI010005612.1:378402-409514 GCA_014898725.1 Jacaranda copaia
TATACTTGCTTGTGTTTGTTGAAATCTGTAATTGCTATAGTTCTCACTCGTTATTTGTTAATTAACTCGTACATTCCTGTGAGGGTCTACTGCCCTAGTATTTGCCTTATATAAGCTACACCTCATTTTTTAAACCCGAATGAGGGTTGAATTTATTTCTTACTTGTGATATGTATCTTGAGTCTTCAATTTTGCGAATTGTTGTATTTCTGGATGTTATCTGTTAATTGACTCTCATAACCCTGTGAGGGATTAACTCCTTAATTTTGCTTGCCACCTATTTGGTTTTGTTCGATATATATGCGAATAAATAATGGGATGTTAATCCTTACTGAATGCATGGATAAGCTGTAAGCCCAGAATCCTTGAAATAACAGGATGTCAATCCTTGTTGTGTGCATGGATAAGCAATAAACTCAAAACCTTTGAAATAATGGGATGTTAATCCTTGCAGAGTGCATAGGCTTGTAAACATGAAATGGGACATTAATACTTGTAGTGTGCATGGATAAACTATAAGCCCAGAATCATTGAAATAATGGGACATTAATCTCTGCTGAGTGCATGGATAAGCTATAAGCTAGAAATGGGACGTTAATTCTTACTTTGTGCATGGATAAGCTGTAAGCCCAGACCCTTGAAATAACAGGATATTAATCCTTGCTGAGTGCATAGATAAGCTGTAAGCCAGGAATGGGATCTTAATCCTTGTTGAGTGCATGGATAAGCCATAATCCCAAAAAAGGACATTAATCCTCATTGTGTGCATGGATAAGCCGTAAGCCCATAACCTTTGAAAAATGGGATGGTAATCCTTGCTGAGGCATAGATAAGCTATAAGCCCAAAACTCATGGTTCAAATGATGGGACATTAATGACCTTGTTCTCGCATAATCATTATTTTTTTTTGTAATCATGCTAGTTAAATTATATTGAATTACTGATTCTTCGACAGAATCGTGTACTGCTTTATATTTTATACCTCACTGGGTCCTTAAGACTCACCCTCCTTGATATTCCTTATTCTTTTCCCAGGTAGGTCTAAGTGAGATGCAGGAGATGATGGTTAGTGGGAGAGATTATATTGTAATAGCTTAGGTATTGAATATGCATATAGGATCATTTGAATGTTAAGTTTGAATTTTGGATGTTGTCATATGTCATGAATGAAAATGATAAACTAAAGATATGTATATGTTTTGTTGAGTGCTAAGGAATGAACCATGGCATGTGTTTAGTGTTTTGTCAAAGTTTATTTAAGTGAAGGCTATTGCTATCTATGATAATGCTCAGAAAAATTTTCTTATGGGCCTATTACTAGTTTATGGTTTAAGATTAAGATTGAAATTGGTGGCACCTCAATTTGGTTGCTACCCTGAGAGGGGGTACTACAATTTATGTGAGCAGACCAAATAATATCATTGTCCTAAATCAATAATAATAGGTTAATTTGCTTAATAACCCAATTACTGTCATTTAGGTCCTAAATTCATAAACTAAGGGTTTTCTTGCTTAAATAATCTCAATAATCCCAAATTTAACATGTATTAATATGGATCCAAGTCCATCATTTCAAACAAGGTCCATGTATGTATATAAGGATCATCACTTGATACATATTTCTTAACTTTTCTTCGAAAATACAAAATTCA
The DNA here is from genome assembly GCA_014898725.1 of Jacaranda copaia. Classification (NCBI taxonomy): domain Eukaryota; kingdom Viridiplantae; phylum Streptophyta; class Magnoliopsida; order Lamiales; family Bignoniaceae; genus Jacaranda; species Jacaranda copaia. Next base: position 380,055 of record JACGDI010005612.1, read on the forward strand.
TACGAATTTTAACAATACAAAACCCTAAAGCACAAACTCGATCATTACTCAATATCTTATTATTGAAATGTCGAAATCATGAGCTAAAAACATCACCATGACCGTTGTGACAAGCTGAAGAAACTGTCCTAGCTTTGCCACTGGAGCTAGTCAACACTACCACCAAAAGATGCCTTTCAACTCTACCAACAAAATGTCCAAGTCAATTTTAGCTTTTGCCGCCAAATTGGAGGTCAATTGCAACCATGAAGCTGCTACAACACCACTCACCACTGCACACAACCATACATAATTCTTGTCCTCCACCAGCCCGTTCACCAAATTAGAGGTAACAGGATACTTCTTGAGCTAAACCCGTCAACATCGACTACTCACACCCAAGTTTCAGTCGCTAGAACTAAGGAACCCACAACCACCATTGTGGCTTCACCTCAAGTTGAGATTTCCCATTGCTTCACTAGTCTATTTCTATTGCATAATATTCTGATGTGTTTCTGGAAGTGCGGTGAAGAAGTTGATTGGCTTGGTTTGGTAGTTTATGGGCTCACTAAAGAAGTCACCGGAGAGAGTGGGGTGTGTGAATGGGGGAGGAAATGAAGAAGAATTTGGGGGGGGGGGGTTTCCTATATAGAATCTTATTTTTGGAAATTATATTTAAACCCTCAAGGTTTCTACCCAACTCCAAGTAGGGCCTCCAAGATTTTGAGTGCTTTTATTTCAACCTCAAGAGTAAGTTAGTGCCTTACATTGGCACATTTAACCCAAAATAATTCCATGCAAACCCTCAAATTTCTAAAATGTGATCCAATCAAGTCTTGCCTAATTACAACTTGACCCTAAAACTTTCAATTTTCTTACAATCAAGTCCTTTTTATTTATTTTTTGAGCCCTAAAATCTGACCAAACCCGTACCTTAATTTTTAAATCCTTATTTTTCAAAAATACTAAATTTTAGGGATGTTATAGATCCTCCCTCTCAAAAGAATCTGGTTCCCAAATTCTCATTTGAGTACTATTCCGACTGGTAGAAAATAAGTAGATTCAATCAGTCGATCTGTATTATCTCTTCATTACATTCTGCCAAGATTACTTCTTCAAGTCCTAATATGTCTTTATGCCTCTTGGATGTATCGTATATCTTGACTTGTGTGTCTCATCTATCAATCTTCTATTTCCTCCGAGCACTAATATTTTCTTACAGAACAAAAGAATACTATGATCAACGGTATTGAACTCAGACTGTCCAAAACTTTCGAATCTTTCCTTCTGTTTCATTATCCATATCTAATGAGTGTGGTGTTTTGTCGGCTTTCGCCTTATAATTCAGGCTATACTTATCTATGCAATCTCATTTGCTATATTGATTTCAATATAGCACCCATTTTTAGGTTTTTCGATGCTTTTGCTTCCATAAGTTTGATTATAATTTATACGTATCATTTTCGTAAAAAGAGAGAGAAAAGAGAGCGTTAATTAGGATGAATCACAAGTAAAAAGGGCAGTTACTTAGCTAGAAGCTCAATTTGCCTAAAAAATTGGGCTGTTAGCTTTCCTAACTATTGCTCCTAATTATATTTGAACGTGTGGGTCAGGTTTGATTAATTGTTAATTTTGGTACCATTCATTATTTTGAATTGTTATCGTACAAATGTTGTGTGAACACCGAATATAATAAATCTATGTCAGCACCCTTTCTAAGTACTCTTAATTACAAGATGGTAAAAGTATTCATTTTTCGTAACATTTAATTGAGCATGACTTACATTAGGTCTTCCAAATCATAATCTTGTTTCTTTATTTTTAATTAAGATTCGTCATCCTATCAAGTTGAGTAAAATTATGTTGACCCCACATATATAGTAGAGCTCAATTAATTGATTTTCTTGATGAGATTTGGACGACCCCAGAACAAGCGGATGGACAGAGATGTCTTTGGTACACGATTATATTGTTGGAAATTCTTCTTATTATGAAGGGTAAATTAGTAAGCAGACAGCATTGATACCAACTTAGGATATCTCATACCTTAACCTACATACCAAGCATAGTACAGTGTATATGTGCTAAAATAGTCGTATATATCAGTGCAGTCCTCTAATTAATATTAATCATATCAGTCTCTATCACAGAAACCAATCAATCCCTCAGAGTGTAAGCTGTTCAGTTTGTGGGGAGCAAGTGAAAAGTGAAGTTATTACATTACATTTCATAAAAAGGAAAAAGGGAAGGGGGAAAAAATGAAAAATGTAATCCCATGTCTAGGCATGACTCAAGAATTAAGGAATAAAGGCGGTGGTTAAGGTAGTGAAATCAACTATAAGTTGTCTGATAAAATGAATAAATTAGGACAGATGAATTCACACGATTGCCGAGGGAGAATATGTTGTCTTGTGCAGCCAATCATTGCACATAATTCGATGTGAATAAGGATGTGATTCCATATATAAACCATGCTAAGATAAATTACAATAACAATTTTTCCTCTTTCGCTATATATATATATATAAATTATAAAACATGTTGGCAATAAGCATTATCCAAAATAATTAACATAGTATATATATATATATATATATATTATATTATATTTTAAGGGTGAAGTTTCACTTTGCCCTATCATATTACACTAAGCTTGGCTTTTCTACAGTCATGTGCTCATAATTTTAACTTATTGTCATATATTTATTTTTTATTATTAATATTAAAATAATTTAATCTTCAGTTTAAAATCACCACAAATTAAAAAAGTTATGATTCTTTTAAGACCCACTTTCACTCATAATTAAATCAATAGAACTAAATATATCATACTCTTTAATAATTTAAAAATAAATTACCCACACTCTCTTAGATTTAATTTATTTATAAAAAAAATTATAATTATAAAAAATTATAAATACCCCTTGATATCAATGATCCATCATTAAAATTGACGAAGATGGTAAAATAAAAATTTTATTCCTACTTTTTAATTGAGTAAAATAATAACATTGCACATTTATTGTGACTGAGTTACATATTTAATAATATTAAAATAATAAACACATTTTAAAATAATTAAATTAAGTGTAATAAAATTAATTAGAAAAATGTGCCCTGCCAGGCTGCATTTGCGCATGGCAGCAAGGTAGCCATGGCTGGTGCGCCTTGGGGTTGGCAATGCGTGGTGAGTTTTGTGTGTATATATATATATATATATTTATATATATTTATCAATTTTTTTTAAATATGTTTCTATAGATAGATATTAGGGCATTTTTATAGGGTTAATTATAATTTACCCCTTGTGTTAAAAAAAATAGTTAATTTATCATCTTATGAAAAATAAATGTTCAAAATATTCCTATGTGTTTTAAAAAATCATGTACGCCACCTCTTCCTTCTCATTTGCTGTCTATTTAACATAATTTTAATATAAAAAGAATAATTTATCCTTAATCATTTAATATATTTTCAATTCAATTTAAATAACCTTTTGTTATCATTTTTTTTTCTTCTCTTTCATTTTTTTCTTTTCTTTCTGTTTTTCATTTCTATATTCTTCCATTATTTCATATGTTTCTCACTTTATGCATATATAAATTTATCATTATTTCTCATTTCTCATTATTTCATATATTCTTATTTTATACATATATAAATTTATTTGTAAAATTTAAATCACTTTTATTTTTATCTTATCAATTATATTAATCTTTCTTTCTATTAATTCATTCTAAACTAAATAAAATTTAAATTTGTAAAAATATATAACATATTTTTTATTTATACTTAAATACATATATATAAATTTATCTATAAAATTTAAATAACTTTTATTTATATATTTTTTGTTTATAATTATTTATTTAAAATTAAATATTATATATTTATTAAAATATATATAATATATTTATATACATATGTATTTTTTATAAGACAATTAATTTATATATTTATTATCATATATATATATATGCTAATATACATAATAATATATACAATATAATACATATATGATATAATATATAATAATATATAATACATATAATTATTTAATAACATATATATAATATATAAAATTCTACCCACCCACACCCTCATTAATTAACTCTTAAATTATCAAAGAGTATGGTATAAATGTTAACTCATTAATTTAATTATGGGTGGAGGTAGTTCTCAGCATGATTTTTTTAATTTATGGTGATTTTAGGATGAAGATTAAATCATCTTAATATCAATGGTTGAAAAGTGGATACATGACAATAAATTAAAATTATGGGTACATAACCCCTAGAAAAGCCCCACTTAACTCCTTTTAACTACATAAATTTGTATTTTGTCTTCTTCAATTAGAATATATAAATATATATAATTGATGCTGCTAAAGGCTACGTATAGAAAAAAGGAAGTTGTGCTACGGGTGAATCAATCAGGAAGGTCGAGTACTCAGGGTTGTATATATCTTAGGACTTGAGATCTGCAATCACAACACACGTTAAACTAGTCGAGGTGCCCCCGGCTAAGACACCCCGACGCTCAAATTAGTTCTAGTCAAGATGTGAAGATTGAACAGAATACAGAGAATATAAGGCTTATAGTGTATTGGGCATTACTTTGAGTGTAATTAAGTTTGAAGTATTTATAGCCTTATCCAGGCGTGATTTGACCCTAGTATCCTTATCAGGTGTATTAACTTTTGTCTTTGCCAAGGGGTTGGTGGTCATTCTATGTCCAGATCCCGATATTATTCCAGGTGGCTAAATCTGCTATTTTCCCGGGTGTACAGTATCAGTGGAGGCGCGTCTCTGCTAGAGTTGGTGGCAAGGTTGGCAGAGTTGGCAGAGTTGGTGGCAGCGGCTGTACCGGCTATCACTCGTCATTAATGCGGAGGCATGCAGTTTGTCAGACTAATAAATGCGGCAGAGATTCGAGTCAATGTCAGAATAGATCTTGAGATCGATACATGTCGACCAGACTTGAATATTCGTCGACCAGACTTGAATATTCAAACTTCTGGAGTGGTCCTTAGGTCGATGCGGGTCGACCGCGAACCCTACCAAGTAAGGTCGATACCGGTCGACCAAACAAACTTACTGTTGGGCCTGTTAAGCTGTCTCATTTAATGTTGAGCCGTTGGGCTTACTGGATTATTCTATATCCATAAAATTTCTAAATTTTATCTTTCGTGTTAGAGTGAGTACTTTAGAGAATGAAAGCATATAATTATAACTTTTAAGTAAAATAAAAATTTATGCAAATCCAACGTTGGGTGAGCATAAAGAATTCTTTCGGACTTCAGGTGCGCTCTTTAAAGAGCCTTGCAATTATTTATGAAAAAAAGTTGAATGATCTGCTTATATTCTTATTCTCAAATTCAACATTATTATTCTTTTCACACTATTTAATTTCTTTGTTTTCCAAACAATGATTCTATTAATTATTTACGCTTGTCTTATATATAACTTGATATAAATTACTTAAAAATTATTTAAATAATAAAAAATAAATTAGTTTATCAAATAAAAAATTAATAATGTACGTAAGTTTAAGATTTAGTTGTAACAATTTGGTTTGATTTTAACTAGATACTCGATATATTAAGTTCAAATAACTATTTTAAAAACATTAATATATATTTTCTCAAATACTGTGCGCAGAGAAGTAAAAATTGAAGAGTAATTGTATAGTTGCAGTGTGTAAAGTGTAGGTATATTTTCGATAATTTGAAGAGAGAAAGTGCATGCTATTTAATTATATGATCGGGGGGTAAAGTGAAATTTAATCAACTTTTAATGGTGCGTCGAACGATCGAGAATAGATTGCGAATGAAGATTTAATGTCACAATTGCTCATTAGACTCCAAAAGTCCAAAGTGTTGTGGAAAGGAAGGGAATGCATAAAATGGAAGGGAGTTGGAGGTGGGGGTGGGGGGACAGTTCACGTGGGAAGATTCATTTTGAGGTGAAGAGTTGGTATATATTTGGTAAACCCAACCAAAAAATACACAAAAGTATTTGTATTAATTATTGATGAGATCTGGTGGTTATGCGTATTCAAGGCTCTACCTATCTCTATTGGCATCCGATGCAAATTATATGCAATGCACTTCATCATCATCATCTTTCTTTCTTTCTTTCTTTCTTTCTGTACACACACAGAGAGAGAGAGAGAGAGAGAGAGAGAGAGGGAGGGAGGGAGATGGCAATTTGGGAATGCATTGCATTAGTGCATGTTGGAAATTAAATATTATTCATGTTTTCCTGTCCAACACCACAAAATGTGAGGATGGAAACATGCTAATCAATTTGCAAGTACCAACTATATATGTGGCCAATTAAAATATGTATATTTGTATGTATGTATGTATGTATGTATGTATGTATATCTCTTTAAAACAAAAAAAAGATTTGAGAGGAATTTTTTTTAAGTTCTTGTCTTTAATATTTATGCCCTTATCGAAATGGATGTGTATGAATTTTTTATAATATTGTAATTCGCCCAACAAAAGCAATTATTAATTAATTTGAAGGAGAAAAATCTTGAATTTTATTTAGTTTACGTATATAAGTTAAGAGTATATATATTGACTTAATGGGTTGGTTATCTCATCCAACCCCGCCCGCCGGGTTTTTGTCTCTAGCTACTGAAAGTAATAATTAATTTATAGTATTTTTTTAAAATTTTATATAAAATTTTAAGAATATGTGGATATGATTTGATTGGACGACTGTTCAATTCAACCTTCTCAAACTTTGTATCATGACATGATTTTTAATTCTCAATTCTTATTTTCATTTGCTTGACTTCTAGAATATGTGAGCATTATTATATTACTCTCTTCGCACCTTATTTTTCTATTCCTTTGCACAAGAAATTGTATTTACAATTAGTACATTTGAAAGGATAATAAATGGATTTATTAATAGTACAATTTTTCGTTAAAAACAAAGTATATATATATATTTTAGTTAATGTCAGGAGGAGGATGTCATGAGAAAAGAATAAAGACGCTTGCTAGCTTAACTAGGTTTCTTAAAAGAAATTAGTGTAGGATAACTTACAATGTTTCTCTGCACAATTATATTTATTTATTTAATCTAGTTTTAGCTGCAAAACCCAGAGAAGAAATAAAACAAAAATAGAAGAAAAGAAAAAATTGATACATAGGTACATATGTGGTGCGTAAATCGCGTGAGTGTGGTGGGAGCCCATTTAGTTAGCACTTTATAGCTTTTGCTGTAACGTAAGTCGTAAACTTTCAGTTATTACAAATCCCAAAAAGTGAAATCGCATCAAATTCAGCTCACATTACAGTGCTGCTCTGGCGTGCCATACATCTTCACTGGATATCTCCCCTCCTTTTATTCCCCTCTCTCTCTCTCTCTCTCTCTCTCTCTCTACACACACACACACACACACACTTTTGATCATGTGGACTATATATTAGTAATTAAATATATATATATATATATATGTATTAATTGCACTGATCGAATGAGCGACACATCATAACTTGAGCATTTAACAGCAAGCTCGGCATCACTTTACACAGCAATTAATTAAAGAGAATAATCTGATCAAATGGTCAGGTAATAAGTTAGAATCAATTTTTTTTAATAATATATTAGTTGTATCCCAAATGAGAGGGATCGATCGCTATTTGCAAGAGAACAAAGAACAAGTCAATTATCATGTAGGGTTTTTAGAAATTTAATTTCTTAATCTTTTTTGAACAAAATTATTTTAAAGTGTTGAGACACTGAGAAATACTCAAGAGACATTTTGAGAATAGAATGATCTTTCCATCATTTCCTTTAATTAAAAAAAAAAGTAGAAAAATCCCAAACAATTGATTTTTGGGGGCAGTTGAGTCAGGTATCATGTTATATGCAATACAAGTTATAGTAAATTTATATTAAGATCAGGTGTTGGCAATAATAACATGCAAGAAAAGTATTTTTACAATCTCCCTTAGAGCTAACCTTAACTGGCAATTAATAATTCAGATAACTGATAAGCAGAAAGGGTATTCAACATTGAAGTTTATACAACTCGGGAAAAAAAAAAAAAATCCTCGTATTTCCCGTTCTAAACATTTTTACATTTTTCTCGTAGTTGGCATTAAAAATAAATGCTCAAAAGAAAGAAAATCTTTTAAACTATGGTAAATAAATTAAGCCGTTAAAATTACCTGCAAATGACCTCGAATTTCATGTGTTAAATTAACTACCTATCTAGGAAAAATGTTGCCCAAGAAAAAGCCAAAGATTTGTGAATTTAAGGTGGGCAGAAAAAGAAAGCCCAGATTGAGAGATTATCTGCAGAAGGCAAAAGCAAACAGTTGATGACATCGACATGTTGCAAAAGTTGTTCACTTGTGTATGAATAAAGAAATGCCAACCACCTTTTCCTCACTCAATTACCTTCCACTCCACGCCTCCCCCCCTTCCCCCAATCCCCACACCCGCCTTATACATATATTGACGTAAAACTCATACCTTCTCCTCCATTTCTAGTCCACAACCTCTCACCCCCACCCCAAAACACCACCACAACAGAAACAATGTCTTCACAAACTTCTGATGTCACAGAGGAGAGCGGCATCAATGGAGAAGATTGCCGCACGCCCAAGTCTCCAGAACACATGATCCCTCCAGTTCTCAGCTGCCCGCCACCGCCCAGAAAGCCGAGGCGGCGGCGCATGGCGGCTTCATGCAAGAGAAAACTATGCGAACTGCAGTTCTTTGAGATCGTTGCCAGAGAAGAAGTTGAATCCTTTTTCAGAACGCTTGAAGAAAACATCAATGGCGGCGCCACCAAGAGAAGATGTGTAGTGTAAAAAGAGAATTTTAATTTATTTCACACGGCCGGGTTCTTCGTTAATGGTGGATTATTATTATTATTTCTTAATTATATATAGATATGGTTTGGCTTGGAAAATGATCGGGCTGGCTTGGCTTATATGAGTTAATGATATACGAAGACTTAAACGTTTTTCTTTTTTCTTTTTGAATTATATACACGGTTTTAGAATCTTGAAATTTATAATTTTGTTCCTAGAACTTGATTCAGAAAAAGTTAAAAGAACAAAAGAAGATCTGAATTATATAGGCTTCTATACGCTTGATTTGCATCATTTATTCTTTTAGTTAATTTTTATTTTATTTTTGTTGCCTTGATATGTTCATTTTTTATCGATCGCCCTCACTGTAATGATAATTCTTTTCTGGAATTTCTTGCCCAAAGAAGGCTTGATCAACCGCCACTGATCATATAAATAAATATTATTTGGTGGTTTTTGTTTGAAATGCAACTGTAATATGCCAGATTTAGATACCAACGTACATACCAAGTTTAATTCAGTTATTGCTACGGGATTAATTTGAATTCAGCCCACTTCGATTATTTTTTTGGGTGAGGAGACTCAATTAATTATATAAATAGTATTATTTATGATGTGATTACTCACATTAGAATTGTGTTGTACTGAATAAAATTCAGTCGGTATGTAATTGACTTGAATTTGGTCCAGTTTATTCTGGGTTTATTTCTTTCTTTGCTTACCAATTTGTATAATTTAATATTCAGATATTTTTTTATAAGATTAAAAAAAAACGATTAATTATTTTTAGTGGCTACTAATTAGATAAAATGTGTGAAGTATAAGTAGAGGGAAAAGGAAAGGAGGGACTTTGAAGCAAAAATAGGTGAGTTTGGTTTGTTGCTTTTCTCTCAAGTAAGGAAGTTTGAGTTTTTCAGGGAAAACAATAATTCACTTAATTAATTTTAATTAGGAAGAAGAAGTGAACGTTTGATGTGATCATCAATTTATTAATGTATATATTTATTATTATTGTTGTTATTGTATAAGTAGTTGTTAAGATGGTTGATCTGCATAATATTTGACATTACTTGGAGGGGAGTACTGACAAAGCTTGGGGATTGCTAATCTTCATTTTTATAATTAATTTCATAATCATTACATGAGAGAGAATTGATCATCAAATACTTACGGCTGTCTCAATATATATATATATACACTACTTATATTTTTATTAAACAGTGATTGAAAATCAGCCTTATTGATTTATGGACCATTATTATCTTGCTGGAAAGAAAATTCTATTTTAGAAAACGAAGTCATGTAAGTTTAAAATATTTTTTTAAAAATAAGAGCTTTATAAGTTATTTTTATATCTTTCTGCGAATGATCCTTATTTAAAATTAATTTGAAAGCAAATAATTTATTTGTTTCTATAAAGCATTAAATAGAGGGAAATAGAATTAATTATTTAATTTTTCATTTTTTAAGTATTTGAGACAGGAAAATTGTTTGATATTACATTTAACTTTCCTACCAATATTATAAGAAAATTAAATTTATGAAGCCATATATATATATATATATGTGTGTATATATATATATATATCAGATTATACTTAAATTAATGGGTGAATTACAATTAGTACTCCCGAAGTTTGGTGTAATCATGAAAAAGTTTTTGCTTTTTTAAAAATTATAAAAACACCCCTATTGTTTGTCACTGTCCAACAAATTGACCCAGACATTACAGGCCGTTAGTGTTTTTTGAATTGACCATTAAATTTTGCATGTGAAATTCCAATTTTACTCTTTAACGTTTGACCATTTCTGACCAATTTTAGCAAACAAAAATACCCTTGAGGGTTGTACTATCATATTCTTAATTTATATAAGGACTTAATAGTAATGTATTTATTCTGTAGGGGTTTAATTATAAGAAATCCATGAATGATGGCAATTTAGCCGTTTTATGTCCGTTTATTACCGTTGCTTGATTGTGCCTATATATACACATGAATTTTTCAATATTTTCCTACAAATTGTAATGGCTTCCTCATGAAGCATATCATCTAGTAATATTCAGGGTTTGAAATACAAAAAAGATAGATGTAAAGAGCAAGATTTTGGGAGGAAAGCTATTATAATGGTATCCAAAACAAGTAACAATCTCGGAAAGCTAATCTATTGTTGTGCCGTGCATGGTTTCTCTCATTGGTGCTTGCCCGTTGAAGAAGATGGTCAATGAAGTTGCAAGAATGCTCAAGCACAATCAATTGAAGAATTTGAAGCCACTAGCTCCTTACATTATCCTTATAACAATGCTTTAGTGATGAAGAAGGATAGTTTATTGTATAAGCTTTTGATAACAAATACGGTACTTTTAGGTTTGTTGTTGGTAGCACAAATTTGTAAAATAGTTGGTAAGTAGATAGCATGTATTTATTTTAGAATAATAGTACTCAATTTGGGTAATGAAATTGTTCTTGCTCATTGTACATTTTACAACACCATGTGTATTTCGTACTTTATACATTGAGAGTTTCTGGCCAAAACATGAAACAAAAATAGCATACAAAGCTTATCATTGATGAAAATTGGTTACTTGCATGCCATTATCTAATGTGTTCAAACAAAAACAGACCACATTCAAATAAACTAAACAACCTCCAACCTAATGATAATGTGAATCGTATATAAGGCAAAAACATAGTCAATTCTATCCAAACCACAACAATAAAGAAATCCAAATCAATCCAATATCATATGCATACAAACTTTAACAAAAAGGAAGCTTATCATTCGCATTTGAGGGCATTCATAGACAAAATCATCATCTTTACTTGCAGTAGTTCCATGTGTTGAAGTTACTCCATCAACATCTGTAGTCTGCTGCTTTATTGCTGGTTTAGTGATAGCAGCTTTTCCTTTCTTTGTTTTCCTAACAGGGGCTAAAGCTAGAGGGTGCTGTGAGGATCCTTCAGGAACATCTTGAGCAGGAGTTTGTGAGGCTTTTTCAGAAGCATTTTGACTTAGATTTTGTGATGCTATTTTAAGAGCATTATGTTGTGTGGATGCACTTATTGAGTTGCTTGCAACACCAACCTTCCTCTTATTTTTTCCTTGCACCATAACTACTAAGGGAATGTTATATTCTACCAAACTTGCATGTTCCAACAATATGAATTAAGGCATGCTATGAACAATGTTTGTTAAGTGTTGTAAACATAAAAGATACTAATAATTATAACCTCATTCCTATCTATGCTCCTATCCATTTATGGAGTGTTCACAGGACTATCTCTTTGCATAACCTGTCAAGGTGCTAATCACTTAAGTACAAATTGAAACAAAAGAGTCAATTATGACCTACTTTAAATCAAGGCAAATAATATATCCAACCTCATTTTAGCTCTGAGTTCCTTGCCTTTCCCTCTTATTTCTCCTTTGTGAAAATTCAACATCTCCCTATCAAACAATTGAAAATTAATACCATGCATGAATAAAAATTAGCTCTAAAAGCCAAAAACACTCAATCAAAATAAAAACCAGCTAAAAAAAAGAATTAGGATAAAACCTCAGTTTGACTAGATGTCCTGCCACTTCCCCCTCCCCTTCCCTTTCCCCTCTCTCTACCTCTTCCCTTTTGTACCATAGAAACCTTATCAACAATACTACCTTGCATGTTGTCCTGTTGCAAATGAAAATTCAATGAAGTAATTAATTAGTGGCATTGTTCTGAAAACCACAATAAAGCTAAATTTAACTAACCCCATTCAAACTATCAATCTAATAGCTGTTTTTCCCTTTTCCCCTTTTGGAACCTCTTACCTGAGCAAACATAAATTGAAGATAATTAAGGATGCAGTGCTAGAAGAAACTAACTAATTAAGAATGTTAAGCCAAATGGTAGCTAACCTCATTCCTAGTTTGGCTCATCTTACTTCCATTTGTCTTAGATTTTTGCATGATCTACTATTATGGCCTAAGCCATTGCATGTCTTGCATCTAACAATGCATGATATCGTTACTAGCTCTCTTTCTCCAAATTCTCTCTTTCTGTTTCTTTTTGGTCTTCCAAACATTCTCTTCTTCGATGGAGGTAATAAGGCTTTTGAAGTGACTTTAATGTCCCTAGGCCAAAATAAAAGGTCTGTGATGGGATAAATCATATAATTATAGGCTCTCATGTATTTTTCTTTTGTGAACCTATTGTCTATATAATTATCAATCCTCTGTCTCATACATGATATGGCAATAGCAGCATGCTTGCATGGAATTCCACTAATATCCCATCTTTTGTAGTCACAAGTTCTTCTTTCCATGTTAACAATGTAATGAATATTTTCATCTTTCACCCCAAACTCAATTTTGCTAGCAAAAAGAACATTGCATTTCCATGCCTCATCCCTTATTGAATTGACTATCTTCACAACATTAGGAACTGTATTGTTCTTCCATTTCAACCCTTTGTCATTTCTCTTATGCAACCTACTTATCAGTTTTGCTCTTTATCCATCCAGAAGAGTCAATATATGTTTTCCTCTCAAATCACCTATCCAATGATTAAATAGCTCTAAAATATTGTTGGTTACATAACTATTCTTCAACCTACTATCAAAGGCAAGCATAGATCATTGCTTAGCAGGAATTTTTATAACCCAATCATATGTAGTAAGCTTCATTTCCTTCATCTTATAGATGGCAAAGTTAAACCAATTGCATTATATGATCTTGTAGCCTCCCAAACGTACCTTCTATGGGATGCTCCAACAAACTGCTACCTAAAATTGGCATAAATCTATCTAGAACAATGTTGTTAATGGCATTAGGGACCAACTCAAAAATTGTCTCCACTAGTCCCTAACCCCAAAACAACAAAGTTGTCATAGGTTAAGGGTTGAAACATTATAAAACAGCTAATAACTGCAACAATCATGACATTTAATGCTTTGTCAAGATCATACATTACAAATACCCAATACAGTGACAAGCATATTACAATTTAGTCCTTCTATGCTAACTAACCAACTACTGAAACATTTCTATTTCAAATACATAACAAATTACACAAGCACACCAGAAACAAATGAGGAATGAGCCATACTTTTTGCTTATCATTCATGAAAGTCTAAGACAAATTAGTTGAGAAATCCCCAAGCATGGTTGTAAGATGCTAAAAAAAAAATCCAACTTTCTTTACATTCTATCTCAGCTACAGCAAATGTTATAGGATACAAGCCATTTTTTTCATCTAAACTGAAGGCAGCCAATAAAATACCCCCAAGAGGAACTTTAAGATAGTATCCATGAAACCCCAAGAATGGACTACACCTTTCTAGGAAACCAACTTTCAAAGCACCCAACCTCAAGAAAAACCTTTTGAAAGAAGGTACATGTGGTATGCAACTAGAACATCTATCCTCATCTTTAGATATATTACACTGCAATCTAACTACACTTCCTTTATTCTTCTTGCAAACCATCTTTGCATATAAAGATAACATGCCAAATGACTTAGAATGACTGCCTCTATTTCCTCTAATGCTTGTTTCTTTGCCTTATAAATTTGCATGCAAGGAGGATTCACACCATATTTCTTCATTTCACTTCCAATCCCCTTAGTTTTCATTTCAGGATTATCTCTTAAAATGGAAACCAATTTTGAAGCAATCTACTTAGCAATAGCTTTCTTTGTGCAATATGCCATAGCACATATGTGTGTGCTCTCATATATTTTGATTTGAAATGTAACTCCATTAGTGAATAAGGAGGCACATGTCCTCCAGGGGCACTTCTCATCAGCACAATGAGTAGTCACTCTTTTGGTATCATTTTTATCTCTTACCAATGAAAAACCTCCTTGAATAACATAATTTCTCAAAGCTACCCTAAATGCATACACATCATTAAAAATCATGCCATTTTCTAGCACAATTTTTTTATCATCTCTAGGCTAAATATGATAATGTGAAGCATCTCTATTCAAACTAGGATCATTTACAAATTCTTCATCAGATGAATGGTAAGGCTCACAATGATCATCAAACTATAACCAGACAAGTCATCATCCTCAATATTTTCTGACACCAATGAAATGCTATCATCATCACCATCTTCGTTATTTGGTGTGTATAATGACTTAGAACTATTTCCACTCTCATCAACTACAAATTTCTCTTCCAAACCATTATCTACCCTAATAGTGTTTCACCCTCATCAGTCTGAACACCCACATCACCCTCATCTCCACCATTCTCTCCCATAACATCACATTCCTGTCCCTCATCACCCTCTTCCTCTCTCTCATCACCCTCATCTCCCACAGCATCACCTTTCTCTCCCTTTCCCTCATCAACATCCTCATCTCCCTCGTCACCTTCTCTGCCTCCACCTCATCACCTTCCTCTCCCTCCTCACTAGTATCACCTCTACTCTCCAAAAATTCAACATATACCATAATTTTATCAACAAACACATTTTTCAAAAGCAAACCTATAACATCTTTATCATTTTCAAATAGGCATGCTAACACTAGATCCATTTACACTACATGCAATGGTGATTGGTACCTTACCTAATTTATGTGCCTCCTTTACATCATCCACCAAGTCAAAAAACCTATACCTATTAGGATCAACATTTGAAAGCTTTTTTCTTCTCCCCAAATATTCAACAACAAGTGTAAACTGTTCATCAGCTATAACTATTCCAAACACCTTCAAAAAAAAATAAATAAAAAGCAAATATAAAGTCAAGAAAGCTACCCTAGCACAGAATGTAAATATACAACATTGTTAATACATAAAAGTCAAAAAATTCAAAAAACTCTCCATATCACAATCTACCAACATAAAAGAAAGAAAATAGCATTGTTGTCTACTACTCCACAAATTTATTCACAAATACTCAAAAAAACTGAATATAGAACCATCTCAACTACAATCATGCATAAAAACTAAAAATTTAAAAAATCCTAACCCAGAAGGCATTTCTTAGAGAAAAACCCTAGCAAAATGGAGTTTTGTGCAATATTTCATAAATGTGTCTACAAAAGCTAAAAAAAACATCTTTTAACGATTATCACATATCATCAAGTTATATAATCAGTTTGTGCACCTTACCCATACAAAATATTATGGAGAAAGCCATGCCAACACTACTGTACTTCACACAAACTTTTTTTGCTTCGATCAAGGCCACAACTTCATCTGATTCTTTGATATTTTCTATGGCCAGTGAAGAGATATGGAGAGACTTACAGAGAGAACAAGGGTTTTCTTCCTTTGGCTCAAGTGTGATTTGGAATAAAAAAAAAGCACTTAATTAGGGTAGTAAAGAGCAAGAGAGAGTCGAGGGTATTGCACTCTTTTGCCACTTTTCTAATTTTCTATGATTTTTCTATTTTTTTTAATATTTTTACCATGTGGGTATTTTGAACTTTTCACATTTTCCGTCCACATTACAATGTAGTTTGTTGATTTAGGGGTGTTTTTGTAATTTTTAAAAAAATAAGAATTTTTTTGTAATTACACCAAATCTCAAGGGTGCTAATCGTAATTCACCCTGAATTAATATCATATGATAACATTATTTTTTCTGATTTATTTTTTTCAATGTACTTCATTTAATAAAATATGTTTCC
This sequence comes from Jacaranda copaia, assembly GCA_014898725.1. NCBI lineage: Eukaryota > Viridiplantae > Streptophyta > Magnoliopsida > Lamiales > Bignoniaceae > Jacaranda > Jacaranda copaia. The sequence continues at coordinate 396,503 of JACGDI010005612.1, forward strand.
CAAAAGGGGGAGAAAAGATAAAAATGAAAACTATAGCAAGTTGTACCTAGTTAGAGTAAATTGCAAAAATAGGACCCTAACTATGGTCAATTTGCAATGTTGGATCGAAATTTAGAGTGGTATAAAAGTAAGATAAAAAAATCATTAAAATTGGGGGGAAAAAAAAGAAAAGAATAGTGGCCACTAGAAAACATAGTCAGCCCGGTGATTATTTTTGTGACACTTGTATCGGTGTTCCATGCATGTGCCATGCAAGAACCATGCAAGCAATCATCAGTGCTAATTGTGTCATCTGATGGTTGCAGTCCCCTTTTTTTGATTTTTAATGAATTTAGTCATATTTTAATACCATTCTAAATTTCAATCCTAAAACATAAAATAACCATAATTACGGTCCTAGTTTTACAATTTTCCCTACCTAGTTAAATACATAATGAAGATAACACAATGATGTGGGGGCTGGCGGAATAATCAATATATGATCCCCATCATATTTTATTATAGATTTTATATCTGGCCCATCACTCCTTTATTTTATTATTATCTTTTTTCGATGCCCCCATAAAATATATCCTCAAAAACATTTGACATGAAAAAAAATGCATAAATATATATTTTTCTTCTAAATAATTATTCAACATAACCATTAACTCTTAACCTGTTCTTGAAAGCTTCAACCATTGCATCTATTTTAGTTGAAAAAAATATTGTTAAGAAGGTCCGATTATAGTCGTAAAAGTGAAGTTTCATGAGATATATATACATATATAGATACTAATATTTTACTTTTATTGGTATGTGATATCCTAAATAGAAGAATTAATATGCATAAAATGATTGATAAATAATATTACATATATCATTGACCAATTGTATTTGACAACCACCTCCCACCCCCTATTTGTTTTAACAGACTGTAATTTTGGTAAAAAAATAACTCCAATTAATTCTTTTATATTGATTATTAATTCATTTATATTCATTTAATAATTTATTTAATTTCAACGAATTAAAGAGATCGTGACAAAAAGCATGATATATAGTTGAAGAGAAATATTCTGTCTCCCTTTTTCCCTGTTAGCCATAAAATATATATAATTGTAGTTACATGCATGTTAATTATATATATAATGGAATTAATTAATTACTAATATAAAGCATGTAAGCTTCATTATCACATGTCCCCAAAAGCTGATTAGTAGTACAAAAGGGCATATTACTGGCCAGCCTACACTTATGCCAAGATTAGTCATACACGACCAATCATAATATGCTGGCTTTCTGCTGGAGCTTAAGTCATAAGCCAAGAATAGTATCTCAGTTTTTTATTGAATGAAGCAAACTCAAGCCAACATAAACTATTTAAAGTTAAAAACTTGGTAGTCAGACAATTATGTGTTAGATCTGACATATTCCCATTATTCTTACCTATAAAATGTAGAGTTAATTAAGAGTTTGAATCTAATAAATTTTTAACATGCATATATAAATTAAAAGGAACAATGGTGTGTTAGCTTCATGCATTAATTTTCAACTTCATTCATATGGGATTGGATTTTCGCTATAAAAAAATTAGGCATTTATTATAAAAAAAGTGCTGCAAAATTTATTTATTTTATTTCTATCTATATTTTTGTAGAAAATATAATTTTTAAAATAATAAATACAAAATTATTTAGTTATCAATCCATAGACATATTCACTGCAAGCAAACGTACAACAAATTAATTATATATTATCTATAGGAAAATATTATATAAATATATATATATATATATATATAGAGAGAGAGAGAGAGAGAGAGAGAGTAGGAGAGTGGCATGTGCTCCTATGGCATAAGTATCATACATAAATTGTGAAGTTAGAGGTTTAAATTTTAACAAACTCCTAATGTGCGTGTGCGTGTGCGTGTATATATATATATTATTAGTTAGGGATTGATGTAGTGAGAATTAGATACGAGAATATTTGCTTTAAATTGGATTGAGTCAATTTTGTAGTTAATATTGCATATTTTTAATATTAGTTATAAATTAATTGTAGTTATTGGCCTAATCATTTATAATATTAATTTTTTTTCATGTAGCTTGTCAGGTGGTAGGGGTGGCCGTGGCTGTGGGTGGTGTACCTTACACTTTGTCTACCATTAAATACAGATAGATTGAACTAACATTCACGTGCTTAGGAACATTATCTAAAAGGGACGATTTCCTGTTATATTTAATTAGAAAGGCCAGCGTGACGATACTGTGTTTATTGCAAACGCACATGGAGAAAGTTTTTTTTTTTTTTTTTTGATGCCATTGCTGCGAAAGTTGGTGTTTACAAAATGGTCTTGAATAATGTGATCATTACAACGATAATTTGCTTGTGATTTAAATTTTTCTTTGGAAAAATTACTCATTCTAATACCACTTTTTTTTTTTCTTTCAAAACGCCTCAACCTGTTGAATTCATAAAATTTGGAAAAAATTATTCAAAGAATCTTCACTATATATTTTATATATGAAAGTTCATAAAATTATTTTTTGATGTAGAAACTCATTCGAGAGTAACTTTTTGTTTCAAGAAGTCCAAATATTAACTTTTACCCTATTTTAAACAAACTTTTGGACATCTCACATTAAGAATTTTTTTATTTATTAATATTTAATTCATTTTAACTATATCCACGACTTATTTGTAGTAAAAATTTAATTCTAAAATAACTTTAGTCTTTGTGTTTAGTTCATTTGATTTTTTAAAATTAAAATTGTCTTTATTATAAATTATATATGATGCTGCTTGGAAATAAAATTAAGATTCTTTCCAAAAGTTAGTCTAAAATGTGGTGCATGGAGTTTTCAATTCTCAATTTTTTTGCAAATAAGTTTTCATGCCGTGTTTGCCTTTGGATCTAGTATTTATAGTTTTTTTTCTTAATGGCCCCCGGCTCATAACGACCTAGATGCCTTCCTTGGTAGGTTTAGTCAATTAAGCTCTCCATTTATTTATTAAATAATTGATTAAAGCCTTCTTAATTTGGTTTTATTTTTGTACCATTGAAAACTTATTCTGTCATATCAATATATATTGAAAAAAAATTCAAGAACTACATTTCTTTAATAATTACCTTAAGTTTATAATATCATCAATCTATACTATATGAAAAAGATCATTTTACTGTCACACAAGTGGCAGGTTTTGCATCAAATATGCCAAAATATTGTTTATCAAAAATATAAGTTAAATAATACACATATTCCGAGGGTTTCATACTCAAAGCTCGAATTATACATGCTCAATTAATTAACTACTGATACCCGCTACTACCTTAACTAACATTTTCTACCATTGCAACGCGCATTAAAATTTCTTCTCAATTTATCCCACTGAATTCACAATCCTCCATGCTTCCCATAAGTTTCGTATGGTGCCAAAATTATGCAACTTTCGTTCCCTTTTTTAAAAAAAATAAAAATAAAAAAATTTGTTAGAGCTTCATTCTTATTAAAGAATTAGTTATGCTACCAAATTGAAGTATGCTTTTATGAACTTTTTATTGATTTTTTATATTTGATTAAAATTTTAAATAGTAATAATAAACTCTAAAAGAATTAATGCGTGTGAAAATTTTGGGCCATGGCAACTAGTTCCTTTAAAATAATAATGTCACACGGTTGATTTTTGGTTATTATTTTCAAGGAATTACTATAAAAATACTCAAACTTTTTTACGTTTTCAGTTATATAGAATTTTATGTTAAAAATTAGAGTCCTAATTTAAGGGGGAGGTAGTACTTAGAGGGTATTTGGGTGAGCTTATAAGCTTTTCAAAATATCTTACAAAATATTTAAAACCTTATAAGTTGATAAAAAATATTTGATAATTTATTTTGAAGATCTTAATAAGTGTTTTCATTTTTAACCATTTTAATTACGAAATTGTCATTGTTAATATCTTATAAGTTTCAAAATCTTATATATTTTATCCAAACACTTCAACAACTTATTTTAAAAATAAAATCTAATATCTTATAAATTCCAAAAATATTTTATAAAAGATAAAAACTTATAAAATATTTAAGATAAACTTACTCAAACACCCTCTTAATTCGTATTTCTGATTTAGAAAGCATAAAAGTTGGAGAGCGCAACATTACTGCCGAAAGGAAGGAAACAGATATTTGAACAGGTGAGAGAACATATTGATACAGTTGAAAAAGTAAGAGAAAGGGGTACGAGCAGGACAAGATCCATAGCCCCATAATGTTGTGCCTTAATTCTTACAACAAATATGGGAATGTCATTACTGCTTATCAGTACCGGGAAACGTGGATCCCCACTCCAGTTGCCACTGGACTACGTCTAGGATAGTGGGAGACATGTTCGAGAAGACCAATGGATTAATTATACTTTTTTTTTTTAATTAAAATAATCAAAACACACACACACACACACCACAAAGGACAAAAGAAAAAAAGAAAAAAAGAAAAAAAGGAAAAAGAATTGAGATTGAATCAGTCCTTAGATGGTTAATTAATTATACTTTGTTTTCATATTAAAATAATCAAAACTTAAACACACACAAAAGTAAGTAAATTGTGATTGAGTTTCAATTCCAAAATTCAGGACACTAGCCATTTAAGTAAATGTAGGCTTGTGCCCTGAATTCAAGTACGGAGAGGAGTTGGCGAGCCCTCGTGCAGGAACAAAAGATAGCAACCATGTGTTGGGCCGGGGCGCACGCCTCCACAGCGTTCGGACAATTGCGCCTCAACCCCACATCTTCCATCTATCTTGTACTTTGATTTGTTTGGGTTTTAGTATCTCAATTTCGGTCGATATATAATCCCATACTTTGTGGCATTAATAGGAAGATTGTGATTTTTTCATTATTCACCGGGAGTTCCTTTCCTACTCTTGTTTGGTATCATTTTTAAAATGTGCTTGTTAAGGGAACTGCTTTCCCCCACAATTCTGCAGTAATAAAAAATTTATTATAGCATTCATCATTTTCTTAATTCATGCTTAGCAATGCTGTTCAATCGAAGTGAATAAGGAGCCGTTATTTGACAAATAATGTTGGATTTGTGTAAAGTTCTTCAAATGGTGATGTGCATTTTGTACTTCTATCAATACAAATGTCCTCTATTATTCATTTGCTAATACACTGTTTGGTTTCATTTCCAATTCACTTTTTCACATTTTCTATTATTTCAGAAATAAAAACTATCACCTTTTACTCATTTTCATCCAATATCATTTTCATTTTCATTTTCAAAGCATATTCTTCAATAACCTATATATCTTTTTCTAATCACCTATATATTTTCTCTTTCAATTCTATTATTTCTATCTTTTTTCACCTACAACCTATTAAAACCAACATAATTATTATATTTTCAAATATTTCATCCAAACACATTTTCATTTTCACCTCATATCACATAACTAATTTTCATCAATTTAAAAATACTGGAAATTGAAAATGGAAATAAAAATAAGACCAAACAGCCCCTAAGTTGATTTTCAACATCATTCTTATACCTAGCATTTAAATGTTTCTAAAGCCTCATCTAGAGTGTCATAACCCTTGGTGTCTTTCAAACTTGCTCATCTTCATTTGTGGATCTATCAAGAGAAATATAAGGCTCATTATTTACAGAAATTACTTAGGTTTCATCTACATGAGCAGTGTGATCTATTCCCATCAAATTGATTGGGACCTTTGTGGGTTACTTGTAACATGCCCACATATTTTGTTGTAGTCTACGTATTGACTTGGTTATGTTTGTATGCGCACAGCAAAATATTTATGAGATGTCTTTTTTAGTTAATTCTCATTGCTTTTTTAGAACATTTTTCCATTTGCAAATTCCATTGAAATCATCGATCATTCACTAAACAAGTTTTGCATGTCGAAATCAAGAGCTACGATTTACTCTTGCATTCGGTTTCCACATAGTGTAATACATTCTATTGAATAGTGGGGGCCAACTGTGGGAATGTCTCTTTACAAAGACATGAAAAGTATTGGTGGACATTAGGATATTCGACTCAGGTTGTAATACCACAAAATTCTATTTTGTATTAAATAGAATAATATATTTTATTTTATTTACTATTTTTATTGTAATTGCAGTAAGGCATGAACTATATTTTTGAAATAATATATTTATATATAATATATAGATAATATTATATTATTTTTTGATCAAATAGTGATAATTAATTTTATATATATACACATTGCAGATACTCTATATTTTGGAGACTATAAGTTATAGTTCTACTTGAATTAATATTATATTAATACAAGGAGTTGAATTATTGAATTCTAGGGATTAACAATAGAGATACTATAATTATGATGGGATCATTCTAGCCCTAGAAGAAAATTGATTAGAGTCCTATTTGAACTAAACCGCTTCTTTCACATAAATATAGTCCCTAAAAACAAAACCCTAATCACATTTAATAGTAAACAAAAGAGGAAAAAGGGGAAGAAGGAAAAGGGACAGCATCTGTGGCATAGGGAAAAGGAAAAGGAGATGGCATTTACTGGAAGTGCAATAGAAATTGCACAAGGTAATTCATGAGTTTGTAGACTTTATATTTAATAGTTGTGAAATTCAATGATAATGTTAGATTTCGATTTACTACTTCTTATTGATAGAATTAAGCAAAGTGATCAACATAAAACTTTTATATCTGTGTCTTAGGTTTCTGATGCCTCATAAATCACCTCAATCCAATTTAAATGCAGTAAGTCATGACCAAAATACTAACAAGTTCCAAGTCAAAAGATATAGGACTTTGATTTTTCTGAAAATGAATATTGGTGATGCCTTTACCACTACTTCTTGATCCAATTAAGTAAAATAATCAACATAGAAATCTTAAATATGTTTCTTATATTTCTATTTCTGTACGAATCACTTCAATCTGATATATACAAAGAAAGTTATGACTAAAATACACAGATATTGCAAGACAGAAATACAGGGCTTCGATTTTCCTGGAACAGAATATTGTGACACCTTTTGCTACTTGATTTAGATTTAATTTGGAAATATGGTCAAAATAAGAACTGAATATCTATCTCTTAGGTTTTTACAGCCTTTAGAATCACTTTAATCCTGATTTATAGAGAGTTAGATATAACTAAAATACTACAGTGTGACAATGTAAAAAATATAAGACTTTGATTTTTCTAGAACAGTATATGGTGATGACTTTTACTATCCTATTCCAATTTAAATGGGAAATATGGTCAATGTATGAGTTGTATATCCATACCTTAGGTTTCTACATCTGCATAAATCCCTCTATCCAATTTATGTAGAGAAAGTTATGATCAAAATACTAAGATGTGTCAAGTCTGGAAATACAAGACTTCAATTTTCCTAGAACATAATATTTTGATACCTTTTACTACTTGATTTCGATTGAATATAGAAATATGGTCAACATAAAAACTGAAGTTTTATATCTTAGATTTTTATAGACATTTAAATCACTTTAATCTGATGCACAAGTAGGAAGCTATGGCTAAAAAGCTATGGTGTGGCAATACAGAAAATACAGGACTTCGATTTTGCAAGAACAAAATATTGTGACAACATTTACTACTCGATTCAAATTTAATTGGGCAATAACATCAACATATGAATTGTAGATCTATATGCTATGTTTTCATAGGATTTTGAATCACCTTTATCCGAGGCCAATAGTAAAAGCTATAGTTTAGATACAATCAAGTGCCACATTAAAAAATTTCCTAAAAGTTGGAAATCTGCTTTCACCCCACTGCTACCTCTTGAACTCAATTTTCTCTCTCATATTAGCCAATTTAACTGCATCATCAACATATTAGTTTTAGTACTCTTTCTTAGCTTTGTAATGCCATAAGAATTGAGTCAATCGAATATCTAGAAAGAGTTATGAGCGAATCAAAAAGTACATACGAAAGGATAATTCTTGATAAGTTTGTGAGTATGTATGTACTAGGCCAGTCCCTAGTAAATTTTGTCTTTTTAGTTAGTTAAATTGGTGATTGATTTTTTTATTAAATGAATCAGGTGACTTAACATTTGAATCAATTGATTTTGAGATAGGCGATTAACTTCTAGGATTGATCTTGAAGGTGAGTGTCTAAACCTATGTATTATATGATATTATGTTTCAAAACCTAGATGGATATATGCTATTGTATCATTTGCTTGTAACTTATTTTCAAGAATCACTGCACTCTATATGTATTCCACTGCGCGCTAAATAAATTTTTTATTTATTTTCCTTTCTGGTTTTATTGCTAGACAAAAAGAAATAATTATCTTATTTTATTTTTGGATAAAAGAAATATTTTTCTATTGTCTTAATTCCGGATAAATGAAAACCTATGCTTTAATGATTTTTCCTATGCTCCTGGATTGGCGAATTAATTTCGATGATCAACTGAACTACTAGAATTACTGTTACTGTTACTATTAGTTGGATCCAACTTAATTTGGGTGTGTAAGGGACTTCAGTGGGCAGCAGCGGGCTAGCCAGTTGAACCCCAAGCTCTTATGGTCTAATCCCCCCAACACACAACAAAAGCCGTTTGTGGTTGAGGTGGGTCATAGGAAATCCCGAGAACGCTCAGGCACTATTTTGGTAAGATCACACCTTGCCCACAACAATAAAGGACTATTACAATGGGAGTCATAAGGTTGATTGGCTACAACAAAACTAACGGATCATCGTGTTTAAGTTCATAGTCTAAGAAAACCATTTATAAAATTCTTGATTGGTTACTACTTGATTGTTTATAAACTCTTTGATTGTTACTGCTAGAATGTTTTTTGAATTTTACTTATATTTCTCAAACATTTTCATTGTACAAATGATTTTAAATTCAAGAACTCACTTCACACACACTTGGCACTCACTAAGTATTTTACTCATACTCGTTTCTTCTTTAACTTTCTTCTGGTAGACTTTGACCTTGGCCCTATTGAGGAGATAGATCCAGCTTCTAACAAGAATTGGAATTTAAGTATTATTTTGGGTCTTCTATGGTAGTTTTAGTTCGTTACAGCATTAGCTTATTAGTCACTTTCATGAATTTTTAGGTAAAGATAAAGGATTAGATATTTTGAGTTTTCTATTTGAGATTTATTTGACTACTAGAAATATACGAAGTTTTATTTATGATCCATATATTGATTGGTAACTCATGTATTTGGGATTGAGTTTCAAACCTCGAGACCAAATCATATAGTTCGATTTTTGGGGCATGACATGGCGTTATATCAAATAATAGACAACATAGCTCTGATGCCAAATTGAAAGTGATTTTACACTTAACAGGAAGGTTAAGGTTTCTTAAAATTTATACAACAGAAGTAGAATCACTCAACAAACTTTTTCCTTCTAATAAAACTTTGAATCTCGTGCAGAAAGTATTTTGAGATACTGACTGGAATTTGTATAACCTATTAAACTACAAGTCAAAGTAATAAATAAATACATAAATATATATATATATAAATATATTATAAAACTTAAGTAAAAAGATGTTGTTATTTATAAGTTTGGTAAAGCCTATGCTACTATCTAAGCTTTCACTTAGAATTTGAACCTATCAAATCAATACAAGATAATAATGTCTTTACAAGATAAGAACAATAATTTCATAGTAGAAAAGAGATATAGAGATACCTCAGGAGGGTGATAAACCAACTCTCAACATAGAGCAAAACTAGATCTCAGATGGAGTGTAACAAATTTTAGAGTGTTGTGGAACTGACAGCTTTGTGATCAAGTCCGAGGAAACTTTTATGAGTTACTCTTGCACAAATTTTGTAGACTGATGCATGAGTTGCTACCACTCTAGAAGGTAAACTATGGGCTCTCTTTCTAAACTACCCTAGATAATTCCAATAGCAATAACTCTACTATCTCTCTTCGCTTAAAGGTTTTTCGAGCAAGCAAAGGCATAGTTGTTCTCTACATAGGGCCCTTCCAAAGAAAACACACCCCTTGTCTTACTTCATCATTAGGTCCTTCATGACATAAATACGTTGTTGTCCACTTCACTATAAGATCCCTCAAAAGCAAGCACACCTCCTGACTTTCTTCATCATAAGATCTCTCGAGGTAAAATAGTAAAAAAACAAGGAATTAGCAACATTAAACACAAAGTATGTTAAAGTATTTCCCAACTCCATAACTACAGTTGAATGATTTTAATGCAGATCATATTATTTCTTTTGCAGTGATTCCATGAATGGCTATAAGAGAGTTTATATGGCAAGTGACTGTTGGAATGAAGAATAGAGAGAGATCCATTTGACAATTCCACGAATTAAGGCATTTTAATTTCATTAAATATATTCAATCAAGGATGATGTACTCTAATAATAACAATGATATGGAAATATGAAACCAATTCAGATTATAATTTTAAATAAGGAAAGATTACGTTAAGCTATTTATGAATGGATTTTAAGAAGGATATATTTACATTAATCATGCAATAAATATTATCATAATTAAAATTATAATTGTATGTAAAATCATCAAAGAGTTAACTATTCCATTGCAGCTTGAGGCTCTTCGAATTTCGGAAATGACGGTAGCTATTGGTTAGTGGACTTTTTAGGTAAATAATCCTAATTTTTTCTCTTTCTTTTTCTAATTTTTCATATTCAAAAAATTGCAATTTTTATGGACTTAATTTGTTATATCATCAAGTTCTTACTTTCAATTTGAAAATTTTATTTTCATGTTGAAAATATAATGTATGATTTCATTTTAATTTTTACCTTAGTTTAGTTAATTTTATTAAATTTTAGTAAAACGATCAATTAGTTTTTATATGTGATAGCAAGAAAACATTAAGAAATACAAAACTTGCTAGGTACTTACCATCTATTCAAGTGAATTATTGATGAATGTAATGACAAGTGGAATTAAGAAAAAAAGCATCATAATCTGATATTTATTTCATTATTATATACTTTTAACTCTGAAAAATCCAATAGAGTGTTTTTAACCCTTGACTTGTTAAATGTCTTTAAATCACTATTGACTAACTAAACTGATAAATTAATAAATTAGCGTTCTTATTACATAATTTTGAAAATTATTTACATTAGTATTATATAAATAATTATTTTCACTCTAATAAATTATAATTTTTGGAGAAATTTATTTCTTAAATTTTAAATATTTATAAATCTATATTTATAGTACAGAGAAAATTTTTTATTTTTAAAAACAACTAGAAAGACCAAAGTTTTCTAAAATTTATAAATATTAATGTCTCTAAAACTTTACCTACAACAATAATATTATAATAAATAATGCTAGAGGAAAAAGTTATAATCTTAACCCCTAAAATTCCTACATCCTAATTTGTCTGACAATATAGGATAAGCAAAGTAAATCTTGCACATCATATTCATAGACAAAACGGAGGGACAAGCTAAAACTTGGAGGCAATCACACTTTGTAATTGTTGTGTAAGATTGGTAAAAAATAAAATAAATAAAATTATTACCTTTTTGATGGAGCTAAATTTTGGACGGAAGAAAAAATTGGAGAAAACTAATTAATTATATTGTTATTAAGAATGGCCAAAAAAAGGTTACTGAAGAATTGTTAAAGGTCAATTAACTCCCATATCATAATTCACCAAAAATTGGTGAAGCCATTATTGAAATTAAGTTGGTCAAGCCTAAATAGGTTATTCTTTAACTTAATGTGAAGCTGAAATTTTAAATAAAGCCCACATTACCAAATTCGCAAATAAATTGGAGAAGCTTAATTTTTAAAAATATATAGATTGCTAGTATGTGCTCGGTGTGATGTCCCACAAATAATTATATGATTGAGATAATTTAGTTTCTAATAATACTAGAGTAAACCCCATGTTATCTGCGGTATATTTACTTAACTAAATTAAACTAAAAAATATATAAATATGCAACTAATTTTTTTATAATGAGGGGAATAGATATGAACACTTTATCTACTCTAAACTTTATCTTGTAGAGGATCCACGACTCTAGTTTCAAATTATGATCTAATTCATTTGGGTCAAGTAAATCCACATAAAAAAATATAAATTCTATACTATTTAAAAAAAATAGTAATAAAATTATTTTGTTCCAAAAAACTAAGATCCTTTATTAGCTTAAATATTCTATATTAAATCAAGAAGAAGTTCAGAAATATATAAAATATTGTTTAAGAAATTCTTATTGTGTATACAAAAAATAATAAATAGAGATAAAACTACAAAAATTATATAACACATCGAAATAGGATATGGTAAAGATACTTGGGTTATTTAATTAATCAAATAAAAAGGATTTGTAATGAATAAATTAAATTAAATTAATTAATCAAAATGAAAAAAATAAATTAAAAAGTAGTTCTCAAAACCAAGTAAATTTGAAAAGGGAAAAACTAGTGCATATATGTATATGTATATAAACAATACACACAGGTAACTTGAAATATATTGAATTAATTTGATAAATAAAAAATATGAATAAAAATCACAATAAAATAATGAAAGTGAAAATAATAATAATTTTTTAAAATAGACTTGAAAAAACTATCTTTTAAACATGATATTTATGATCCAAAATAGAGAAAGAAAAACATATGAATTTAGACATATTGATAGAAAAATTCACCCAACAAAAAGGAACTATAATGAATTACAAACTAAACCAAATTACTTTAATTGACAAAAAAGAAGAAAAAAAAAATGAAATGAACAAAACTTGCGACTAAAATAAGTACCATATACATCTTGATAAAAGTTCAAAACTCCCAAATGGCAAAAGTGAATGTGGAAATAAAGTGGGGGAAACAAAAATAAGGTGGTTTGCAAGTAATTAAAAAAAAAAATACTTTGTAATCTTCTAGACTTATCACTATTAAAGGTTGGATACCTATTTACAAACTACTTTAATATCTTTTATTATCAACAAAATATTTATTCTTCACATATATACATACATAAAAGGGGG
>JACGDI010005612.1:409586-446455 GCA_014898725.1 Jacaranda copaia
CCCCCCCCCCCCCCACTCGAGGTATCACCCTAAGCAGAGGAGCCAACAACTTGAAATCTATTCCAATAATAATTAGGAAACCTGAAATTAAATCATCCCAAAGTAACACAAGTCACCCATAAAACATAATATATATATATAACTCCAGTATCTTATATTCATACGACATTCACATAACATCTCTTAACCAAGGTCTCGATTAGGTGGAAACAATATGTTCAATCATACACCTAATCTATTAAAAAATAACTTCAACCCAAAACATAGTCCTTTGCCCCATCACCTTGACCTGTCTAAAAAATAAAGATAACAAGGAGGGTGAGTGATCTTAAGAACTCAGTAAGGGATTACATAATAGAAGTTGGAGAGAATAATGAACTGCAATAGCAAATAACAAGACTTTTTTATAACAATTCAGATGATCAAGTCATGACTGTGAAGAATTAGTCTTTAAACTCGAAAGAACACGAAGCATGTCAACATTTAGCAGACCTGTTGACATCCTTCCTTATTGCTCCTCAATCAATTCAAGATAACAATCAATAACACTTCATTCGAACACAAGAACTTTTTCTTATCTCTCTATTTGCTCGAGCAAACAACTTAGCGTGTAACAATTCACTTATATAGCATGGTCAACTGCATGCCAGATCCTGCTATTCACAGTTCGCTACCTCTAGCTACCTGTAAGTCAAGATCTTATGTGGGTACTAGCCGGAAGACCCATCACTGTCGGTTCATTTTGTCCGGCTGTCTTTCTGGACCTAGCCCTAGGCCCAACTTCCCGTGGCGTCCCTCTTGATGGAAACTTCCCAATGATATCCCTATGGGTGGCATGATACAATGCCAACAAATAACAATTCACTTTCAAGTAATAACAAGCACGATATTCAATAATGACCGCCAAAGCCTATCTAATAACAAAATATGTGAACAATTAGGAGAACTATCAACACGATTAGGTCTACCAGTCCATTTCAATATCACTCTTTCATTCATCAAGATCAAAGGGGTGAGCAGACCAGGCTAGGATATAAGGGACAAAATCGGACAACATAAAGAGAGTTTTGAGCACCAAAATAACAAAATAATTTCGATGTCAAAGAATAACCCTCACAAAGGTGTTCAATCAGATATCAAATAATAAAACAAAGCCAATATCAAACAATAACCTCATAGGGGTGCTCAAGTTAGATAGCAAGTAACAATTTTGAATTTTCAAATACATTACAAATTTCAAACAAACAGAGTACAACATAGAAATAGAAAACCCACATAAGAACGTATCACAATTTCACATAGATAGAAAAGGTGCCAAATTTCAACAAGTAATAAGTAAGCTTAACCAAAATAATAACCTAAAGTGGGAGACCCTCACCTCTAAAAACCTTAGAAGGTAGCTACAGTCAATAGCTTATTGATCCATAGTTTCCTACTCCTCATCACCTAACCACGAAAATGATTTACTTATTAAAACCCATATTCAACTAGAATAACTTTCAAAAATAATAATTCGCTATATACTATTTGTAAAAGATTAATAACTACCCAATCAATTCAGTATTAGAATTTGTCTAGAATTATCATTTAGGAATTATACTAATAAGGCTACCAACTTAATATAAATTGTAAAATTCTTAACGATACGAGCTATAGGTATAATCAATTTAATTTCATATTAGTAGTCTAAGCAATAACAATAAGTTGTTTAACTCAATAGCCCAATTATTATCATTAAGGTCCAATTTTCTAAATTTATGATTTTTCTAACTCAATTAACTTAATAATTCCCCAATTATCATATTTGATACAATTCTAGGGTCGAAAATTCAACATTAACCATGCATGAAACGCTTGTACTACCTATAAAATTCGGAATCAATTGTTCAAAGGTATAAGGGTTGCAAGTGTGAAAATGTGTAAAAATCCTAATCTCAAAACTAATCTTTTACCTAAAAACATACAATTGAGACCCCAAAATCATGAACCAATTGCACCACCAAGACCACTGTGACAAGGAGAAGAATTTTTCTAAGAGCCACCACTACTTCGCTGTCGTCAAAAAACGTCAAGACCACCATCGTTCGCTTCCTTTCTTCCTTCTGAACCCAATGGTGCCTTTAGTTTTCAATTTCAAGGCCCAAAAAGCCATCAACCGTGGCCCAAACATTTTAGCTCCTCTTCCTGCCACCATGCCTATAACGACCATTTCCATTGTTGTTGCTGCTACTTTACTCCTCCATGTAAAGCCACTAGCCCGTTCTCCGCACCAAGGGCTTCAAAACCAGCATCCAGATTGCCCTTCGAACGTCGGCTAATCGTTGATCATAAGGGACAGTTTTCTAGCTCTTCAAACCATGGAGTTTCGATTTAGGTTTGTATGTGTGTGTGTGTTGACTGGGTGCTAGGGAGGTGAGAGGAGTAGTTGGTGGTGTTGAATGGTGGTGAACTTACTAGGAATGGAGTTGCCGATGAGAGTGAGTGGAGAGAGAAAAGGGGGAGCTGGCATGATGATGGTGAAGAATGAATAGTGAGGTGGTGAAGGAAATGGTGAAAATGAAGACACATCTTCACCTCATGCAATTCAATTTTTTATTTTTGCACTTTAGTCCTTAGCTTATTAAGTTATTTAATTAAGTTTTTTAGTCAATTAAAACATCATCTTCACCTTAGTTGATTAGGGGGTTTCATGTAAGCTCCTAAGGTTTTAAAATTTAGTTCAATTAAATTTTCAAAAATTACTAGTTCGCCCCAAATTTTTTAAATAAAATAGTAATATTATAAGGGATAATTAAATTTCACAAAATTGAAAATAATAAAATTTAAATTCTATAAATCATAAAATTTTGAGGTGTTACTATAAAAATGAAAAAACAAATATGAATGTAGATACATGATGTAATGAATGTTCACTTGAAAGTTTAGGATGAAAGAGATTTTATTAGGGTTACCTTAAAGAAGATGATGAAGACAAATAGAGAGGATAAAAAGTTAAACAAAAAATAAAAAATTCTTTTTTGGTAGTACAGAAAAATAATAAATGATTTGCTTTATAGAATGAAATTTATAGGATAATTTTTTTGTAGGAGCACTTAATTTAGTGCTCATAAAATTTCTTTTGAATTTTAAACTTATCAGTTGAGATAAAAATTTATAATTATGAATATTTTGAATTATTTGATGAGATAAAAATATATGATTCAATTTTTGGATAAACATGAAGTCATATTTTAGTTATAATAGATAAGTTTATTATATTGAAATAAAAATAAGAAAAATCAAATTAACAACCAATGAGATTTTTCTTAATTTAATTAACAAACTCAAAATTCTAAAATTCATAATTTAGTTAAAATAGCACAATTGTGGGTCCACACTATTGTGCTATATATAATAGTACTAGTATTATCCCTATGCTATGCATGGATTCTTTAAAATTACTATATATTAATATAATTATTGAATTATAAATATAACTAAAATAATAATAATAATAATATAAAAATAAAAATATCACAAAAATATCAAGTAATTAGTAAAATTAAATTTTAAATTTTAAAATTTAGTATTTAAAAGTTTACAACATATAAAGACATCTCATATACATTATGTCATAAAAAATAAATTTCAAAATTATTCAGTGAGAAGTTAAAAAAAATTAAAACATCCAAAAATAAAAATCTATGCATATGATTATGTACTTCATTTAAAAAAAAAATATTATGCAATCAAAAGCTAACAGATAGTTACATTAAAAAATATAAATATATGAAAATGATATAAAATACAAGATTGAAGGCATGAAAGTTGTTTAAAAAAATTTAAAATTATAATACTTTAAGATTATTTTAAACTTAAAAGAGGATGAGTATATATTAGTTAAAACTTAAAATGTACAGAATTAGCAAATACATTAGTTGCCAATGATTAGAAAATCTTATTTAATTTTAGTTTTTGATTAAAAATCAATTAAGTCAAGACAAAACTATGATAGTAAAGGTTAAAAAAATTAAAAAATTAAAATAAATATATAAAATAATTACAAGGTTAAGATCAATATTAGTATATAAGTTTATAGAATCCTTTTAATTTAATTGATAGCTTAGTTATTGAATAATTAAGTGAAGAAAACAATTTGATAGTAGTAATGCAAAGTTAAAATCATCATAAATTGATAAAGTAATTATAAGCATAAAATTAATTTAGATAGGAATTAGTGATAGGATGTGAAGATGAAATTAGAATGTAAAATAAAATATGATAAAAATAAAATTATTATGTTCATTCTCAATTTTTTTGTATGAATGAATGTAACTAAAATCTTTATATTATATTTCGCAAGTAGCAGAAAAAAAGTGAATAACAAAAAAAATTGTTAACCTTTCAAATAATTAAAATTCAATTTATATATATTGATAGACTAAATAATATCTAGACTTATAAATTTAAAAAGTTAATAGGCATATTTTCTATAAAAATAACCATCTCATAATTTTTTTAAATATATCAAAAATGATCTAAGAATATATATAAATATATATTGATGCAGTATACAAAATTTTTAAAAAGCGTTCGAATTATACATATTTGTACATACATAATTACAAATATATGACATAAAATTAAATTAATTGATTGACATACTTCTAAAATTATAAATATTCAAAAAATGAAATAAATTTTAAAAATATTAAAACAAAAAATAGATCTCATCCTATAAAATTATGAACTTGGATGAGTAAAAAAAATAGTGAAATGAAAAATAAAATATAAAAATTTAACAATAAATTAATAACCTGATTCAAAAAAATAAGTAAAAAGATGTATAATAATTTCAATAAAATAAAAATTAAATAACAAAATTTATCAATAATTAAGGAGAAAAATGTAACTAATAAAAATAAAATAAAATTAAAGATATTAAGTGCAATTAAGAAATCTCATAATAAATGAATCGAAAACAAAAACTAAATAGCAAACAAAAAAGATATAGAAGTTTACAAATTTAATAGTAATAAAAGCTAAATGATAAACTTTATTTAGGTTGAAAAAAAAATTATAGCATTAAAATCTAAAAAAATTCTTCCATCATGTAATATACCTAAAATAAATCATAAAAGAAAGAAAACAAAATCAAAAAGTGAACAATAAAATCAAATAAACAACAAACACTTTGAACAATGAACTAAAGATGCACACAAAGAGATAAAAGGAAAAAAAATGCTAGAAATTAAAGAGGACACAAAGAATAGAGTAAAAAACAAATACTAGAACCTGATAATATTAATGAAATGACTTTTGAAAGACTTTATATATAATGATATAGATATAAATTAGTTATTAAATATAAAAGAAAATTATAAAAAACTTATCAAACTATAGAGTTCAAATAATCAAGAAATTTTCCACATATTGAAAGTAGAAATGGAAAAGATTTTACAGATAAAATGCAATTATTTTTTGATATTAGAGATAAGTGAAGAATATTGTTCTAATCAAGAAAATGATTTCTAAAAATTAAATATCTTTAAAAGGCATAAATAATATAAATTTAATCACTAAAAATCAATTTTTAAATTTAATTAAAAAACTCAAAATTCTAGGAATCCAAAATTTGATCAAAATTGCATAATTAGAGGTTCCACACTGTTGTACTATCTCCACTATAGATAGATAGATATATTTTAAATTCAAATGAAATAAAATTGGAAATAAGATGCGATCATACCAATTAGAGATAATAATCAACAAAAATAAAAAAAAATTTAAATGAATTCAAATGCTCAAAATTCTAAGAATTTGCCATTTGGCCAAAATTGCACAATTAGAATTAAGATTGCATAATTATGGGTCAAACACTATTGTGCTATATATAATAGTACTAGCATGTACTTGCGTGATGCACCAAAAATTATTTTAATATTGAAATAAAATTATGTCAAAAATATATATTCAATATTAAAATTATTCATTTTACTTCAAAATTATATATTCAATATTTAGATCATTTAAAATTATTTCAATATTAAAATTATTTTTGCAGCATTGCCACTAGGCAAATGCTAGTTATTATTATACTTAAAGTTAAATTAATATATTCAAAAATATAAATAAAAAAATCACATTTTTTCAAATAAATAAATAATAAAGTATGCTTAAAATTAGTTCTAAGAATAAAAAAATCCGCCTGCTAGCTACTACTCATCATCCTTTGTCACTATATACTCAAGTAAATATCTTTATCAAAATTTGATTAGAATCACCAAGTTTCATTGATTTATACAAACAATTCCCCACTCATTTGCATACAAAAACATTTAAATACTATTTTATTATTACAATAAAGTGAATAATTATGAAGTGGATGAACATCACTAAATATGGTGTTTAATTAATAAGAAAAAAAATTATTACAATTGAGTAAATTTGTCTACTCCACAAAGCTCATAAATTAAATATGTCAAAAAGTAATGTCTTTAAATAATTAAAAAAAGAACTAATTTTTTTATTATAATGGAAACTAATCGCAAATATTCAATATTTTTCTTGAATCTATTCCCTTCTTAGTATTTTCCTTTATCCTGCACATGAATTATATCAATACCTAAAGTCAGTTAATTTTATATAACATACAAAACATGCAATTAAAACCTCAACAACAAAATCAATGGAAGAATATAACTAAATAGCAATATCTTTTTCTTTACTTACATAGAAAAGTTTTTGTGGAGATACTTGGTAATTTCTCTTCTTCAAGATGTGAAATCGGAAGATTAAATGAGAGCTATTTGAGACATGGATGAATTTTCATTCTTTAAATTGTATTTAGTATATAAAGAACAAGAGTTTTAATACATCAAAATATCTTTGATATTATCTCATCAATATATATAACATCATATAAATAATATCAAATTCTCTATCAGATAAAGATTATGAAATATTATTCAATACATTTTAATTTCAAATTAAGGAAGATTGAAGATAAGATACAATCATATCAATCAGAGACAATAATCAACAACTAATAAAAAAATTTAATTGAATTAAATTACTCAAAATTCTAAAAATTTGACATTTGGCAAAAATTGCACAATTAGATAAGTACAAAACTATGCTATATATAATAGTATAGTATAGATAGATGGATAGATAGATAGATATATTATAAATTTTGAATGAAAGAAAATTAGAAATAAGATATGATCACGTCAGTTAGAGATAATAATCAACAAATAATGAAAAATTTTTAAATGAATTAAAATGCTCAAAATTCTAAGAATTTGCCATTTGATCAAAATTGCACAATTGGAATTAAAATTTTATATTTATGGATCTCACACTGTTGTGCTATAGATAGATAGATTTTAAATTTCGAATGAAAGAAAATTAGAAATATGATACAATCATACTGATTTGAGAGAATAATCAACAAATAATGAAAAAATTTTAAATGAATTAAAATGCTCAAAATTCTAAGAATTTGCCATTTGGCAAAATTTTGTACAATTAGAATCAAAATTGCATAATTATGGGTCCCACACAATTGTGTTATATATAATAGTATAGATATATAGATATAGAATTGTACTACGAACAATGTAGAAATAAAATGTAAAAAGAATAATTGTAGAATAAAAAAATTTATACACAAAGAAAATGAAATATTTATCTATTAATCCTATGATAAATTAAATTTATAAGATATAATTTGTCATAAGAGCACTTAATATGGTACTTATAAAATATTTTTTAAATCGTAAACTTATTTAGTGAGATAAAAATATGATTATAGATATTTTTTGAATTATCTTATGAGAAAGAAATCTATACTGTAATTTTGGATCAACAACAACATGATATTTTAGTTATAATAGTTAAATTGATTGTATTAAAATGAAATATAAAAGTAAATGAATAACCAGTGAAAAATTTTTCAACTAAATTAAAAAAACTCAAAATTCTAAGAATTTAACATTTAGCAAAAATTGTACAATTAGAATTAAAATTGCACAATAATGGGTTCCACAACATCCATACTATTATATATAGCACAGTTTTGTACTTATCTAATTGTGTAATTTTGATTCTAAATGTGCAATTTTTGCCAAATATCAATTTTTTTGAATTTTGAGTAATTTAATTCAATTAAAAAAATTTATTAGTTATTGATCATTATCTCTAACTAATATGATTGTATTATATCTTCAATCTTCCTTAATTCGAAATTTAAAATGTATTGAATAATATTTCATAATCTTTATCTAATAAAGGATTTGATATTATATGTATTGAATTTATATATATTGATGAGATAATATCAAAGATGTTTAGATGTATTAAAAATCTTGTTCTTTATATACGAAATACAATTTAAAGAATGAAAATACATCTATGTCTCAAATAACTCTCATTTAATCTTCCAATTCAACATCTTGAAGAAGAGAAATTACCGAGTATCTCCATAAGAATTTTTCTATGTAAGTAAAGAAAAAGATATTGCTGTTTAGTTATATTCTTCCAATGATTTTGTTGTTGAGGTTTTAATTGTGTGTTTTGTTCGTTATATGAAATTAACCGACTTTAGGTATTGATATAATTCAAGTGCAGGATAAAGGGGAATACTGAGAAAGGAATATAGTCAAGAAAAACATTGAGTATTTATTGAGTATTTGCAATTGGTTTACATTGGAATCAAAAGATTAGTTCTTTTTCCATTATTTAAAGATATTACCTTTTGACATATTTAATTTATGAGCTTTGTGGAGTAGACAAATATAGCACCCTCTCTCAGGGTAGCACCCAAGTTGAGGTGCCATCAATTTTAATCTTAATCTTAAACCATAAACCAGTAATAGGCCCATAAGAAAATTTTTCAGAACTTTATCACAAATAGCAATGTCCTTCACTTAAACAAACTTTGACAAAACACTAAACACATGCCATGATTCTTTCCTTAGCACCCAACAAAACATATACATACCTTTAGGTTACAATTGTCATTCATGACATATCACAATATCTCAAATCCAAACTTAACATTCAAACAATTCAAATATACATGCAAACACCTAATGTATTACAAAATAGTCTCTCCTACATCTCACTTAGACTTGTTTGTGAAAAAAATAAAAAATAGCAAGGAGGGCGAGTATCAAGGACTCAGTGAGGGAAAAACATAACAAGAGAAAGAGGAAAATGTTGAATTTCCAACCACAATAAGCAAGGTCAATGATAACGAATTAGATAATTAGTTCATGATTAACGATAATCAGATTTAGATTCATGAAAATATGAAAGAGTAAACATTTAGTTGGCTTGTTGGCATCCTTCTTTATTGCTCCTAGATCAAATTATAATTGATAGTACCAGGTGTCAGTACAATATAAATAAAATTTCCTTATCTCTTTATTTGTTCGAGTAATCAGCTTGGTGGGTAATAACTTATGTTTATGGCATGGTTGACCGCATGCCAAATCCCAACATTCATAGTTTGCTGGTAGACTTGTCACCATCGGTCTGTTTCTCCCGATCGTCCTTTTGGACTTAGCCCCATACCCATTTCCCCCATGGTGTCCCTCCAAGTGAAACCTACCCATGTCATCCCACAGGTTGAAAGTAATATAATGCCAATAGATAAGAGTCTAACCTTTACAACACTAATCTTGAACAGAACAAGATACAACATGAAATATTCAAAGTACCGAAATCCAAAGGTGCTAATGGGAACAAACCCAAGAGGAAACCCCACTAGACATGCCCAACCAACTAGTGTGGCTCTTTACTCTATCTGGCATATGTTTTAAAGTACTAACTGAATAAAGACATTTAAAAGAGTCAAGAATACAACAAGGTACAAGATTGAAACAATTAACATACACAACTTACAAGTCGCCATTTTTAAGTTACAAAATGACTCAACAAGTAATACGTGGTCAGCCAACAAAGTTGGGGGGTTACAAGGGACAGAAATCAAATAACATAATAAAAGTTCTGGACACCAAAACAAAAACAAGAATTTTTGCACCTAAAGCAAGATTTAATGAAACAACCCTCATAAGGGTTTACAAAGCAGCAACAAATAAATATAAGAAATTCCAACAATCAAGTAGTTCAAATGATTTAGGAACATAAATTCCCAGAAGAAAGGCACGCTAAACCCTCACAGGGGTCCATAAGGCAAAAACCAGAGTGGTAGACCCTCACTGGGGTGGATGAGTCAACAATTAACGAGCGAGGCATCATTAATTACATTTCTCAACAAACACGAGCACATACAAATCAAGCAAATTTAACCCTCACAGGGGTTTTTCCACAAAAATAGATAGAATAATTGAGGCCAAAGTGGCAAACCCTCACCTTAAAAGTTTCTGCAAAGCAGTTACAACTTACTGATCCATAGGTTGCAATTCCACATCACCTAATTCAAAAGAATAGGTTCACAATCAATCCCTATTCAGCTCTAATAATCCTTAATAGTTAAAATCTTACTATTAACATTCTAAAATCAATAGCTATCCATTAATATGGCAATTAAGGTTCAATTAGCACTATCATTATGGTATGGCTAATTATGCCGTCAACATGAGAATATTTATGGGGTTTATATCAGTACTAGCAAAAGGCATGATCGGGTCCTTATTTATAATTAACCTCATTCATTATCCCAAATCAAAATAATAGCTCAATTATTTTAATTGACCCAATTGTTGTTACTTGGGTCTCAAATCTATAAAATTAGGGTTTTCTCTTTTGATTTACTTAATTACCCCAAATTATCTAGGATAAATCCGAGTCTAGGTCTACTAAGTTATATAATCATACATGCGTGCCACATATATATCTAAATCCTGCATCAATTCTTCATTTTCTTAACATAATACAAGGTTTATAGGATAAATGGTACAATGTATATATAAGTCCTGATCCAACTCTTTTCCCAAGATGTGCTTAATGAAGCCTTGAAATCTGAAATCAAGAGCATTGCCACAATCACTGCAATGAGGCAAAGATTTTATCGAAAAGTTTCCAGACTGTCGCCAAACCACCGTCGTGCACTGTTGCCAAAAACAGGCAACACTACTACCATTTGACTACTTTCAGCTCAACAGACACAACCCCCACATTAATTTTTTTCAAATGCTATCAAAAGATCTCCAATTGGTTGAAAAATCATCAGATCGCCACCAACGCTACCATTCCATTTTCCTTCAATTCCATCACCGGTGGTGGCCATAACTAGAAATTTAAGCTACCATGTTGACCTTTGAGGTGATCCCATCAATACCCATTACTCATATCATAAGTCTAATCATCAGAGATGAAGACCAACTACTACCACCATGGCTGTGACTTGGAGCTCTGATTCCCTATGATTCACTAGTGAGTTTTGGTTGAATGAGGTGCAAGCATTTTCACCGAGACAAAGGGAAGAAGATGGTATGGTTGGTTTAGTGTTTTGCTTGTAACCGGTGAGGAATCACCAAAAAAGGTTGGTGGGTGGAACAATGAAGAAAATGATGAAATTGGGGGTTGAAATGTAATTTTTCAATATTTATAATAAGCTTTTTTATTTAATTACAATCAAGCCCCAAAATTTCTAACAACCGTCAATCAAGCCCAAGAAAATATATTGCATAATGTTATCCTTCTTTGACCAAAAATAAAAACCATGCAACCCCAAAACTTGGAAGTTTAGCCTAATTAGGTTTTTTTAAAGTACAAATTCACCTTAAAATTTTTAAAATTCTTGCAATTAAGTCCTCATTTATTTCTAGAGACTTAAAATCTGACCAGTAAATATCTCAAATTCTAAATTCTTATTTTTTGAAACTTTCAAATTTTAGGGGTGTTATAGACCTCCTTCTTTAAAAAAATCTGGTCCCCAAATTCTCATTTGAGTATTATTTTGATTAGCAGAAAATAAGTAGATTCGGTCAATCGATCTACCTTTTCTCTACATTAAATTCCTCTAGGATTGCTTCTTCAAGTCTTGATACATCTTTGTGCCTCTCAGATGCATCGTATATCTTGATTTGGGTGCCTCATCTAACAATCTTTCTTTTATTTCTTTTGGCACACATATCTTCTCGTGGAACAGAAAAATACCTTGATTGTTGGTATTGAACTTAGGCTCTCCAAAACTTCCAACCATTTCTTCTGTTTCAACATCTATATATTTTTGGCTAGGGTTCGTCACATTTCAACCTGTGGTTCGGATTACACTTAACTCTACAATCTTACTTGTATTAATTTCAACACGGCACCCATTCTTAAGCTTTGTGATACTTCCACATTCTAGTAAGTGAGCCATTTTAGCTTTTCACCTCAAGGCCTTAGCCACTACATTTGCCCTTTTTAGGTGATAAGCGACGGAAGAATTGCAATCTTCTAGAATTTCCATCCATCATGCTGTCTCATATTCAGATCCCCATTCTAGTCGAATAGTTGACCATTTTTGAGTTAATTTAGTCAATTTGTCAACTATTTTTAGAATAACACTGCACCAAACTTCATTAGTAGCTAGCAAGGCCTAGAAACTACAAATTTCTATCACATTTTCCAGTCTCTTCCAGTTGACTACTACCTCTATCTTAAAGGAATTATCCTCTACCCTATCTTGGGATATGAGGCCCAAGAAAAGCCACCTTCTTTATCCAAAGTCGCACTTACTAAACATTGCATATAACTAATGCTCTCTGAAGGATTCTAAAACCATGCATAAGTGCTTGACATGGTCTTTTCTAGTCTTCAACTGGTAGTACTCTTGCTTCAGCTCTAGCTTTGAAAAGATTTTAGTCCCCGCAGAAGGTTAAATAATGCTTCTAGGTGGGTAAGGGGTATTAAGCTTACTTCGTTCAGGGATACTTTTGAGTATTTAGTTACCCTTTCCCATTCCTCGACATTAAGTTAGATATACTATGTCCCTAATAGTCATCTAGGCAATCCCAATTCATGGTATCTGAACTTCAAGTAGAACTGATACTTATAACATTCTTATTCCTTGTTGCCTCAATCACATGTCATCTCAATACTTAAGGGTTTTCCAAGAGCCCACAAAATTACTACAGCCACAAATGACAATTAACACCACATGTTCACACTTTCTTGATATCTACATTAAAGAGTACTCAAGTTCAAACTTAACATGCTAGCCTCAATGACAAGGTATACCTTCACAAATAGTTAGCTACCAATTCACAAAAGCCAAACATACTAGATATAGTCATGAACAACCCATTTATTATGCCTTAAGTTCCATATGAGACATTTAGTCAAAAATGTGAGAGATTAAATTCATTTTTGACATTCAAATACTCTCAACTAGCTCTTTCTCATTATCCTTGTGATATTCATACTTCTCATTTACTTATTTTGCCAACCACTGAATATATTAATTTCATTTCAAACCCAAAGGTGTTTGTCAATCTTAAGTTGACCTAAAGCACATTTACCATTGCATACATAATCAACAAAAATTTCTCTTTTTCAATTCTTAAATGATATCTCTGTTTCATTTAAGCAATCACCATTTCAATAATCCTAAACATTAGCACAATAGTTTATCCCTTAACTTAAGTTCTTCAAAAGCATGAGAGGTCATTCTCGTATACCACGTTCCCTTTACAAGCATATACATGCCAAGCTTTTTCTTAGTTGAGTTCACCAATGAGCAATTAATTTGGAAAAGATTTGAATGCACCATTGTTATCAATTAGAAAACCTCAAGAACTTTTGTACTTTGGTATATTTTTCGATCATACTTTGCTTGTTTATAACCTTGATAGAATCATTTCCATCATGTTTACAAGATAATAGCCTAAACACATATATAATATAGCCACTTTCTCAATTATTAAGAGATTTAAAGGCCCCTTTAAAGATCCTTATAATCAATCCCAAAATATTATCTTAATTTGCAATGTCTATATTGCAAGTAAAAGGGCAATTCTGGCTGACCATCCCCTTGGGTGTCCCATTTAGTTGTATCATTTCCTTAACTTCAATTCTAATCACCCCAAACAGGTGCATTAGGTTATATAGCTTATAAAGAAAAGGTATCTCAATTTCTCAAACTTGATAGGTTTTGTCAAGCTCTTACCACTGTTATACTAATTCTTATTGATGATACAAGATGCCTCTTAAGAAAAAAAAGCAGATACTTATTTCTTTTAGTCATCAAGTTACTTGATACTCTAAAGGCCACTAACCTTATTTATTCATCAATAGGGTTATAAGATCTGTCCTTCCACTACACTAAGTTTATATCACTAGTCTTTCTATTTTTGGATCTACTAGCAGGGGAAAAATAAAACCTAATATCAACTTTAGTTCTTCCCAAGGGATAGTTATAGTGCAAGCATCCTCAACTGCTCTTTATTGCTCAGTCCAATTCCACTTGTTCAATTACTTCAATGATTTTTTATAACCTTATTGTTACTAACAACCAATCTCCTGATAACTATATCATTTGAGTCACACCATACAATTTTATCCAGTATTAATCTATCCGTATAACCTTTTAAATCATCAAATACGCCCTTGTTCAGGAGAATCTTCAACTTAAAATTCTAAAATCTCACAAAGTACGTCTAAACTTGCATTATTTCTCCAAATTTCATGTTTTCAAAACTCAAAGAGCTTTATGCTTGACATTCTTTGATTATTGGGTCACACACTAGTTGCCCTAGAGACTTATCCTTTCATCATTGATTACTTCTTAATTTCTATAGTTTGTGATCTCAATTTCCTATCTTTATAACTTTTGTCAACATAATCATACTATCCGTACCATAACTGTACATGTGTGTCAAATAATCTTTTTCTTAACAACATTCTATCTATCACGTTTGTCTTTCTGTCATGTCACCCTTTACCTTTAGACATACTATCATATTCTGATTTCTCACATAAGCTAAAATGCCACCAATCCTAATAATCACATATTTCTTGTAGGTACTGCTACCCACAATAATCCTTTTCCTGCATACTTACATAACCAAATTTTCATCCGTAAGTAATTGGTAAAAATTCATTCACCTCAAATTAATCACCTTCAGGCAGTACGTACTGTTTCAAAATGATCCTTACTTGTTATTTGAGTTCTCCCCTAGATACTTCCCCATATGGATTTGTATAGCATAAAGTCCCTGTACTTGAGCTTCTATTATCCTAACCCATTCTCCTTTTCATTCAATGTCTTTCATAAGCTTTTCCACAAGGTAGCCCTTAGAACCTAATGTCGATTTCAAATGGCTGACTCTGTGCATTTTGGCATAAGTGACTCATACTAATTGCTTAACCTACCCTCGAATGTCAAACACATCTTTAGCAAACTCATTTTCTCTTGTTCTAAATCTCATTTCTTTCCTCTAATTGTTAGCTATCCCACAATACAGAAATCACAAAAATCCATTTCATTAACACCATATTATTTAAATTCATTCCCAACTCCCCTAAATCCTATAAAACCTTTCAATATATATCAAATACTCAGAGTTCAAATCCAAACTAACCTGAACAAAAGTTAGTTATAAATCCTACTGATGTTTAACACCTAGGTCATCAGCAACCTAGGCTCTGATATCACCACTATAGCACCCCCTCTCGGGGTAGCATCCAAGTTGAGATGCCACCAATTTCAATCTTAATCTTAAACCATAAACTAGTAATAGGCCGATTAGAAAAATTTTCAGAACTTTATCAGAGATAGCAACAGCTTTTACTTAAAACAAACTTTGACAAAACACTAAACGCCTGTCATGATTCATTTATTAGCACCCAAAAAAACATGTACATACCTTTAGGTTACCATTATCATTCATTACATATCACAATATCTCAAATCCAAACTTAACATTCAAATTATTCATATATACATTCAAATGCCTAATCTATTACAAAATAGTCTCTCTTGCTCACTGTTATCCCCCACATATCACTTAGACCTGTTTGTGAAAAGAATAAAGAATAGCAAAGAGGGTGAGTCTTAAGGACTCAGTGAGGGAAAAACATAATAGAAGATAGAGGAAAATGTTGAATTTCCAACTGCAATAAGCAAGGTTAATGATAACAAATCAAATAATCAATTTATGATTAACGATAATGAGATTTTGAATCATGAAAATATAAAACAAGCAAACATCCTTCCTTATTACTCCTAGATCAAATTATAATTTCTAGTTCCAAGCATCATTATAGTATAAATAGAATTTTCTTATCTCTTTATTTGCTTGAGTACTCAGCTTAGTGAGTAATAACTTGTGTTTGTGGCATGGTTAACTATATGCTAGAACCCAACACTCACAATTTGCTATCTCCAACTATTTGTAAGTCAGGATGGTATGTGGGCACTAGCCGGTACAATTGTCACCGTCAATGTGTTTTTCCTAATCATCTTTTCAAACCTAGCCCCAGGCTCATCTCCCCTTATGGCGTCCCTCCCAGTGAAACCTACCCATGGCTTCCTATGGGTTGAAAGTAATATAATGCCAATAGATAAGAGTTTTACCTTTACAACACTAATCCTAAATGTAACAAGATACAACATGAAATATTCAAAGTTCTAAAATTCGAAGGTGCTAATAGTAATAGACTCAGGAAAAGCCCCTATTGGACATGCTCTGTCAACTAGTATGGTTTTTTGCTATGTCCGACACATGTTTTAAAGTACTAATCGAATAACACATTTAAAAAAGTCAAGAATATAATAAGGTACAAGGTTAGAACAATTAACATAGATAATTTATCGGGCAATAGGACCATTTTTGGTTACAAAATGACTCAACAAGTAATATGGGGTCAGCCGACAAGTCTGTGGGGTACAAGGGATAGAAATTGAATAACATACGTTTTGTACACTAGAACATAAACAAGAAATTTTGCACTCAAAGCAAGATTCAATGAAACAACCCTCACAAGGGTTTACAAAACAACAGCAAACAAATATAAGGAATTCCAAAAATTAAGTAGTTCAAATGATTTAGGAACGTAAATTCCCAGAAGAAAGGCATGTTGAACCCTCACAAGGTTTTATAAGATAAAAACCAGAGTGGAATACCCTCACAGGGGTGGATGAGTTAGCAAATAATGAGTGAGGCATAATCAAGTACAGATCTCAATAAACACAAGCATATACAAATCAAGCAAATTTAACCCTCGTAAGGGTTTTTCCACAAGAATGGATGGAATAATCGAGGCCAAAGTGGTAGAACCTCACCTCAAAAGTCTTCGCAAAGCAATTAAAGCCTACTGATCCATAGGTCCCAATTCCACGTCACCTAATTCAAAATAATACGTTCACAATCAATCTCCATTCAACTCTAATAATATTTAATAGTTAAAATCTTACTATTAACATTCAAAAATCAATAGCTATCCACTAATATGGTAGTTAGGGTTCAATTAGCACTATCATTATGGTACAGCTAATTATGCCATCAATATGAGAATATTTATGGGTTTTATATCGGTACTAGCAAAAGGCATAATCAGGTCTTTATTTATAATTAACCTCATATCATTATCCCAAATCAAAATAATAGCTCAAGTATGTTAATTAACTTAATTATCGTTACTTAGTTCTCAAATCCATGAAATTAAGATTTTCTCTTCAGATTTACTCAATTTCCCCTAATTATCTTAGGATAAATTCAAATCCAGATCCACTAAGTTATATAATCATACATGCATACCACATATATATCCAAATCCTCTATCAATTCTTTATTTTTTAACATAATACAAGGTTTATGGGATAACTAGTACAACATATATGCATATATATAAGTCCCAGTCCAACTCTTTACCCAAGATGTATTTAAAGAAGCCTTAAAATCTCAAATCGAGAGCACCACCATGATCCCAGCAATAAGGTGAAGATTTTGTCCAGAAGCTACTTGAGCGCCACTGTGCATCATCGCCGAAAATGAGCAACACCACCACTGTTCGACTCCTTTCAACTAGATAAACACAACCCCCACATCAATTTTTTTCAAACACCATCAGAAGACCTCCAATTGGCTAGAAAATCATCAACTCACCACCAATGTTGTTACTTCATTCTTCTTCAATTCCATCATCATTGGTGACCAAAATTGGGAATTGAAGCTACCATGTTAACCATCGAGCTGATCCCATCAAAATCCACTACCACATCCTAAGTTTAATCATCGAAGACAAAGACACACCACTACCACCATGGCCACAACTTGGAGCTTCAATTCCCAGCAATTCACTAGTGTGTTTTGGTTGCATGAGATACTAGCATGTTTACTATAATGAGTGGAAGAAGATGGTATGGTTGGTTTGGTGTTTTGTTGGTGGCCAGTGAGAAATCACTGGAGAAGGTCGTTAGGTGGAGTGGTGAAGAAGATAATGGAAATGGGGGGGTTGAAATGCATTTTTTCAATATTTATAGTTAGCCTTTTTCTTTAATTACAATCTAGCCCCAAAATTTTCAACAACCCTCAATCAAGCCCAAGAAAATATATTGCATAACATTATCCTCATTTGAACAAAAATAATAACCATGTAACCCCAAAATTTGGAAGTTTAGTCCAATTAAGTTTTCCTAAATAATGGATTGACCCCAAAATTTTCAAAATTCTTGCAATTAAGTCATTCTCATTTATTTTTAGAGTCCTAAAATCCCACCAGTCAATATCTCGAATTCTAAATTCTTATTTTTTGAAAATTTTAAATTTCAGGGGTCTTACAACAAATTTACTCAATTGTAAAAATATTTTTTTCTTGTTAATTAAACACTATATTTAGTGATGTCTGTCCACTTTACAATTATTCACTTTATTATAATAATAAAAAAAAGTATTTAAATGTTAATATATGTAAATGAGTGGAGTATTGTTTGTATAAATCAATGAAACTTGGTGATTCTAATCTAATTTTGATAAAGATATTTTACTTGATGAAATAGTGACTAAGGATGATGAGTGGTGGCAAGCAGGCGAATTTTTTTATTCTTAGAACTAATTTTAAGCATACTTTATTATTTATTTATTTGAGAAAATGTGAATTTTTTATTTATATTTTTTAATATATTAATTTAACTTTAAGTATGATAATAACTAGCATTTACCCAGTGGCGATGCTCCAAAAATGATTTTAATATTGATATAATTTTAAAACAATCTTAATGTTGAATATATATTTTTGAAGTAAAATAAATAATTTTAATATTGAATATATAATTTTGGCATAATTTTATTTCAATATTAAAATATTTTTTGGTGCATCACACCAGGTACATGCTAATTGTGCTATATATAATAGTATAGCTAGATAGGTAGATATTTGTTGAATCAAATAAAAGAAAATTAGAAATAAGATATAATCATATCGATTAGAGATAATAATCAATAACTAATGAAAATTTTTTATTTAAATTAAAATAGTCAAAATTCGAAGAATTTGCCATTTGACCAAAATTGCACAATTAGAATCAAAATTGCATAACGGCAAAGCTGCTACTATCGTGAGTTCTCTCTCTCTCTTAGCCTTCTCTACCGCTCATCTCCTGTGGTCATCCGCTGCAGCTGATGGTGTTTTCGAAGAGAAGAAGATGAGATGACCACAACTGAGGTGTTGGATGGAAGAAAAGAGGTGGTCACCGATAGTGGTAGTCTGAAAGGTGGTGGTCACGGTGGTGGAGAGGAAATGAAGGAAAAGAATGTTGAAGAAAAGTGAAGAAAGGAAACACGCTGCTGCTACCACCAAGTTTTTGTTAAATCAAATTTTTTTTCCATTTTTACAATTTAGCCCTTTGAAAAATTAAGTAATGCAATCAAGTTCAAGATATTAGAAGTAATTATGATTAGACCTTAGTTGACTTAGGCTTCTCATTCAAACCCCAAACTATTCAAAAATTGCACAATCAAGTCCATAAAATTTATAATTTTAACTGCAAAATTTCTTAAAATAATTAATAATATAAAATTCATAAAATTTTGAATAATAATAAGATTATATATTATAATAGAATCAAGAAAATTCTAGGAGTATTACAGACTCTCCCCCTTAAAGAATCTGGTCCCATATTCTCACCTAAATGTTGGAAACGTTTAGGGTATTGTTGGCACATGAGATCTTCTCACTCTTATGTTGCTTCTTCCACGTTATGGTTGCGCCATAATATTTTCACTTGAGGAATCTTTCAATTCCTAAGTTCTCAGAATTACCGATCTAGGATACATATTAGTTGTTCTTCATATGTTAAATCACCCTTCAACTGCATGTACTCAGGTAAAAGATGTGAGAACGATCAGGATAATATTTACGAAGTTATGAAACATGAAAGACGTCATGTATCCCCGCTAATTCTAAGGGCAACACAAGACGGTAAGCTACTAGCCTAATCCTTTCACATATCTCATATGATCCAACATATCTTTGACTGAGCTTTCCGCCCTTACCAATTCTTCTAATTCCTTTCCTTAGGGATTCCTTGAGAAATACTTTATCACCAACTTCAAACTGTAAATCCTTCATATTTCTATGAAACATTTTTGTCTATCTTGAGCTGTTTTCATCCGCTATTTAATTACCTATACTTTTTCAATAGTTTCTTTAATTAGCTCAGGTCTTATAGTATTTGGTGACCTGTCAATACTACCTCAGTATTCCTCTAAGTCCCAATGTACTGGTGATCGGCATTTCCTGCCATACAAGGCTTCGTACGATGCCATTTGAATAGTAGACTGATAGCTATTATTATAATCAAACTCGATTAAGGGGAGATGTCAAATCTAACCTCATTCAAAGTCTAAAACACATGCCCGAAGTATATCTTCTAATATTCTAGTAACCCTTTCTGATTGATCATCTGATTGTGAATGAGCTGTAGAACTGAACTACAGTTGAGTCCCCATATGCGTCTGTAGACTCTTCCACAATCTTGAAGAAAGCTTTAGGTCTCGGTCTGACATAACATTAGTAGGGATTCCATGCAGTCAAACTATCTCTTTTATGTATAGTTCTGCTAACTTTTCAATGTCATAATGTGTTCCAACTGGCAAGAAATGTGCAGACTTGGTCAATCAATCTACTATCACCCAAATAATATCATATCTTCCCTTAGTTGTTAGCAGACCAATCACAAAATCCATCGTGACCTATTCCCATTTCCAGTCAGGAATATAGAGTGCTTGTAACAACCCTGATGGTCATTGATGTTCTGCCTTTACTAATTGACAAATTAGATATTTCTACACATAGTCTGCAATGTCCTTCTTCATTCCATGCCACCACAATTGTTTCTTAAGATCTTGATACATCTTTGTACCTTCCAAATATATCGTGTATCTCATTTTCTGTGCATCACTTAACAATTTTTTTTTCATCCCTTCAGGCACACATACCCTTTTATGGTATAAGAAGGGAACCTTAGTTATCAAGGCTAAATTCAGACCCTTCAAAATTTTCAAGCACCCCCTTTTATTTCAACACCCATTTATCTCAGTCTTGAGCTTGTCGAATTTCCTCATATAGTTCAATCTGCACTCTTGCTCTTGCAATCCAACCTCGTTGCTTCATTCTGATCACCACATATGCTCTTGGACTTTCTAGTGCTTTTCTTTTTAGCATATGGATTATTTTAGCCTTTCGACTCAATGCATCTACCACCACATTCGCCTTTTCTTAGTGGTAGATAATAGAGAAATCATATTCTTCCAGAAAACTCCATCCACCTTCATTGTCGCATATTCAAATCTTTTTGAGAGTTCAAATACTTGAGGCTCTTATGGTCAGTGTATACCTCAAATGTAACTCTATAAAGATAATCTATCCATTTAGTCAGGGCGAATAATATTGCAGCCAACTCCAAATTATGAGTTGGGTAATTCTCTTCATGTGGTTTTAATTTTCTAGATATATAGGGGATAACTCACCCTTTTTGTATCAATACACATCCAAAACCTTCTTTAGAAGCATCAGTATACATGATAAATCCTTTCAATCCTTCTAGAAGAGCCAAAATTGGAGTGGTGGTTAATCTGTTCTTCAATTCCTGAAAACTTCACTCATATGTATCACTCCAATTAAACGGCTGATCTTTTTGGGTTAATTTAGTCAATAGGCTAGCTATTTTAGAAAAATCTTGTACAAATCTTCAGTAATATCCAGCAAGTCCCAAGAAGCTACAGACCTCCATTATAGTTTTGGGTCTTTTCCAGTTGACTATCATCTCCATCTTAGAGAGATCAATTGCTATCCCATCTTGAGATACAACATGTCCTAAAAATGCCACTTGTTCTATCTAGGACTCACACTTGCTAAATTTGGCATGCAACCAATGCTCCTTTAGAGTTTTAAGAACTAAGTGTAAGTGCTTAGCATGCTCTTCTTTAGATTTGGAAAATACTAGAATATCACTGATAAAGATGACTATGCTAAAAATCCTAGCCTACCTTCCCTTAAAATCCTCCTGGCCTCTATCGCATACATAATAGGTACCAAGGAAGTATTATTTGTGGAATGGCATATATGCACTGATGTTTTGTCCTTGAGAGTGAGGCACTTGGTGTAACAGTTTATCTGTGCCTGATGTTTATATAGCTAATCCATGCAAAGAATCAAATTATATCCTTGTATAGACATTTGTATAAGATCAGCTAAATACACCCTATCCTTAACCATAATTGGGCAATCTCGATAGACTACATCTGTCATTAGCCCTATTCCTAAAAGAGTTTGAATCTCTATATGATATGCCATAACTTCAAGTTGCATACTTAATTTTTCAAACATATTAACAAATATAAAAAAGCGCGAAGCTTTAGGATCATATAAGGTATTTTCAATAATTCCTGAAATGGAAATTGTACCTTCAACCACATCAGAGGGATCAATTGCTTTGGCTTTCCATTAGATCTTGCAACCTATTTCCCCTTCTCTATAGGAGCTGGCCTTCTTAGATTAGAGCAGTCGTGGATAAGGTGTTGATCACTGCCACAGTTTATGCACTTGCCAAGCTTCTTCCAATACTCTGACTCATCATGACCTAACTTTCCATAAAACCCACATGCCTTTAGTGTAGGAATTGAAGCTCCATCAGTCTATAACTTTGGCTTCTTCTTTCCAGAATTGTTCAGCTCACTTGGTAGCTATCTCTTTTTTCATATTTTCTCCTCAATCTTTTTGATCTCTCTCAAATCTACTTCCACCTCTAATACTTTACTTACTGCTTGATTGTAATTCAGGAGATCACACGAGAGAAGTCCTTATCTTAGTTTGGGCCATAACCCTTCTACAAACTTTTAAACTTATCATCTCTTATTTATCAGTATGTGACGTGCATATCAAATTAGTTGGCTAAAGATAGTTTCATACCAACTGACTATGGGCGCCCCTTGGATTAACTCCATGAACTCTCTTTCCCTAGCATACTTGGTGACCTCCAGTACATATTTTTCCATAAACTCCAGGGTGAATTTTTCCTAGGTTTACAGAGTTCCCTTAGTAGTCCACCTATAGTCAATTAATTGCCACCAGTTATGTGCAAGACTGTCCAGTAGAAATGTGGCATATCGTATCTTTTGTTCATCTGGGTATCTCAGGGTTCCAAATATCTTTTCTAAACTCTTAACCCACATCTCCGATTTTCTATCATCAATTTCCCCTAGGAACTTTGGGGTTGCAATTAGAGGAATCGATCTAAAGCTTGATCTTTTACGGGCTCTTTGGCATTCCCTGCTCCGCTACTTTGTCCTTGATGCTAACAAAAATGAACTGTTGCCACATTTAGAACATGGGTTCCATTGGCTAGCCTGTATTTGGCTGGTTGACTTGAAGAGTTTGTGAAATCTCTTCCTCAGGTAAGGTTAGCTACTCAGCCGATGTTCTTTATCTAGGAACACACTATGTTGTTGCCCATAGATCGGGCGGCCTCCTCCTTTCCTACTGAGCTGCTTAAGGTAGTTCAGATACATGAGAACCTTCATGGGATGCCATTATCCCAAGTTGTCCTCAACTCTTTCCTAATTCTTAATACCAAAATTGCACCATAACATCTAAAGTTAGCAAAAAAAATTATTTTTAATCTTAAAGACAAAATTATAAGAAATTGATAAATCAACCAAGTTCAAATAATGGCGATCAAATCGTTAAAGGCTAGCCAACAACTTCTATCGTTCCCCTAACCTTATTCACCACTTTTACCTAACTCATCTCATATAATCAACCAAGGTTTCCTCTTAAATCAAGTCTAAGGTACATGTATGAAGGTGAAGTCTATAACTAGTCGGCTATCTTTCATATAGGCCCTTATTTCTGATAAACTCATCACGTATCCTACTAATGCCTATTTACCTAGGTCATCGACAAACTTAAGCTCTGATACCACCTCTGTGGCACCCTCACTCGGGGCATTACCCTAAGCAGAGGAGCTACTAATTCAAGCTTGAAATCTATTTAGATGATAACTAGGAAACCTAAAATTTAACCGTCTCAATTAAAATAAGCACCTATAAACATGATATATATAACCCAAATATTGTAACTATTAACCAAGGTCTCGATTAGGTAGAGACTATATATGTACAACCATACACCTGATTTATTATAAAATGACTTCAACCCAAAACATGTTCCTTTGCTCTTTCACCTTAACCTATCTGAAACATAAAGATAACAAGGAGGTGAGTCTTAAGGACTCAGTGAGGGATTACATAATAGAAATTAGAGAGAGAGAGAGAGAGAGAGAGAGAGAGAGAGAGAGATGAACTAGAATAACAAATGACAAGATCTTTTGATTACAATTTAGGCAAACAAATCAAGACTACCAAGGATCAATCTTTAAACTCAAAAGAGCACGAACATATAAACATTTAGCGAACATGTTGGAATCCTTCCTTATTGCTCCTCAATTAATTCAAGATAACAATCAATAACAATTAATTTGAGCATAAGTGCTTTCCCTTATCTCTTCATTTGCTCGAGCACACAGCTCGACGTGTAACAAATCACTTATATAGCATCGTCGACCGCATGCCAGATCCCACCACTTGCAATTCACTCCCTCTAGCTATCTATAAGTCGATCTTAGGTGGTTACTAGCCAAAAGACCTATCACCATTGGTCCATTCCGCCCAGCCATTTTTTTGGACCTAACCCCAGGCCCAACTTCCTGTGGCATCTTTCCAAATAGAAACTTTCCAAAATCATCCCCATAGGTGGCATGAAATAATGCCAACAATTAACA
Organism: Jacaranda copaia; assembly: GCA_014898725.1. Lineage (NCBI taxonomy): Eukaryota > Viridiplantae > Streptophyta > Magnoliopsida > Lamiales > Bignoniaceae > Jacaranda > Jacaranda copaia. Next base: position 434,803 of record JACGDI010005612.1, read on the forward strand.
ATTTTAGTTTCAAGCAATAACAAACACGATATTTAATAATAAACGACAAGGCATATTTCAATAACAAGATACATAAATAATTAAGAAAACTATCAATATGATTAGTAGACCATTTCATTATCACTTTTTCATTCATCAAGATCAAAAGGGGGTGAACTGACAAAGTTGGGGTATGAGGAACAAAATTTGACAACATGAAGAGAGTTTCAAACACCAAAACAAACAAAAATAGATTCGATATCAAAGAATAACCCTCACAAGGGTGTTCAAATTAAATATCAAATGATAAAACAAAATCAATATCAAACATTAACCTTCATAGGGGTTCGCAAATCAAATTACAAATAACATTTCAAATTTTCAACAAACAGAGTATGAAATAGAAAATGAAAACCCACACAGGGGAGTATCACAATCACAAACATATAGAAAGGTGCCAGAAAGGCAAACCCTCATAGGGGTTTCCAACAAGCACGAATAAACTTATACAAATAATAACCTAGAGTGGGAGAAACCTCACCTTAATTATTGTAGAAAACTGCAGTTAAAGTTGCAGTCACTGATCCTCAGTTTCCACCTCTTCGCCACCTAGCCAAAATAGTATAATTATAATCAAAACCTACATTTGACTTTTTAATACATCATTATCAAGCTTATAGAATTCAAGGTCTCCAATTAACCTATTAACACGATAATTTAAAGTTTAATAACTCTATCAACTCGATAAAATAGCTTATAACATTAATGTTTCCCAAGTAAGTTCAATTCCCACATCCATTTCATATCTCAACAATACTAGCCCATTTCTGTCATTCAATCATTATAACCCAATATCTCACTAATTACATAATTTCAAAATTAACCTCATCTTATTTATAAGTCAAGAGTCATCATAATCTTATTGATACTCGATATTGATCATAGCAGTCTAGTTACCAATAAAATCTAAACTTTGGCTGATTAAATCATGGTTACATAAAATTAGGGTTTTCTACACTTAATATACTATAAAACGTATAGTTTACATGAAATAATACCATTTGAATTCACTGGGCTCATTTAATCGATCAAAGTTTTTTTGCTTTTATGTTGGGGTGTCTTGATCAATCATTTCTATCATAACATATGAGAATACAGGATTTGATGATGATTGGAACGTATATGTATACACATGCAATCACATATATATCATCGTTATATACCAATATCTCACAAATGTGTTAGAATTTCAACAATCAATTTGTGTGCATGCGCTCCTAGAAATGAGACAAAAATTCTATCTCTGGGTAGTTGCCATATTGTTGCCGCTGACTGCCATTTGCCGCTATCCACCACTGCTGAAAAGTTCAACACTATTGTCATTCAATTCCTGTCACTAAGAGCTTTCTAATGGTACCCTTTGTTTCCTGTTTCTCCACTAAAAATGGGTCAATTGTCAACTTAAAGTTCTAAAACCACCTTAGCTCCACCACGTTTCTTTGCCATGCAAAGCTTCCACACGGTTCTCCTCGTCGAGTACTACACGAAGCATCCTTCAAGGTCGCCGTTAGACGCCAAACAAGGGCAAACCCAACTACTATCGTGAGTTCTCTCTCTCTCAGCCTCCTCCACTATGCATCTCCGGTGGCCGTCCACTGCGGCTAATAGTATTTTCGATGAGAAGAAAATAAGGTGACCAAAACTAGGGTGTTGGATGGAAGAAAATGGGTGGTCATCGGTGGTGTTAGTGTGTGAGATGGCTGTCGTGATGGTTGAGAGGAAATGAAGGAAAAGAATGTTGAACAAAAGTGAAGAATGGAAACACGATGCTGCTGCTGCCGCCAAGTTATTGTTAATTCAATTTTTTTTCCATTTTTGCAATTTAGCCCCCTAAAAAATTAAGTTATGCAATAAAGTCCAATATATTAGAAATAATTATGATTAGACCTTAGTTGACTTAGGCTTCTCATTCAAACCCCAAACTATTCACAAATTGCACAATCAAGTCTATAAAATTTATAATTTTAACCACAAAATTTTTTAAAATAATTAATAATATAAAATTCATAAATTTTCAAATAAAAACAAGATTATATACTATAATAAAATTAGGAAAATTATAGCGGTGTTACACATAATTAGAATCAAAATTGCATAATTGGGTCCATACCGTTGTGCTATATATAATAGTATAGATTCAGAAAATTTAGGATTGTGAATGGGTTGAATTTTAATTAGAATCTAATTTGAGTTTGATTCAAATTTTAGGATTTTTAACTAATCAAAATATCCGATAGACTATATCCCATTATAAATATTCATAATTTTTAATAAATAAATCGAATATGAAATTAAGCAATTCAATTTGTTAAAGATCCAAGTCTAAACTTTAATAATTTTTAATAAAATTAATTAATAATCTTATATATAATGTTAACAAAGTTTTTAAAATAATATCTTTATATTAGATTGACCTAGTGTCTATATTAATATTTACATTATGCTATTGATATTAAACTTTGGCCCAAAATATGGGGGAGATCGAAAAAACGTCAAATATAATAATGCATAATATTTTACCTATATATAATATACTATTATACTATGTATTCAAATATTTAATTTTTTGGCTAATATATAATAAAAAGTTTTTACAAATTCAAATGTGATGTAAATTACTATGTAAATATAGTATTTTTATACAACTCAAAAAAGGAAAGAAAAAATATTAAATTAGGTTAGATTTTTTAATCAAAATTTGAATATCCATTAAATTCAAATATACTATTGACTAATAAAAATTCTATAGAATATTGGATTGGATTCAAATATAAATTTTAATAATCGAATTTGAATTCAAATATGACTAATTTGATCATAATTTAACCTATTGATAGCCATAACTAAATTAATCTAAAGCTCAATTTCTTAATGAAACCCGCTTCAACAATTAGCCGGTAAGGTTGCGAAGCCCAATTCTTTAAAAATAATTTGGAGGAATCCAATTTCATTATTCTTTAATTATATGCCGTTCAATTCTTAAACAAAGTCCAATACATTACTAATTCACCAACTCTCGATGGGCTTTCCTTAATAATTTGCACAACGTTAGCCGAATTAAAAAAATTGGATTTCTTCAACTTAGATAAATGAATCCCCACAAAATTTATAAAAGAAATCCAATTAAAAAATTTGGTCTTTCTTTAATTGAAATAAGTTGTCAAACCCCAATCACCTTTTATGTGAAGCCCAATTTATTTTTAGAGAAAACCATTATTTGTAGCAATAAAATTTAATCTAATTTAGGAGCTAAATAAATTTTGGAGGGAAACAAGTGATTATAGCTAGGAATTTAATTTTATTGTGATTTGAAATTAGTAATAAAAATATTAGTTACCATAATGTGACAAAACATTGGTGGGAAGAATTTTTAGAGGGAAGTAATGTCAACTTTAGTAACTGACATGGGATAGCTCAGCAGGTCTAGCCCAACAAGCTATCGATCTCAAAGAGGGCCCTCAGGCCTACTTAACATGCGTAGCCCAATAACACTTCTGAACTTAGTTGGGTCGAATCACTCGACCACAACTGCCTTGTCAAATGGATTGTTCTCAATCGTACCCAATAGGAATCTTTTAACCATTTTGTTCGTTCAACCATCCCTCTAGTCAGCCACATTATCTGTTTGATGATTGTCAACCAGAGCACTCACTTCAACATTGACTCATATCCTTGCCACGTTTAATGCTCTAACAAGCAGCATGCCACCCAATACAATCTCTACCACCAACTTTAACAGGGATGCACCTACTTGGAGTACTATTCACCCCAAAAAGTAAGAGATGATGCCACCTAAAATAGTATCAAAATTAAAAATGACCATTAACTCCCAAGCAACGACAAGAGCCCTCTACACCTGATAGGGACATCTCAAACATATTATTCATGGAGAGAAAGCTATAAAGATCTCACTGCTAACCACACTCTAGATAATACCATATACACTACACACTCCTACTCTTCTGTTCAATTACCTTATTTTGACCAGAATAACTTGAGTGTCAAAGTTCCTTCATCAGGGGCACCTCAACTAGTTTGACATTTGCCGTTCGTTGCTGATCTCAAACCTCGAAGAATATTGCTATTAGATCATTCGACCTCTCTAATTAAATTAGCCTAAACACAACCTTATTCACTAAATACGACTTTTAACCTTATCATTTTGTCGCCGTCTTTGGGAACTTGAGATTGCAACTAAGAAAATGGTAAACATAAAAAGAGTCGCATCTAAGAAGGAGAACAATAGGAGGTCCGCATCTCCACCTCCCCCTCCTTCCCAACAAGGTTCACTTGTTCCAAGACCCAGTGCCCTGCAGGAGCAAGTTTTAACATTGACTATGCCTCAGTTGATGCAGTTGATAAGTGAAACAATATCTACCTAAATCACTACTCAACTTTCAATAGCATTGAATAGGTACACCACCATGCCAGCCCCTACTGGAAACGCAACATTGTGATTGCCTCTACCAAAGAAGAAGTCCCCCTAGGATAGTTATGGTCGCCAGAAATCCAAGCAGCCACCAGCTAGATAAGAAACCAGCCCCAAACACCCCCATAGAAAAAAGGGGTGTTTAGAGCCAAGGGATGAAATTGCTGACTCCATAGACCACCACATTCGGCTTAATCGAGCCTAGCAGTGCAATAGGATCGAACGATCCAGACATGACCAATATGAAGAAGTGGATAAATCTACGAACCATGCAGTCCAACTTATTTGAGTCCTATAGTGTAATAGGGTTGAGCGAGTGAGACCATGTCTTGATCGAAACACTACCCAAGCTGATTGAAAAGAGTGGAAAAAAGTTTTCCACCAAGTCCAACAACTAAATAGATGCCTCGATGAGATCTTGAGAAGAAACACTAAGAAGGTGCCCAACCCAAAAGACCTCCAAAGGTCTCGTCGAGAGAGAGGCTCCTATTTCATCCAAGAGATTATCAACGAGTATATTGTAGTCGACGCCAAGGTCCTAACCAGACTTCTAAGATACAATGGATCAACAGACCCCAATGAGCATTTAATACAGTTTGAGCATATGATACAGCTACACGGGCACAATGAGTACATCCACGCAATGATGCTGGTGACCATATTCCAGGGCATAGCGCTCAATTAGTTTGTTAAGTTGGAGCCCTCATTGATATACTCCTATGACCAGCTCTATGATAAATTTCTGCACCAGTTCGCCAGTCGAAGAAAGGTAAACTCCTCCACACTCACCTCCACACTGTCAAGCAAAATGAAAGGGAGTCCCTTCATCACTTCTTTACGAGGTTCAACATGGTGCTCCTAAAGATAGACAATCCCAGGATCAAGTTCCTGATTGATGTGATGTTCTTGGGACTCAAACAGAAAACATACGCCAATGCATTGGTATGAGAGCGCCCGAGATTGATTGAGGAATTGCTCAACCTGACAGAGAGATATATGACCCAAGAGGAGATGAACAAGTTGAAATTCAAAAACTCTGAGGTCGATAAAAAGAAAAAAGAGAGAGACGACCAAAACTAAAGAGAGAGAGAGAGGTCGATCTCCAATAAAGTGCTTCCATGACTACACTCCATTGAATATTCTGATGAGAGAAATCCTGTTTACCATTTAGCATGATAATCTCCTCAAGAAATCGAGAAAGCTGATGGAAAGTAAAGTAATAAAAAATTGAAGAAGTGTTGCTATTTTCATAAACAAAAGGGGCAACACACAAATGAATGCTTCAATCTCCAAGATAAAATTGAAAGGCTTATCAAACAAGGCCATCTCAAAAAGTATATGATCGTGGAGACACAGGTTGAAGAGGGAAAATTGATCGGACTCCCCATAGAGAAAGGTCGATTAGCCCAAGAAAAGAGGACAAAGGAAATAAACTCTCCCAAAAAGATTGCCCACCCATTCAAGGAGTAATTGATATGATCCTAAGAGGTTCAATTGGGGGGGACTCAAAATCAGCGAGGAAGCAAACTCAAAGGAGGCTGAGTCGATCAAAGCCTCACTTGTCCAAATAACATACCATCTATCGATGAGCGTAGGGCCCATTTCTTTCACTTATAACAACTTGGCCCACCTCGAAGGAAAGAATATCGACCACAAAATTGATTGTCCCATGATAGTATCTATTAAGATCACCAACTTTGAAGTGAGAAAGGTTATGATCGATAATGGCAGTTCAACTAATATTATCTTTCTCTCCACCCTGAAAAGAATGAACTTGGGGTAGCTGAAGTTTAAACTTGTGCATACCCCTCTAGTTGGGTTTGAGGGTCAAAAATCATCCCAGAAAAGTTTATCAATCTTTTAACATCATTTTGGGAGGCCTCTCAAAGGACTTTAATGGTGAACTATCTGGTGGTTGATGCCCTATTCACTTATAATATTATAATTGATTGACCAGCCCTCAACGAATTTTGCACTATTTTCTCAACCTATCATATGAAGATAAAATTCCCAACCTCAGCAAGCAAAAATGAGTTGCTATGTAACATCAAGGAAGTTTGGAAGTGTCACAATATTTCAGCCGAGTTAAGTAAGCAGAAAACTCAACCACAATTGAAGACCTTGGTGGATACCTCTATAGCAAAACCCCAGAAGGTCCAAGCACATAAGAAGCAAAAGCTCGAGAATACTCAGGTAGGGCCCATTAGGGAATTTAAAACTATTGAGCTGGAACAAGGGAACCTGGACAAGACAACTTGGATTGAGACATATATGGGCCATCACTTAGGATGCCTTATGGTCGATTTCCTAAGGAGAAATATTGACATCTTTGCCTGAAAAGCATTTGACATCCAAGGAATCAACCCCATTGTGATCATGCACCACCTCAATGTCGACCTCTCATACAAGCCAATCAAGTAAAAGATGAGGACATTTAATGCCGAAAGGACCTAGATCATCAAAGAAGAAGTCAAAAAACTCTTAGATGTGGGTTACATTGTGGAAATTAAATATCATTCTTAGCTTTGTAATATTGTACTTGTCCTAAAGAATGAGGGACAACGGTGTGTGTGTAATGATTTCACAAATTTAAATAAAGCTTGCCCTAAAGATCCTTACCCTCTATCTTGAATAGATTTACTAGTAGACTCCATTGCTGGTTGCGAGTTATTAAATATGATGGATGCATTCCAAGGGTATCATCAAATATTCATGGCCCTTAAAGATATGGATAAAACTTCTTTTGTGGTTTTCAATGGAGCTTATTGCTTTTTGGTTATGCCTTTTGAACTAAAAAATAATGGAGCAACTTACCAAAGGTTAGTCAACTTTATGTTTAAGAACAAAATAGGCAAGTCTATGGAGGTGTACATCAACAACATGATTGTAAAGACAAAAAAGGACCAGAACTATTACTAGACCTCAATCACACTTTTGTTATTCTGAAAGCATTTGGTCTAAAGCTGAATCCAAACAAATGTACATTTGGGGTTCAAGGAGATAAATTTCTAGGCTATATGGTTAGTCAGCAGGGTATTGAGGCCAATCTGCAGAAGATTCAAGCCATTTGGGACATTACCTTACCTCAAACAGTTAGAAATGTACAGCGGCTAGTCAAAATGATCATTGCCTTGGGCAAATTCATTGCAAGATTAGCAGACAAGAGCCTATCTTTCTTCAAAATTCTCAAGAATGCCAAGAAGTTAGGTTTCTAATGAAACAAATAATGCGATCAGGTACTGATTGAGTTAAAGTAGTATTTATCCTTACCCCCTGTGCTTGCAAAGCCCAAACTTGGTGAAGTTGTTTAGATATATTTGGCAATTTTGAAGGCATTGATTAGCTAGATCCTAGTCTTGACCAGAGACAAAAGCCATTGACTAGTCTACTATTGCAGTAAGTCACTCCAAGGATTAGAGCATGACTACTTGGAGATCGAGAAATTTGTCTTGGCACTGGTTACTGTGGCTCAAAAGCTGCGTCTATATTTTCAGTCCCATGCCATGATAATGCTAACCAACCAACCGTTGAAGTAGGTGTTGTCAAAGCTAGACACATCTGAGTGGTTAACCAAATGGACCATTGAATTAGGAGAATTTAACATTACCTTCCAACCGAGAACAACCATCAAAGTCTAGGTTTTGATAGACTTCACCGCCGAACGAGTTGATCTACCTGAGGAAAATAGTGAAGCCCCTCTTGTTTGGATTTTACAGATCAATGGATCATCAACGACATTTGGAGGTGGAGCAGAATTGGCTCTCCATTCCCAAGCAGTGGAGAAGTATGATTTTGTAATAAAACTCGACTATGTAATTACTAATAATGAGGTAGAATACGAGACTCTACTCACTAGAATGAGAATAGCAATTGACCTAGGCATCGAACACTTAGCTATGATCACAGACTGCCAACTGGTAGCAAACAAGTTAGGGGAAATTTTGAGGCTAAGGATTCCACGATGAGCAGGTACCTAGTAGAGGTCAAAAAATTACAACAATCATTCAGAAAGTTCACCCTTAGTCAGGTACCTCAATCTGAGAATAAGCATGTGAATGCTATGTTCAAATTTTCTAGCTCAACCAGGGGTACAAGAGATAGGACAATAACATTTTTGGTCATCAATAGGCCGCCGATTAGCCTACTCGAGGAAAAACTAGTATGGAGCATTGAGGAGATAGTCCCTTTATGGCAGGATCTGATAAAACTCTACTTGAGTCATAACACAGTCCCCAAAGACAAGAATGAGGCTAAGTACCTTTGAGGACAAGCTATCAAGTTTGTGCTCAACAAGCACGACCAACTATATAAGAGGTCGATCTCTAGACTGCCCCTGAGGTACTTGGATCTTGACCAGGCTCTTGAAGTATTACAAGATATCCACAAAGAAAAGTGTGGGAACCATTCCAATGAAAGATCCCTTACACAAAAAATAATCAAGTACGTATACTTTTGATCAATATTATTGAAAGACTCTGAAGATTTTGCTTAAAAATATGCATCATGCTAAGTTCATTCAAACCTACCACATCAATCTGTCGCGCCCATGGTCAATGTTCAAATTTCTTGGCCATTCAATCAATGGGGGACCGACATTTTAGGCTCCCTGCCAAAATTAATAGGTCAACAAAAGTTCATAATCATGGTGGACGAGTATTTTATCAAGTAAGTTGAGGCTGAAGCTGTACCAAAGATAATCAACTCAGCCATTAAAAGTTTCATTTGGGAAAAAATCATATATCATTTTAGTCTACCCAAGATACTCATTTTAGACAATGGAACTCAGTTCTAAATCAGAAGTACCAAGAGCTGGTGCAAAGCCTTAGGAATCACCCAACACTTTACTTCAGTCAGTAATCCACAATCGAACAGCCAGACAGAAGTGACAAATAAAATGATTCTCGACCATTTGAAAGCCAGAATATAAGATAATGAGTCAAACTGGGCAGAGACCTCCCAGGAGTATTATTGGCATACAAAATAACCCCTCGTATAACCACAGGTCACAACCCATATAGTCTGGTCTATGGGTTCGAGGTAGTCATCCCCTCATAACTAATACAACATACAGCTCGAGTTATTCACCTCCACCCACTCAAAAACACATCAGAAAGGAAGCTCGACCTCGAGACTATTAATGAGCGAAGATAGAAAGCTTATAATACTATGTAGTACTACAAGTTGAAGATGGTGGAAAGCTACAATAAAGGGGTCAAGTTGCACCATTTTAAAGTCAGAGACCTCATGCTCAAAAAGGTGTAAATATCTAAGAATGTTGAAAAACTTGACTTAAAATAGGAGAGACCCTATACCGTTGTGAAGGTATCAAAGTATAACACTTACAAACTTGCTACTTTAGATGGGGATGAGCTCCCTCACATGTGGAATGCCATCAACCTAAAGAAATTCTACATATGAAATCGCATTGTAACCATTCTCATATTATTTGATATGAATAGAGTTTCAATAATACTACTACCATTTGTTTGCACTATCACAATCGTATCTATCTTGTATCATTCCAAGTTCTAAGTCAACCCCATAGTCAATGAATAAGGAGCTTCATACTGTTACTCAAGTTTAAAGTCGACCCGTAGTCAATGAACAAACAGCTTCATTCTGCTACTCAAGTTTCAAGTCAACCCCATAGTTGATGAACAAGCAGCTCCACGCTACCACTTAAGTCTCATGTCAACCCCATAGTTGATGCAAAAGCAGCTTCACACTGCCAAACTAAAGTTATAAATTGGCCATGCCATCAACTCAAAACAACTACATGTTACCAAGTCAAAACTTTTTAGCCTAAATTATATAATCGACCCAATAATCGATCAACAAGCTGATAATAAGATAATGAAAATCGACATTAAAGTTGAACAAAGTTGTGAAAACAAATTATTAAGTACATTTCGACATAAGCGTGCGTATCTCTCAACACTAATCAAAATTGACAACAAAGTTGAATTTTTTTAGTAAACTAACATGGTTGTCAACTATTCACCCAGATAATTATGATAATGAAGTTGTATTCAACAAGAAACATGTGAAATGATTTCATTCGACAATAGAGATGTGAAAAAAGATCTTTCATTTATTGGGATGATCATTACAAAATACCATTCTATTATCAAAAAAAATAGAAGAAAACAACAAAAAGAAGCAGAGAGTTTAGAGATTAAGTCTGGCTAGACCCAGATAAGTCACCTTTCGACCAGTCTTGATTGGGCCCTGACATGGTAGATGTAAGAGGTTGAATAGCCTAAGCTAGTCATGAAGGCTTCACGATGCCTCTCATGAAGTTAGTTGAGTGCAACACTTACTGCTCGACGTCAATCTACTCCTCCCTCAGCTGGACGACAAAGTCCTCAGCAAAGGTAAATTCGGTCACCAACTCAGCTAATCTAGCCTCGAACTCAGTTTGTGTCTAGTAGGCTTCAGTCATTGGCTTAACGAGGGTATTTATCATGGCATCCTTCTCCCAAGCCCTATCAATCACACCCTCCTTGAACTCTGGATAAAGTTGCAACTTCTCATCCCGAGCAAGGCTTATTATATTATTATTCTCAGCCCGAAAAGCATAGCCCAGACACTCGAGCTACTTTATGGCCTTGTGGAACACCTTGTGACCATTGTCGATGGACATAATTACGCTCATATCTTGGAAGGCCGAGCTCAACATAAATTGTTCTATCGCCTCCCATCACATTATGGGAAGCTGTCTAGTGAAGGCCTTCCAAGCTTTCTTAAGCACATCCACACGACCAACCAATCAACTAGAGAAGTAGCTCACCCGTATATCCAAGTAAACCTTTTTCAGCACAGAGTCCATTCAACTCCTCTCCTCAACTACCTACACCAGCTGTTCATCTTTGGCATTCAGTTGCTCTTAGAGGTCAGCCACTTTCTTTGTTAGTTGCTCAACTCAAAACTAGGAAGACTCGAGCTAAACCTTGAGGGTTTCTGTATCCCCTCTCTCTCGCAGCTCTTTGCGATCCGCCAGAGCCAGCTCTGACCGACAATAAAGGTTATATCCCAGCTCGCTCACCTAAAACACGGAGCATCAATAAATAATACAACTTTCTAAAATAAGAATTCAATGAGAAACAATCAACCTCACACTTACCATATTGCTATGGTAGGCCATAGCCCTGAGGGTGCCAACCTAGCTTAGCTGTATAAGCCTTC
>JACGDI010005612.1:456412-483850 GCA_014898725.1 Jacaranda copaia
AAAAAAAAAAAAAAACTAGTATATCTATACTATTAATAAAACATCTACCTCATTTTTGGTATGTCTTTGTATGATTTACCCAAAATGCCCTTATATCTTCTCTTTAATTCTCATAACTACAATTTATGTAATAACTGTCATTTACAATTCAAATATCCTATATTCATAATTATCATTTTTTCATAATTTTTTTGTACCATTATACTAAAAAACTAAATAAATAGAAAATGGTAAAAAACTAATATTATACTAAAAATAAGTATTCATTTTATTTATTATACATTGTAAAAATTTTAGCGTATATTGACAATAGTTATAGTTATTCATATGTATGCTTTAGTTCAATATTATTGATTGGTCTTCCATTGTACTTAATTACTTTCCTATGTATCAAATACGTGATTCACTTTTGCTCTTTAACAATAGTAAATAAAAATAGGTATAAATGCTCTAAGCACCAAATACAATTCCAAAATCCAAATAAGATCCCATTGCTAACTGATTCCAAACATATCTACTTTTTAGGAACGGTTACTGTTTGTACTTGCGAAGCAATAAAATTACTCTATATATATACATATATATATAAATTTAAAATATTAACAAACGTCCATAACATTGTCTCAACCCAATATCATGTTCTGTAAATCTACTCTTAGAATTCGTTTTCTCAAAAATAAAAGCCTCAAAATACTAGAATATATATATATATATATATAAACATAGATTTTGTTATACTTTCTTTCTTTCTTTTTTTCTGAAAGACGAGATTTATTTGTTCATTTATTTATTTTTGTTTGTACATATATACCTTGTTTAACATCTTAGCCACTCTAGCCTACTTATAATTCGATTAAACATTTTTCTGGAAAAAAGAAAAAGAAAAGAAAACATATGAGGAGAAAATCATTCAAAGCAAAAATAAAATAAAATAAAATAAAATTATGAGGAGATAAGAATTGTTGATGACTTAGCTACATAGTACAAGTTATATTTATTGGTGGCAATCCTAAGGTTGTAAACAAATTAGGATTTGAGGGAAGGAAGCGCCTCAGCTTCCATCTCATTCTTGATGGCTGTTGCTAACTGATCATAGGCTTCTCCCCATGCGCCATTCATCTCCTCACTCCATTTCTCCCTCATTGCCTCCTCCACCGTTCTCAGCAACGCTTCTTTCACAACCTGATTGTACATATATAATATGTATGGTTGATTAATTACCACTGTTGGATATGACTTGCATATTTTTGTAAACGGATTAATTGCAATTTACCCCCTGTGTTATAAGAAATAGGCAATTTACCTCCCTATGAAAAATAAATGTACAAAACACTTCCCTATGTTTTGAAAAATTATGTACACCGCCTCCTCCTTCTCATTTGCTGCCCATTTAACATAATTTTAATATGAAAAAACTAATTTACCCTTAATCATTTAATATATTTTCAATTCAATTTAAACAACCTTTTATTGTCATTTTTTTTCTTCTCTTTCATTCTTTTCTTTTCTTTTTGCTTTTCATTTCTCTCTCCTCTTCCATTATTTCATATATTTCTCACTTTATACATATGTAAATTTATCATTATTACTCATTTCTCATTATTTCATATATTCTATGGATATGATGCCGGAAATAGACCGATTTGATATCACCCTTCAAAAGAATTTATAAGATAATGAACCTAATATTATATTTTGAAAGCCTATAAATTAAACTCTTTTCTTATAGAATTTAATCAAACAGTTTATGCCATTTAATAGGTTTTAAAAATTTTGTAAGATATTTTAAAAGAATTATAAGCTTATTCGATCACCCACTAGCTAGTATTTTATAAGTTCCAAAAGTATATCATAACATGTAGGAAGAACTTACAAAATTCTTTAAATATAGCTCACTGTCATCATAATTATTTCAATTTTCGATTTTTATTTACATGCATGTGCATATATATATATATACACACACACACAAAGGACAAATGTGTAATTTAACGATGAAGAGGACTGAAAATAGAATAATCTTACGCTTTATATGTGATTGAAATTAAAAATTGCTGACCATTTCGATTTATTGGAATTATTCTCAAATCAAGCAAAATAGCAAAAAAGGGCATGAAAAAAAAAATCAAAATTTTGTAGTTACCTCAAAATGGGGGTCAATGACTCCTTTTTGAAGATGAACAGATCCCAGCCACTTGAGAGTAGTATCTGCGACCACCACTTCACCTCTCTCATGAAGTTGAATAGCCGATTCACATGTCTTGCATCAATTTTATCCGAAAAAAATAAGTGCACTTCATCTCGAAATAATTTGTGATAAAAATGTGGTAGACTTTGCGACGTGCAACGTAATATGTGCAATTAAGTACGTTGTCTAGCTAGCTAGATAAGGTAATTAAAATTCAAACATATGATGAATTTTTGTTTAATTTCAAATTAAATTAATAATACTTTAAAATTAAAATCAATAAATCATCACTATCGGAGATATTATGGAATAGACTATAGATTATAAAATGGCTTCAATAATGCATAAGTTGAAAAAAGCATATGATCTAGACCTGTTATCTACTGATTATGGCTTAAATAATAGGAAAAGGTGGTTAGAATTATTGTCGAAATAATCCGTCATTAACTTGTATTGATCTACTTAATTATTAAATTAATAATTAGTAAACTAGTTAAAAGAATTAAGTGCTTGCGCCAAATATCACCTTAGCATACCGTATACTAAATAATTGAGTGTTATATATATATATATATATATATATATCTCATTTTTGGCATTTGTAGAAAAGAAGAAAATTTCATTGAAATCTTAACGTAGTCATGTGAGTTTTCTTTCAAAAAATAATTCAGGATGTCAGATTGTTTTCTTCCTTTAGATATGATATATTATTAAATATTTATGGCACACAAAAAAAATGAAAAGCAATATTGACATGAGTTAGGGAAAACATAACTAAAAATTATGTCAATTGGAATTTAGACTAAAAAATTTTAAATTAAGTCGGAAACATGCATTAACCAGAAAAAGATAAATTGAAAAACCCATCTCAAATCGAATTTGAGCTAAAACTTAAGGGGGAAAAATAATTAAAAAAATTAGCTCGACTCGTATTTGGACTAAAACGTTTTAGATGAAGTACTGAATCCATGAACTTATAAGGAAGGGGGAAAAAACATTAAAAGATTATCTCGAAATGGAATTTGAATTGAAATTTTGGGATCAAGTGGGAAATATGCAGGTGGTGTGTGTGTGTGTGTGTGTAAGGAAATTAATTAAATGGTGCTGACTGCTGACCATCTTGAAAACTTTGGTAGCATGGGCTTTGAGCTTGGGATTGTTCTGTGGGATTACATCAGTGTCCTTAAGAAATGAGAACATGTCCTTTGCTGCTGGTGCAATCTCCAGAATCCTACAATATTATTTTATCCCAAATATTCATATACTTATATATATATATATATATATATCAACATTCATATATGAAAACCAAAGTAAATTTGAGTGAGAGTGTGTGTGTGAGGTGGGGGGGTTGAAATATATATATATATATATATGTATGCTTTTATATACTTACAAAGTGAAGAAACGAAGACTGAGCTCAGGAATATTGTGCTTCATGACTTCCCATGATTCCTTAACCAATGCTTCTTCCTTCTCACTGAAACTCCCCATCTCTCTGTGCGTGTGTGGGTGGGTGGATATGTGGGTGTGCGTGTGGGGTTGATTGTAATATATATACACATATTGATAATTAAGGGGAAGAGATAATTGAATCAAAAAGATAAGGAAAAACATAGAACGCCAAGAATACCCCTTGTTTGTGGTGACAATGTCTGAACCATAGTTACCTAATATTCTGTCTTACCTCAGTACCGTGAATTGGTATTGGCCTACCAATTCAGGGTAATTTTGCAAATTGATATTTTATGCTGCCCATATTGATACTCTATGGTACTCAGTGTGAGACTTTGAAATTATGCGAACCAAATTGTTCAAAATAGATTTATCATGCCTATTAGTCTTAATCTAATTAATAATGGGTCCTCTAAGTTTTGGACTTCGAATTCAGAAAGTAAAACACTTTTCTTTTTTCCTCAGAATTTGGACCATTTGATAATGAACCATTTTCTTAATTTTTTGTTAATTTAGACATTGAAGGATTTTTGTAGGAATTCCTTTTTTTTTCTTTTCTTTTTTTTCCTTTCCATCTTAAGCGACCCAGCTGACCTGTAGGAGTGAAGGAATAGAGTGATCTAGATATAAAATCAGACGAACCCCATCATACATACACATAGAGAGAGAGCAGCATTAGAAGATAAACTTGGACTGTTTAATTCGAAGCCACAGCCATTAGTTGGCCATGCATGTGCTTCAATTTTTGATTGTTTGTGGTGAAAGTTAATTTCATCAACATTAATTAATTAATTAATTAATTATATATATAGCAAGATAAATATGTAGCAACTGGATCATAATTATTTGGTTCTTCTGTTTTTTTCCTTCTGTGAAGAACAGTTCATAATTAGGTGTGTTGTTTTGGCTTTTTGGTGGAGAAAGAGGATAAACAATTTATCGTGCCGGACATGTGCTGCTCGAGGAAAATGAATTAAATTATTGGAGAACAATAGTAAAGTTGGCTTGAATAACAAATTAAAATTGAGTATTCTTTTGATTAAGATTTAAATATAAATATTAAATTAGTTCAATTTAATGTAGTGAGTTAAGAAATATATCGTAAAATATATAAGATTATTAATTAAGTTATTGATGCTTATTTTACTCTGACTAATTTAACGATTTAATCAAACTTAAATACAATTGTTAGGTTTAAAATTCTGAACCAAATATACTTGAGCAATGTATTGTATGATTCGCCTGACTTATAGCATCTGCAGAAAATGCAAATTAACGACAATCCGGTAATTCAAAACATTAAATAATCTTAATTAATGTGTATATTCTTACTGTACGTGTTCTATCTTAATTTCGTAGACAATATATTTTTGAGCTAAAGACTGAATGTATTATTCTAGAGGTTCATTCCAAAGTTGTGAATATTTAAGAGATTATTTTACAATTACACAATAAATCCAAAAATGGGAAAGGAACAAAAATAAAATAAAATAAAATAGAACTCTTGGTATTTGGCAAGTTGGGGCAATTGGGATGCAGAAACTAGCTCCACTTGGATGATTGCGACAATTATCTTATTTTGTTCAATATTATTCAAAAACTTTCGTCTCAATAATTGCTAATATTTTATTTGGATTTAAGATTTTAGTGGAGAAATATTTATAAAAAATACAGATATATGTATTTGTTTTTCAAATAAACAAGAGGAAATTCTTGGTCAGAAGATCAATAAAGTTTGGTATAATGTTTAAGACTCCTATCTTTTTTACTGGTTTTTAATTGCTTCCCGCCTTGTTATTTGTGGTTTGTTGGTGGTTGCACTGTCATTTAGTCTTAGGTAATGCTGTCAATGGGTCGAATTAATATCAAATCATGTTGGATTCAAATTTGAATTCAAAAATAATATACTAAATTCAAATTCGATTCAAAATTTATCGAATTTGTAGTTGGTATAACTATATTCGAATCCAAATAAAAATCGAATATCCATCGAATATCCAAAAAAATTCAAATTCAAATACTTCAAAAATCATCATATATTTATCGTTTTTCTAAAAATTTAGTAAAATCCAAATTTAAAACAATCATCTTTAAAAAAAATACACAACGGATTAATGAATAAATTTTCAAATCTATTAATCACTTAAAAGCAACAATAGAATTTAATTTAATCATATTCATTTACCAAATTATTATATTTTAAGTTTCATTGCTGATAATAGTACTTATTTAATATTATAAATAAATAATTATACATGATTCTTAATTAATTGATCTAAAGTTGACCTTACAGTCAGACAGCTCATACATCAAGTCTTAAGTCCTAACGCATTTGCTTATCCAATATTATACAGAAGTACTATGAATGACTTGGGTCCGTTTGGTTCCATTTTCAAGGGACATTTTTATTTTTAAAATTTAAATTTAATTTAATATAAAATATTTACTATTATTTTAAAATTAATAAAATACGCATAAGTTTTAAAAGATAAATCTTTTTAAATATATAAATTAACTTACCTTTCAATCCTATAACCTATTCGAATTATTATATTTTAATATTTCATCCAAATACATCTTAATTTTTATTTTACATTTTATAATCAATTTTTCAATTTTTAAAAATGCATTTGAAAATAAAATTAAATGGGCTCTTAGTTGTCATTCATTCTTTTGAAAATACATAATAACTGAAAATATTTTTGAAAATAAAACCAAATAGACTCTCTCTCTCTCTCTGTCTCCACATCATGCACTCTGGTTTTCAGTTCTTGCATGTTTCTTTGAAATTATCTATCTACGTGTTAATATTTCAATTTTTTATTAACTTTTTTCAGTCTTGAACTCGCCTAATATTGATTAAATGTCAAATGGAATAATATATAATAATTTATTTATTTATACATTAATGTCAATTGATTCAATTTAAATCTAATTCGTTAACCGCCATATTGCTATTATGGTCGTTTGGTTTTCATCTTTTCCCTTTCCTTTTCCTCGAATCATCACTATTATAAATTGTGGTGATGATTTTTATTTCTTACCAAATTAACATACCTCAAATCTCCTTACTTTCTCTACTCTGTCATTCTCTAACTCAATTATTGTGCAATTTATGTCATTTTCAATTATATATTATTGTTTATTAATTGTATTGGTGTAGCTTTTTTATGCATAATTATGTTTATTAATTATTTTACATGGTGTCTAATTATTTGAATTGTGCATTGTCTTGTGCAATTAGTCCTATGAAGTCATCATGTGAGCTCAAATCAATTTGCAACTTCTTAATTATTATTAAAATTGACTATTAGGACAATTTAGTAAATTAACATCTATATATATGTATATATATATATAAAAGTCTTCCTAGTTTTTCATAATTAAAATTTTAGAAAATAATTTATATTATAATATATATGATTATAATGTATATTTGTATATATAAATTTACATCAGGTACTCATACTTCTCAATTGAGAAAGAGATCCTATCTGGTAAACAATTAAAGTTTTGTTCAAGTATCGTGTGCCTAACCCGAATTTTTTCCCTTAAAAATTTCAGCCCAATCACGTAATATCCAATCAATATCCGAACTACCCAATTTGAATGCCAACCCTTACCAAAAATGATTCAACGACTTTAAATTAATTATTTAAGTAAAAACGCTAAAGAGCTCAAAAGACAAACTAGGCCCATAAAGACGGCAGAAAAATCCTAATGGGCCTAAGCCCACTAAAATTAAAATCTATAAATACTTATTTCTAGAAAAGACTTGGGGTACAAGAAATCATTCACAAAAAATCACAAACTCAAATAAACTTCAAGAAGAAAAGATCTCTCTGTGCACATTCCAGAGAAAAATGAACTAATGTTCAGTTATCTTCCAAAAATGACCCTACTCCATTTCGAAGCAGTATCATTTTGGCATCATCTACAGAAACTTTGAATAATGAAGTAGGAATGCTATGGATGTAGACAAGATCAAGAGCTCACAACTCCAACAGTCAGGTGGGCCCAACATTAGAGAATGTGTAGAGTTACCAACTTTAAACATCGGCATGACTGGAGCCAAACCCAACTCCTAATGCACAACCTCCACCAAAAGAGATACCTCCACAGCAGGCATCTCCTTCTGAAGACCTTACTCTACCCATGGCTTAGGAGATGTTGAAGATCAAGCTACGGCCAAAGTAGTTGCCCAATATGTAAGGAGTGCTACCCCTAAAAGTCGCAAGAATCTTCTCACCAGAGCCAAAAGGCTTTGCCTTCTAGGAGTAAACTAATTTGAGAACTAGTTCTAACTGAGGCGCACTCCCTCACCTTTTATCTTTGCAAACTAGATTTTTGGTCCTCCCCCCAAGGAGATCTTTCTGATTGATGCCTACTACCATTAGATGTGGACTCATACATCAGATGTTGTGATCTATTGGTAGGGTCAAGAGCTTGCTCTTGCCTCTGGTAACCTAAAAGATTAAGGAGCACATATCTCATAGCAAAGAAGATAACCATGATAAGATACCCAAAACATGTAAACATAACTAGTCTCGGGTGTTCACCACACATACTCCACTTGCCACTCCATGAGAAGATATTCTAAACTAAGCCCTACGAGGTGGCCTCATCCTACATTCTCCTAGGAAGATGATGAAGGATGTAAAGAAGTGAAAGCTACACAAAGAGAGCCACTTCTACCAACATTGCAACCACACTACTAAGTAATAGAGATACCTTAAAGATGAGATTAAGAGGCTGATCCAATTAAGAAACTTTAAAAGAGTAGGAGATGTAGAGGCTAAGCAGTCCCAAAGATGCTCTAGAAGTAGAAAAGAATAGATCTTATTGTTTGCGGTTTGGCAAGCACTCAAAACCCACCAATCTATAATGCTCATGCAATAGGAATGAGCTCCCAACTACTAGGATACACTTGATTTTTTGCAAAGGGGGACCCACTAAGATAGGTAATGCTAGTATTAAGTACGTAATGGCGCATGAATTAGCACACACACGGACCAATGTTGTTGACCCTACTCTAGGTGCCTTTGGGGGACAACACCTAACAACAAGCGATGCTCTAGAAAACTTGTGGCACCAAGAGTCACAAGGATCCACGAGCAACGACCTCCTCATAACTCTAAAAAAAGAACTAAAGCATGAAAAAGCAAACAAAGCAATAGAAAAGAAAAGGTGATTTCTCAAAATACTGGTAAACAAAAAGTGCTAAATTTAGGAACTAGTCTAAGTAGGAGCAAGCCGAAAACACGCAGCAAGCCAAACATGCAATATTCTAGTACATATCTCTTGCGTCCAAAAAGAGAGCAGATGCTTCAAGTTCCCATATTATGAGGCTTGATTGGAAACCTCTCGATCGACACGAAGGGTCTGAAGAATCACAAATCCTCAAAATATTGAAACTTTCATAATTTCAGTAAACATACTACTGTAGAAGGTTGGAACTTAAGGAATAGGATTAAAATGCTAATCTAATAGGGATACATCAGCAAATTTATTAACGAGCAAAGACACTCGATTAAAAAGTGCTTTCATGAAGTAAAAATAGGAACTTAGGAGTCCACCTAAAGAACACCTATGCTTGGAAGCAAAATTCTGGACTAACTATAGACATGATGCAAGTTCCCATGATAAAAATTGCAAGAGCACCTCAAAGAACATCATCCGAAGTTCAGTTATGAACACCACAACATGGAGCACCAACTATTTTGCCAATTAGATCGACTAAATGGCCACATCATGTAAAGATGTGAAAAGATAAAGATGCCCTAGCGAACTCTGAAATCCTAACATTGCTATCATACTTGCACCTAAAAGTTGTCACAAACGTTATTTGAACACACCTTAACTGTACCAACAAGCACTCCCTACATTCTTTAAGACTATTTTCTATTTTTAAGTATATTTAGTTTCTCTTTTTTTTTATTCAAATAAAGCCTACCTACTAGGGAATGTCACTCTCTTTTACTATTGGTAATTTCTTGAATGAATGCATATTTTTCATGTTATGTTTTTCTTTTCATAACTTTGAACTTTGCAACAACTACGTACCCTCTTGTAAGGCAATCACGATGACTTTTAGGTGTAGACCCAATATAAAGTTCCTTGAGGGGTACAAGTAATATATGGTAGCCAGTCAACACAATCCCACTATATAGTCCCCAAGGGCACATGGTCACCGATGTAGTCCCACTATAAGCTCCTGAAGAGGTATGTGGTAGCTACTTTACAAAAGCCCACTATAAGCTCCTTTCAAGAGTTCGTGGCAATGCCACTCCAAAAAAACACACTAAAGAATCCCTCAGGAGCAAGGCTCTTGAACAACCTCTCTAGAAAAGCCTATTGAAGGCTCCCTTAGCAGTACATGGTAGCTTTACCAAAGAAGCTCACTAAAGGCACTTTAGAAGGCATTTGTGTGATTAAGTAAAAAAAGCCTACCTTAAATCTTTATTAAAAAAATAGTAATACCTAAGTATTGGAAAAATAGAATAATTTCTCTAAGAACAATGACAAAAGTTACCAAACACCTACTATAGGGTCTTCCAAGATGCCCATAAATACGCTATTTTTTCATCTCAACACTTGAATTCTAATATTGATAATTACTTAACTCAAGCATAAGATCAATCTTTCTTCCTCAAAGAATTTCTCCTTGCAAGGGGTGAACAATAAATGCAAATGAAGGGGAAAGGCTTTACACCTGCCTAGAACAACTTTGCTAAACATCACACTCTTAACTACGTTAGTCACTTAAAGCTAACATGGTTAACGAAATGATTGCACAATATTACCAAATAATTTCTCTAAGTCCCCAACTGATCAATGAAGTCACTACACCTTTAACAAGCTTAGATAAAACCTAGGCTATCTCTCCTCCCCAAAAGAGAGAGAGAAGAAGCAAAAGAAGAAAAATGTGCAATAAGATCTATAAGGGTACCTTGTGTGTGACATTAGAGATGAGCACCCTTCGTGGCACTATAAATGAGGGCCCAATGCAAGAACTAGAACTGGGTGCCGAGCCGAAGCTTAGGATTGGTGCTTAGTGTCAATGCCCAAAGTGAGCAACCATTACAGATACTTAAGAATGGCATCTCTTTGCTTGCTAAGCTCTGAATTTCAAAGCTTGAACATGTAGGATTAGTAATCATTCAATTGGCTAAGAGTTTGCACAAAAGTGAATAAACAAAAATAGAAAAACTTTATTGAAATCAAATGAAATGACAAAAGAGGTGTCAATCCAACACTTGCCCTTCAAAAATAAATGATGATATGAAAGAAAAACACCAAAACATTACTCAAGTTAACCAAAAAATGCTAAGTAGCACCAAATTCTCAAACATAAATTCTACTTGCTATTACCACCATAAATGAAATATCTTTGCTCATGTGGAGTTATATCTATGGGATCCTACATCGTAATCTCTACTCCACCTTCAATAGCCTTTTTTATTCTAAGTGCTCAATACCAATGGACAATCATGCCGTTTGGACTCAAAGTTGCTCTATCATTATTCCATAAAGCAATGATAAGGATATTTGAGTTTATTCTACATAACACTTTGGTCTACATTGACGATATCCTGTTGTTCTCCTAAGATAAACTGACCCATGAGAATCTTTTATAACATTTCTTGGATCTAGTCCAGGCCTAAGAAATTATACTCTCAGAAAAGAAAAGCTTTATTGGGTAGCCCAATATCGAATTCCTTGGAATGAAATTCTCAAATAGTCATTACTAGTCTGGCCCACATATCACTCCAAAACTCATCAAGTTTACAAATAAGGACTTCTCTACTAAGGAGATCCAACAATTCCCTAGTATCGTTAATTATAATAAGGATTTCCTTCTTGAGTTCTCTAAATGTACCAACTAGCTATCCAAAATGTTGAAGAAGAATGCCCTAAAAAGTCTTGGCCTGACAACTCTGGATGGTTTGCTCGTAGATTGCTATCACCTTTACCTCTACCATCTTAAGAAACATGTTAGTGCTTTTATGCACCTTGGCCACATCCTCATGAGTTGCGTTCACAAGTATCCTCTAAATCCCAAAACTTCTCCCTCTCTTTATCTCTTTAGTAAATCTCATCTTCAAGTGCTCACGTTCCATCTACAACTTAGCAAATCCTTTCTCTTTCTAACATTGCTACTAAACCGCTTTTGCAGCCTCCTTCTTAACGTATTTCACAATCTCCATAACTTTCTCTCTCTTCGGCGAGATATCTAGTCTACTAAGTTTCGATTCTGACTTAATTGCAAACTTTAATTTCACAAGAAAATAACTTGTCAAGCCTTGAAACCCTAACTCATTCTAAAAAGACATAAGATTCAATAATACACTACAAATACAAAAGCCTTTCTATGTCTGGCTGATACTTAACTATTCAAAGAAAGACAATGGAGGCTCATGGAAACCACAAGTTGCAAGGAGCCCTCTTGAATCTACTTGCTAAGGATATTCTCATAAAAAAATCATAACTTCACCAAGCAAAAGAACCTTCAGAGCACGAAGTGCCACCTTCACAATAAGACCTCTATATGTTGCACAAAGTGATGTAATATGATTGTACATTTTGAAGGGTCCTTGAAAAGACTGTTCCAATAAGCACTTTGAAAGACTCCCAAAATAACTTAACCTTGCAAGAAAACCTAAGAGATGTTGGGAGCATAGAGTTCTACCACCAAAATTTTTAAATTATTTGCTGGGTGTAAAACTTCGACAAAAATTCGAAGGGATCTTTGAAGCGCCAAGCTTCGCAAAAAACTCAAAGTTACTTGTGAAGCATAAAGTCATATTTAGGATTCTAAGAATTCCCCAAAGCTTGGAACTTTTTTGTTATGCCTAATCACATTGCCTGGGTGTCCAACACCTTCCTAGGCACCCAAACATGATACCGAGTACCCAAGCATGTTGCATAGTGCTTGACCCAGCAAGTGTTGTTTCCTTACACCCTGTGGACATCATCCCTACATACCTAGCAAGCACTACCTCTATGTTTAATCTACAAACTCCAACTCCAACTTAGTTGAAGACTAACTCAAACTATTTCCTACTTCCCAATATTTTGTACTTGAGACATGAGACATGATCATCTTCTAAGCTGATATATCTCAAGAAATTTTTATTGAGTCTAATGAGTTAGAAAAATGCTCATAATTACTAGGATAAAGTAAAACAAAAGAAGATAAAAAAGATGTCACCCAAGAACTCATCTCTCAATCACCAATGAGAAATACTCACAATTACACATTTAAGATTTATCTAAGTCCTTAGACAAAACCAGCACATGATCAATCCAATGTGAGATCATCCTATCTACAAAGTTGCATAATCTAAAGTTTCATTTTGATCCCAAGAAAAGAGATGTTGTTCAAAGACACTTGAGGAAAAGATTTTTGAGATTTTCTTGTTGCTAGTTACAAAGCGGACAAGAAATTTCTAGAATTGGGAAAAGGTGGTGGAGGCAACAGCTAATATATCATTAAGGATTCTCCACATGAAGACTTTATACTACTCGTGAACTTTTGCTGATTAAAGCTTTTTCCATGGGAATACTATGGCAGGATTTTACATCCAACTTTCATGGATGGCCATGTAGGCAAACTCAAAAGAGAATTTTCCTAACTTAGAGGTAATCCAAAAAGAGATTCTTTATATCTAAATAGTTCAATGGAAATTTTGAGAATTTATTTCACCATGTTACTGTAGAACAAAACACGAAGGACTTCAGAATTCCATTCCTTAATCTTGGCATATAAGATCTCCAACCAAGTTAAAATAATGAGAGGGATGATTGAAGAGAGATGCTTTGGTTGGGATAGGGTTTGGCATTGATAGAATCCATAGTTCAAGCCAAATACAAATATTTGAATTCACTATGATGGAGAAGCATGCTAATTCTTTGATCTGATCCTAACATTTAAATATCATTTTCTACTGAGAAGATATGTTGTTGGAAGCTTTTTCCAATCATAAGAAGTAGGGGTGGGATTCAAATTCAGATTCAAGTTTGGGGGTACCTGACCCAACCCTATCGGGTATCTCCCGTTCAAGTTAGGTATTTTCAATCCCCATACCCAAATGGATATTTAATGAAGTACCCAAAAATTTGGGGGTCAAGCATCAAGTATATGCTTAGGGTACCCAATACCCGATTAGGTAACCCCATTTAAAAAAATATAATTAATATAATTATATTATTAAGTATTATTTGAAGTGCTCTCTGAGTCTTGGCCATTCTTAGTTTAGGTTTCAAAATAATTATAAACCCAAGCCTTTGGACTCAACTTTAATAGCCTAAGACAACTCAAATTGAAAACGAAATTTAAATAACTAATAATAATAGCCCATTAGTCCATTACCATTACTCGATTAGGTAATAAAAAAAGAGAAAAAAAGTCCAACAAAAATGGGTAAAGAGAGTAAACGAGGGCAGAAAGTTAGAAACTTTTGAGAAAGGGGTAGAAACTTTGCAAAGGAAGTAAGAAACCAAACTCCACTCTCGATTTTCTCCAGTGCCCAACGGTTCGGCATTTGCACAAGGATTTGTAAGTTTGTGCCTCTTTTTCATATTTAGAAGTATTTAAATAGCAAGTTTAAAGTTTAGATGGGTTATTTATTTTGTTGCAAAAATTTTCTTTTTATTCTTTCTTGATGATTTGGAATCATATGTATGTGAAAGTTTAATTCTCTTCCTAAATAATATATAAATATAAGGAAATAGCAATTTATTCTAGGGGGATGAGTATTTTGGTTTGGGCTACTAATAAATTTTATATACCCACAATGTGTTTGACAAAATGATTATGAGAGTTTTTCTTTTGAAAGTTAAGTTGAAGTTCCACAATTTCACTAAGTTATTGATTTTAGATAGATTACACTCTTTTTCATTTTAATGTTATGAGAATAGTTAATTAATTTAATACAATTTGTTTCCAACTATAGATAACAAGATGGACACTTCTATTTCTAGAGATGATTCACACTATGTTGCCACTTGAGCAAATGAGAAGACATTTTCCATTTCAACCTCCAAAGAAGTAAGTAAACATAGTATCCTGATTGACAAAGTGAACATGGTGTGGATTGAGATAAGAATAATGTTGATTTAGAGGAGACTGAGATTGAAAATTATCCTAACCTTAAGAAAAGAAAATATGATAGTAGGTCACCGCATTGGTTACATTTCAAAAAGGTAAACTTTAAAAATAAACATGGGGTCCAACAAATGAAAGGTATTTGTAATTATTGTGGGGCAAAAATTATGGCCACTCCAAGAAAAATGGAACTAATGGCCTTAGAAATCACTACTTAAGTTGCAAAAGGAAGCCTCATGAAGTAGAAATTGAATAGAGACAGCTTCAAATGCAAACAAGTTTCTTTGGTGTTGGTGATAATAAAACAGAAAAGCAAATTAGCACTTGGCAATTTGATCAAGAAAAAGTAAAGAATGCATTATCCGTTATGTTGATAGTTGATGAGTTCCATTTCAAACATCTTGCGAACCTGAGTTTTAGATATTTCATGTTTGTTGCTTGTCCTATGTTTAAGATTCCACCACAAAATATTGTTGCTAAAAATATCGGTGCCATATATTTGGATGAAAAGTTGAAGCTTAAGTCTTTTTTAAAGAAGTTTTGCCAAAGAATTCCCATCACCACTGACACTTGGGCATCAATTAAGAGAGTAAATTACATGTGTGTGACTGCTCATTTCGTTGATTCTTCTTGGACATTGCATAAAAAAATTTTGAATTTTTGTCCAATTAGTAGTCACAAAAGGGATGAGATAGCAAAAGCTATTGAAAAATATTTGTGTAAGCGAGGGATTGATGAGAAAGTCTTTACCATCACTGTGGATAATGCTTCCTTAAATGATGTTGCAGTAGGTGTAATTGTGAAGAGGTTGAATTAATGGAGTAATAGTATACTAGGTAGCAAGTATATGCACATGAAATGTATGGCACATATACTTAACCTAATAGTGCAAGAAGGGTTGAAGGGGCAAGATGAGCATATTGCCATAGAACGCATTAGAGGGGCTGTGAGGTACATTGGAGGCTCTCTTGCATGGTACCAAAGATTTGTTGAATGTGTTGAGCAAGAAAAATTGCAAACAAATAAGTTATTGTATCTTGATGTACCTACTAGGTGGAATTCCACCTACTTGATGTTGGAGGTAGCAATTGCTTTGAAAAAAGCCTTTAATGCATTTGAGGATGTTGATAGGGATTATGTGCATGATTTTTCTTAGATTGATGGTGATGGAAATGTTTTTGCTAGTATTCCTACCTTGGATTATTGGAGAAAAGCTACTGTGTTGTTGAAATTTCTTCATCCTTTTTTTTAGCTTCCTTTGAAAGTTTCTAGTTCCTTACATTTAACATCGAATGTGGTTTTTATAGAGATTTCTCTTGTCTTGATGACTTTAAATGAGTGGTATGAACTAAATGAAGACAAGGAATTAAAATCAATGACCAAAAGAATGTAGGAAAATTTTGGCAAATATTGGGATCGATTAAAAAAATGAACAAGATTTTATTTTATGCTGCGATTCTTGATCCTCGTAGAAAAATGGAGTTTACTAGCTATACATTTGATCAAGTTTATGATGATGAGTTTGTTAGAGATGAGGTTATGAAGGGCATGAAACAATTATTTGAGGAGTATAAAAGAATATATAGTGATACGGATGTTGTTTTGGGTCCTACTACTACCTGTACTTGTGTGTCTTCTAATTCTTCCGTGTCAAGGTAAAGTATGAGCACTCTAAGATCAATCTTGATAAGAGGGTGTTGGTGAAAAATCAGTTGATTGATGGGTTTAAGAGAAAAAAGGGTGTGATGGTGAGCAAGTGAAATCGGAGTTGGATAAATACTTAGATGAAGTGATGATGATGAGGAAGATGATGAAGTTGTGCTAACAAAATATTTTGACATATTGTAGTGGTGGAGGATAAATGCTCCAAGGTTTCCTATCTTATCCAAGTTAGCTCGAGATGTATTAGCAGTTCTCGTTTCCATTATTGCCTCTAAGTCTGCATTTAGTATAGGAGGGCATATTCTTGATGCTTTTAGGAGTTCATTATTGTCTATGACCGTTCAGGCCATTATATGCACTCAAGATTGGATTCGTCAGGGTACTAAGCCAATATTTGTTAAGGAAAACATGCAAGATGTTGAACAAATTGAGAAAAGTACTTCTCTATTATTAGTTTACATAACCTATGAAGAGGCAAGTAATTTAGTTGTATTATTTACTATTTCTTTACTATATACATGATTTTTTATTTTCCTTTATGGAGTTATCCAACTTGACTCTTGGTAGAACCAATGCAAATGCAAGAAATTGAGGAAGAATTGATGGGATTTTATTAGAGGTAATTGCTTTTTAATTCCTTTACTTGAATCTTTACATTTTATTTTTTTATATTGGATTCTCATATTTTCTGATACTCTAATTCTTTCTTTAGTTCCTTTTTTAGGGTCTCTTTGACTTTGTTAGGTGAAAATCGTGAAAAGATTGAAACTTTACACACTTGCATTTGCATATTTAAAGAAACTAAAGCCTTGAAGTGTTACATATTGATGCCTATGTTATTGTTTTGTATTTGTTCTAACTAACAAGACTCTAGAATTTAGATATTGAATATTTAATTTAGTTTGTAATGTATTTGAAAAATGATTATTGTGTAATGATATTGTGAAAATGTGAAGTGTGAACGTATGCCATTGCCAGAACATATGACTTTTGACAATTCCAAAACGTATGCCATTGCCAAAAAATTAGGTGGATTAGGTGGATATTTCCTTGCCTTGTCAACCAATGGCGTCCGATTGGAGTTAAGGATTTTGAATAATCCTTATACTACACTCCGCTATACCACGAGGACAAATGTGAAAAAGCACATTGCATTTTTATAAATTAAGATTAAGTTGGAGCAACACTACTTCAAGAGGTTGCTTTTCCATTTCCTTTTTTTTTTTCCAAATTTCATGACCACAACTACAGAACAACACTCCCCTTCACACATTAATGGTAGACTTGGAAGATCTCCATATCTCTTCCAAATTAAAAAGTTATAGCCTTTGGAATTTGATATATTTTCTTTTGGGGTTGATTCTTTTCCTTTTCTTTTCTAAAGACATGTCCACTTTAATGAATTGGAATTAGCTAAATTACCATACTCAGTCAAATGTTAGTTTGACAAATTAACAAGTGTTGGTAAAAAATATAACTGGATATTTTAGAAACATATCTTGGCAACAATGGCAAGTAATGTGAAAGTTTTCATCTAAAACATTAGTGGAGGGGTTTTGGGGTACCTCATTTTCACAGCCAAAAAAATTTAATAGGGGTTTTAGGGGTACCACTATGGGTACCCAACCCTAAGGGGGTATCCCGATCAAATGGTGATCAGGACTTGGGTATCAAAAAATGATACTCGAGCCCTCAGTGCAAGTACCCCCAAAAGGGTACCCTACCCCATCCACCCCTAGTAAAAAATGATTGATTTGCAAGTGTATTACTTTAAGAAGCTTGATGTATAGAAAATATTAGTCCGACGCCATATGCTATGCCAACTTAGAGAATAATGCAATACTAAAGTCCTTCATTCAATGAAATCCAAGACCTATGGCACTTTAAGGGAGGCATAAAGAATCCAAGCATTTAAGTTTCAATGATTTTTGATTGTTAGAAAAAGCCAACCAGAAATTCATCATCATAGAATCTAATTTACTCATGACTACTTTAGGAAATAAAGAAGTCACCATATGATAAGTTGGGAGAGCTTGAACTGATTACTGGATAAGAACCCCTTCTTATTGGTTGAGACAGTAGTTTTCATTTGCACCTACTAAAGCTTTTCTATAATTTATTGAAAAAATCCTCAAAATGGCCTTTTATAAGTCTTGTTTTGCAAAATAATTTACCAAGATGTTCAACTTTGTGGAAGCATTCAACCATTCCAAACTTTTTTTTATCTTCGTTTTCAAGTTGGGAGTCACATTGGCACTTAAATGAATAGATGATTTTTTTTTTCTTATTTTTTTATCCAAACCAACATTCAAATTTTTCCAAAATTGAGATGATAATGTTGGAATCATTAATTGAAGCATAACAAAAAATAGATATATCATCTGTATAGAACATGTGGGAGATAGATAGAGCATTTCTCTATATTTTCACACTAATAGTTGATTTCTTCCCAGCCAAGAAATCTTAATAGTATCTCTACATAATGGAGAAAAAGGAAAGAAGATATCATATCTCCCTATATAATACCTCTTGAAGGTTCAAAAAAGCTAAATAGAACCCCATTGATTAAGATTGAGTATGTTGCTGAGGAAATTGATTCGAAAATCAACTAGGAAAGCTTTTTGAGAACCCACAGATTTTGAGGATTTGCTAAAGAAAAGGCTGCTCAACACAATCATATGCTTTGGCTAAATCAATTTTGAGTGCCAAAAAGATATTTTTTCTTTTTTCTTGATTCAAGTAGTGCATGACTTTATGAGTAATGACAGAGTTGTCGCATGTATGCTGATTAACAATGAAGGCTAATTGAGTAGGAGACATCAATTTGTTAAGCACCTTTTTCAAGCGATTTCCCAAAATTTTGGAGATGATTTTGTAAATCACATTACACAAACTAATTGGCCTAAAATGTTCCACTTTGGATGCTTTTGCATTTTTTAGGATCAATGTAATGAAGGAACGATGCAGTACTTTTAGCAAAAAAACCTGATGCAAAGAAGTGATAACTATCTTTGAAACCGTCAACCCCACAATGTTCCAATATTTTTTGAGAAAAGCTAGAAAAATTCCATCTGGTCCAAGTGAGGAATTATAGCCAAAGCTAAATGCCACTTTGAGAATTTCTTTGAGAGATGGGATTTAACACAACGATTCATTTTCATGATCACTAATCATTTCTGGAAACAAACTTTTTAGATTTCTTTGAGTACAGAAAAATTGATTCCGTAAAATAGGTTGAGAAAAGACCCTAAAAGTAGATAGCAAACTTGAATCCAATAGCATTCCATGTGGAAACCATGGCTCCATTTTTTACATTTAATAGAATCAATATGATTAAAACGATAATGAGTAATAGCAGTACGGTGGAAATACCTTGTGTTTGCATCTCCATCCCGAAACCATTTAAATTTAGATATTTGTTTCCAAAGGATTTGTTCTTGCTTCTTGATTTCTAAGGAAGTCCAGCTCAATTTGAAGTGTAGCTTCCCTTGCAATGTTATCCTTTTCCATTTGAAAAACTTCAATAACTTTGGACAAGGCTTGGATATTTTTGATTCACAATGCCAAATTGTGTTTTATTCCAATGGTGGGCAAGGGTTTCAATATAGGGGGTGTCTTTAGTAAGGGTGTACCAAGGTATTTTGAGGTCTAAGAATAGACCATAGTAGAGTAAGACATGCTTTTTTTATTTGTCCAATGACAAAATCAGCAAGTGAATCTAGATCATTAACTACATTGGGAGGTATGAGAGCTAAAAGAAGGGTATGGGACTGCGGGTTAACGAATGGTGGCATTTTCTTTAGTTGGTGTCGAGTAGGTAAGACTAGGTGCATTTTGTCAGTAGGGTTTTTTGCGTAGTTTTGGTAGCTTAAGGAATTTGGGGTGCTTTGGAGTTTTCTGGCTTTAAAGTGTTTGGTTTGTCTCTATTGCTCCCATAAAAGGGAACTGGACTAACATTTCTTCAACATGGAACCAAGAATTGAACTTTTGAATTGACTAACAACTTTCTTCCTTTACTTGGATAGAACATAACTTCATTTTGTGGCCCAAACATCTACAAGCAAAATAAAATTCACCAAGACTTTCATACCAGATTTCAATTTTCACCACATTTGATAAGGAAGTTTGCAGGAGGACTTAGTCCATGAGTGGTTTTGTTATGTCAACCTCTATCCTTATATGTAAGGTTTTTCTCCATTTGCGGGCCTCCGTGACTAAGTCTACTCTGAGAAACACACTCACCATACCACCAATTGACTTAGCAGTCAACAAGCTAGTGAACATTGACGGGATATTAAAAACATGAATCCATATCGCTAACTAGGATAGATCAACATCCTGGAGACCTTTTTCGACTGACCATTGTTTTGTCAAAATTGATCATTTTTTACGTTCCACATCTGGCTCATGATCATTTCCAGTGAGTTGCTATTGTCTATCACCATCAGGAGCAGGTTTTGACATATTTAGCTGATGACAAGTAAGTTAGTTAGACCCCAGGCTTTGATCAAAGTTGATTCGAAGTGGTCATTATTAATGGATTTATCTAAGATAGCTTTTGCTAAAACAGTAAAAGAGCATTAATGTGGTTGGATTCCGCATTAACTTTAGAACATTTAAGGGCCTTTGTTTGTTGAATCAAGTCAATGATGGACGGCGTCACATGCAAAGCTGACCAAAGACCCTCACATGCAAAGTTCCACACTCAAAAGAGAGAGAACGAGAAGCTTGTGTATTTCTTTTCGTAATTTGGAAGTACAATATTGAGTTGTCCACATTGTTTGGCCCAGCACTTTGCTCCCCTTTAATGCCCCCTAGTATTGACTTTGATACAGATATAATTTATCCTATACTTGGTATAGATGATAAATGAGAAAAGATGAGATCATTATTTTTTATTTGATTTCATTTTAATCATTGGTAATTAGCAATGATCAATAATAATGAAATGAAATTTTTTAAATGATCAAATTACCCTTTTGCAAAAAAGTTATTAAAATAAAATTATTGATTAGTAAACACTCTTTTATGTGTTGCTATAAAAAATTTTATGGTAAATCTATAATTATGTAATTTTAACATCATTTTAAATGCTATTCAAATTACATCCTTAAATATATATATATATATATATATATATTTATATTTTTATATCTTATCAATTATATACGTGTAAAAGTGTTTTGAATTGTATGTTTAGTTGTAATGATATCAATATATAATATTATTAAAAAAATGAAATAGTCCGACCCACCGAGGAACCAGACCACTTATCATTAGAGGGGCCAATATACGCCGATCCCCCCTTAACAGAAAAAAACACATAGGGGGCTAGTCTGGTTAGAACTGGCCGGCGGACGATTACTTTGTTAAACATTGCTTCGGGCCGAGCTGGGCACGACCGTTTGACAGCTTCCTTCGCCTACCTTTTCCATATTTTCTTTTCATTATTAAATAATTAAAATAAAAAAAGGTATTTCCTAGATTGAGTCAAAATATCAACACATTACCGTTATTGTTTGGAATGGAAATTTCAAGTATGCTGTTTTATCTTTTTGTTTCCTTGTTACTTAATTTTTATTTCATAAAATTACGTAAATGACGTGTGAGCTCCTAATAACAACGCTATGATCACTAGATAATTGTAAAGGCCCTTTATATTTGACAGCAGGATTTAATTTAAAATGAATGAATGAATAAATAAATAATTTAATTAAAAAATAAACAATCCCGGTATCAAGATTTAGTCCATTTTAAACATTAAAAGTAACCTCAACATTCTAATTA
Source organism: Jacaranda copaia (assembly GCA_014898725.1). Classification (NCBI taxonomy): domain Eukaryota; kingdom Viridiplantae; phylum Streptophyta; class Magnoliopsida; order Lamiales; family Bignoniaceae; genus Jacaranda; species Jacaranda copaia. The sequence continues at coordinate 478,612 of JACGDI010005612.1, forward strand.
ATTATAGGGATAGAGCAGCAACATCATTTCTGCACGCATGTTAACCAAGAATTTAATTAAACTCCCATTAATTAAATCTATTTTTCGTTCTTTTAATGGGACTTGCCAAAATAGAAAGATCGGCTGGCCAAACACTTGTCTTTAACAAAACAGTTGTTTTTGCAGCAGTCAACGAACGGCATTGGTACGTACTACTGCATAGATCCATACTAGCACATACTATTCATCTACCGACCCAAATAAACTAAAGCCTCTCTACGGCTCTACCCCATACAAACAAACTACTTTTATAATTTTCACTTTATCTTGTTTTAAAGTGACAAATGAAGAGTACTCAACTTTCTTTTTACAAATTAAAGAAAATAAATAAATAAATAAATAAATATTTTGTTTAGTTACTAGTGATATGTATTAAGTAATAATAAATTTTATTTTTTCAATTATAATTTAATAAAATATTCAAAATAATATTAATTATTAATAACTAGTCATAACAACTTACCACAACAATAAATAAAATAATTTTCTTAAAAGTGATTATTAGATATTAAACGATAGATTAATGGGAAAAGAATTGATCACCTACAGCTACACTGCCTTAAAGATAAATTTCTACCACTTAATTATATCTATTTTTATATATCTATAACTATTCTATATATATTACGGTCGTTCTCATATGCCCCAAAAGGTTGATTAAAAAGCAAAATATCATTATGAGTTAACCAACCGACCGGCCCATCTCTTCGAAGCTTGAAATTGTTTATTTGTACCATTAACTTTGCACATTCTATGTATCTGTGTTAAGAAATATTTAATATAAATAGAATACTTATTTATTTTTATATAATATTAATTTGTTTATAATTTCAATGTATCTATTTAAAATTTCAAATAAACAAAAATAAAAGTAACGATAAAATAACTATAATGAAATATAGGATAAGTGAATTGTAAATTTGAATTTACTGCAAAGCAGCGTTCAGTTATAAGAATTAAAAGATAAAAATGAGGATATTTTAAGTATATTACCTGAAAACATACAAAAAGTTATTGATGACCTACAAATAGCATAAATAAACATTATATATTTAGCAATTAACTTTAAAATTTAGGCATATATTTCTACACGCTCATCTACTTATAGGTGCAAAAACTAGTGAAATCTTAAAAGTTTTGTAACTGATTGATTGTGTTTTAAAACGATCATTTTTCCTTTTACACTCATTTAAAAAATGAGATTGTATATCTCAATTCTTAGAAAAATACCATGCTTGTTATTTTCTTCACTTATATTTATCACTTTCTAATTTAAAAATAATTAAAATTTATTGACTAATTAAATAAAAAGAATTTCTATTTTTGCAAAATAACATGGCCTATATTAAATTTAATAATATATAATTTCTTATTCAAATATATATAACACGTTAATTAAATAATAATAATAATAATAATAATAATAATAATAATAATAATAAATTTTTCCATCCTCCCAAGATATAGAAACCTCATAAAATTTAATGATAATTTTAATTTCTAGTCCAATGTAATATAATGGATAAGATATAAAGAAAATAATGGGACCTGCAGAATAATATAAAAAATATTTAGTGATATTATATTAAATGATTTAATATTATTATGTTAAAATATTATTTTCTAAAATTTGTACAACTATTTAATTGTCTTTTCATATTCATATAAAAATTAATACTCAAAATAAAAATGAATTAAAAATATTAGAAAAATAAAATAAAAATAAAAAACAACGAATCATACTCTTGTTCTTGCATCTTCCAGCCGTTGGTTATTAGGTAGAGATGTTGGCTTTAGACTTAGGAGCTGTCCCCCTCAAATGGCTCACAAATTTGGTGAAATATAAAAATTTTATTCCTTTAAAATTGTCCTCTCACACAAGTTAAAATATCTATATCAATCTCCAAAATCAAAAATTGGGGTTCCATCCAATCATTAAAGTGCTTATTAACTATAAATACTTGTATATGTACAAGACACCATAGGCATAATATATATATATATATATATTAAAATTTGCATTATATTTCGCGGCTACGACTCAAACTAAAGCTACACATCAAGTCTGCTAAATAGTTGTCGCGTGTCAAATTAATTAAATGACATTTATTTCATATGTACAAATATGAAATTAAACGATAGATAGAATTTTAATAAATTTTGTGTGTGTCATTATAAAAAAATTAGATTACGTATCAATTACAATTAATTTACAATTGATATTGAAAATTCGTAGTTTAGATTCAAAATTGACCTAATCAAATTTGAAGTAAATGTTATCTTGATTAATCTTTGTTGCGGCCAACGTGTGGCTAATAATTATTTATATATATATATATATACATATTAATTTTTTCTATAAGTAATATAAAAAATTAATCTTTTGTGCTTGTGACACCAATTTAAATCTTATATTCTATTCATTATTTCATTTTCTATTCGACTTCATGATTATAAGATATGTGTAGTAAATATTTTCTTATAAGAATAATTTATTGAAAATTAGATACACTTGTCGTGAGTACAATAAATTAGAATAGGAGATAAAATAGAAAATAATTTAAAGGATCCAAAGTGTGAGCCTCAAATAGACCAAATGCTAATAGTTAATAGTTTTTGTTACTTGTTCTTTTGAAAAATTACATTTGCGATGAAAAATTTGTAGTTACAATCTATAATTATCGTTGCAAAATTTATTTTATGACAATATTTTAGCATCAAATACTTAATTTTTTAGTAGTGTGCGTGTGCAGATTTGAAAAAAGAAAAAAAAGAAAGAAAGAAAGAAAAAATGTGATAATAGTTACTAAAGTCAAAGAAAAAGTGGCTGCAACAAAGTTAATGGGCAGAAGCCAAAAATCCAAAAACCGAAACCTAACCGTAATAACGCCAAGACAGACCCCACCTCACCAGCTGTACCATATCCCCTCACTACTTCCTTCTACTTAACCTACAACTTGCATTATTATTGTTACTTACATTCTCTCTATACCCCCCACGTTCTCAGCAAATTCTGCACACACACAGTACTTTAACCACTATAGTGTTTGTCTATGTGGATTCATATACAGATATAGGAAGGAAGAGATGATAAGAGAAAAGATTTTCAGACTTCACAGGCACAAGTCATCATCTGGTGGAAGTGGGAGTACTGATGCATCTGCCCACAAATTTGATTTCACTTTCTCCAACATTCAGCTTCTCCAGGTTTCTTTCTCACTATATATTGCTATATGTATGCATTCTATGTGTATCTGTATATTTGATTGTTCTCTTTGGGAAGCTCAGCTCCTTTGATTCAAGACTTGAGTTCTATTTTTTTCTCCTTTTTTTTCAAAAAAAAAAAATCTTGATAGTTTTCTCAGATGGAGCATTGATTCTTCTTCAGTTTTGATAGTTTTCCTGCTGGTATAGTTTGTGAATCGTTAATGCAATTTGTGTGTTTGTGTGTCACATAGCTTATCAGCACTTTTTTAGTTTTTTTAATCCAATGGCTCTGTAGTAAGATGGGGCGGTTTGGATTTTCTGACTACTAGGTTGTCATGTGTATTTATGTGGACTATTTTATTCTTTCTTAACAAAACAAGGTTTGTTGCAGGGTTTAAACATATATAGTAAATAACATGAAATTGGCAGTTTTGAACTGTTGGGATGGATTAAACAGGGTGGTTTAATGAGTGATTTATGAATTTTATAAATCTAATTTGCAGAAAAGAATGCCCTTGTTGTCCTTAATATTGGGAAAAAATGGGAAGAATTTGGTGGGAGGACCTAATTTATACAGGGCTCCTAGCAACACTGAAATTGTTGAGGCTTTTAATGAGCCTATTCATCATCATGGAAATGGTATTGAGACAGGTTAAAAGAACTCAGAATAAAGATCAAGAAGACAAGGGTAAGTTTAGAATCATTGCACAAAAGGATATCCACTGTTCAAAGGGCCAGTTTTTCTTGCTACCTTCCAATGCCACTCAATATACAGCTGAAAGTGTGTTTTCATCTAGTTGAAAACAATGATGTAGTCAAACTGACTAACTGCAACATGATTCTATAATTGCTTCTATACTGATTTCAAAATCTAGTACGCAGTTTATGCAGTACATTCTGTAATTGCTTCTGCAGGTACCCAGAGGATGGGACAAACTCTCTCTGTCTTTGATCTCTTCAGAATCAGGAAAAACAGTCCGTAAGTCAGGAAAGGCGTCGGTTAGGAAGAATGGAACTTGTCAATGGACAGAAACTCTTTCTGAATCAATATGGATATCAAATGTCACTGGTTCAAAGGATATGGAGGAATGTCTTACCAAATTTATTGTTGCAATGGTAAGACATTTCATGATTCAATGATTATGTACTCTATTTCCTTGAAATGTAAGCAAAGAATCCCAAATATGGTCTCTTCACTTCCTGTTCTGCTAATTTATCAACTGATATAATTTGCCTATTACAGGGATCTTCCAGATCTAGTATCCTTGGAGAGACTACACTCAACCTAGCAGCCTTCTTGAGTTCAGAATCTCCTGCTTCAGTTTCATCACCTTTGCAAATGTGCAATTACGGCACAATTCTACAAGTGAGTCCCCCTTTATGTGCTTCTTTGACATACAAGCTCACAACACAAATTATTCATACGAAGATTCTGTTAACATTTTCTGCCACTGAATTCCAAGGTTTACCCTCACAACGGTTAAATATATTTTGTAGACCAACATGCATGCACATGCACCTCTTAGCATGAACTTGTTTTGGGTTTGTTTTTGCCTAGACCTGTCTAAGAAATAGTCACCTGTGCCTTCCAGGTGAGAACATTTCTTTGTTATATGTTTCCTTGAATCCTTTCTTGCATGACAGCATTGCGGTTCCTCAGCTTATCTGCTTTCCTTTTTATACTTCCCTTTCTTCCTCTCAGGCACACCATTTAGGATAATGAACCTCTCTGATTAAATTAAAGCAAACGCAATTAGAAACTTTGGTCTGTTTGCGTTTGGTTTGTGTAATGTGCATATGTGCTTTATTTGGTTTGCCTTAATTATCACCATCACAACCTAATGTCATTCTATTCACTTGTTCAAAAATCATGCATTTCAGATTGTTTCTTGGGCGCCCGGCTTAACTACCGAGTATAAATGTGTGCTTTCTTATTCCTTTGCAGGTTGAAGTTAGATGTCTAACACCAAAAGCAAATCTCAGGTCTCTCGCC
>JACGDI010005612.1:484123-509158 GCA_014898725.1 Jacaranda copaia
CCCCCCCCCCCCCCAAAAAAACACACACACACTCTCTCTCTCCAGAAAGCAAACAGTATAAGAAAAAGTTTTTTTAAATAAAATCTAACTTTTTATAAGCTCTAAAGATATTTAGTCAAATAAAAAATTTCAAATAAATTTAGCTAAACACCATTTGAGTGTCAATATTGGTGGAATCCCATTTGCCTAATATAATCTTTATATGGTTTTCAGTTGTCATGAACACAAAACATCTTGAGATGTGCTGGCTACTTATTATAGTATTCCCTTATATGTGAGGAACTTATTTAATCTTGTTGGCATTAGGAAACAAGTTTCTCAGCATCAGTTTCGCGTTATAGTTTTGACTCCATGGATGATTCCTTAGGAAGACAAAGCTTTTCCTCTCAAAGTGACCGGAATGGGGCCGGGAACAATGTTACTGGAAGGCAAAACTCAATTGAATCCAATGATAGCGCATCTTATTGTTCTTATTCTACACATGGTTCGAGCAGATCAGTCCATTCACTTCAGGGTCCATTCACCAGGGAGAACCAAGGTAAAAATCAAAGAGAATCCAGAAAATTATCCCATGCTAGTGCTCCATCATTACAGGAAAACGGCAGCTCCTCCAAAATGTTTAAAGAAGCAGCAGATGATGTTACAGTACAAGAACTTGAGGCAGAAGCAAGAATGTGGGAACAAAATGCAAGGAATTTGGCTGTTGATGTGGAAACTTTAAGGAAAGAGTTGTGTGATCAGAACCTGAATGTGACAAATCTGAATATTGAACTTACTGCATCACGCTCAGAGTGTCACAGATTGACTGAAGAAATTGAACATTTGAAATCCCTTCTGGAGGAGTCCATAGCAAAGCAAAACGCTGAGCTCCAAGAAACAACGAGGAACAATATACAGAAGGAATTCGAAGATGAGCTAAGGTTCCAAAAGGAGGCAAATGAAAATTTCTCTGTACAACTTCAGAAAACTCAAGAATCAAATATTGAGTTGCTTTCAGTTCTTCAGGAAATGGAGGAGACTATAGAGAAACAGAAATTTGAGATGGAAAACCTTTCAGCAAATAGATTAGAGTTTATAGATACTGATGCAAAAAACAGTTGCAGACGTGAGGACTGCAGTGGAGTAAATGCCAATAATCAAGTTTCTGCAGAGAGTTTGAATGATTTTGATCTTGATAGCAGTATTTTTGAGAAGTCATTAAGAGATATCCGTGAAAATATTCCACAAGAGAATAATTGCAGCTTAGAGCTTGAGTTGCTGAATTTGCAGGAGCTGCATAGAAGTTTGCAGGGTGACGTTTTGGTTCTGGAAAGCACACTTGAGGACAAAATCATAGAGAAAGAAATTGAGCAAGATCTGAAGAATCAAATTCTAAAGGAGTGTGTAATTGACTGCAATCATAAGGTAGCTGCAGAAGAACAGAAAGTCATGAATTTGGAAGCTGAATTATCAAAAGCTCTTAACAATAAAACTTTAGAAGATTCTGAATATAAGGGCCATCTTGATGCAAGCAAAGAGATTGAATGTTTACAGGAAAAGATTCAGGAACTCGAGACAGATTGCAATGAGCTTACAGACGAAAATCTACAACTTCTGTTTGAACTTAAAGAATTAAGAAAAAATATTTCTAAAGGTAGCAATACGTGTCTTGATTCTTCATCTCATGACATTTCTGACTGCATAACCGAAGAAAGCAAGCTTGAGCATCATGTGCAGCAGCCTGTAGAGGAGATAAAGAAGAACAAAATCCTTCAAGAAGGACTTGCTGACCTTGAAGATGAAAGTAAAAACCTGGAGCTTCAGTCAGAAAGATTCGCAGTTCACAATTGCAACCTTGATCCTGAATCCCAGAAATCTCATGAAAAAGCAGGAGAGCAGGGAGCAGAAGTCATTCAACTTCAGAAACAGTTAGTAAGTGAAAATGGATCAAATGTCTTTAAGTGTGGAGCTACCAGGAATGTGGATGAATTATTCCATTCATTATTAGAGCAGCTTCAGTTTTTCATACTCAGTATAAAGGACAGTGATATTTTGTTGTCTCGTATGAATGGATCTAAGGATAAAATCTGTATCAGGGATATCTTAGAATCTATTGACTCATATCCTCAGACGGCACAAGTGAATGCTGTCCTGGACAAACTAGTCCTCTCACTGCATACCATACTGATGAAATTCGTAAACAATGCTCAAATCACCAAAGAAAATACAAGAAAAGAAGTGCAGAAAACTGCCCGTGAAGGCCAAAATAGAAGGATCTGTGTTAGTTTAGAAGAGATTGCACCCGATTCATATGTTGAGCCAGGTAAGAATTCAAATGATGAACCGATATCTGATTTTCGAAGTCTGAACCATGAGATGTTCACATGTAGGTCTATGGGAATTGAGGCTAATGTTGATTCTTTGAAGGACAAAGAGACTAAGGCTCCAAGTGATCACAAGAGTGGTTTGGAACTTCAAGACAACACAGGAAATAATGAAAGGGATGGCATCATGGCCTCTGATTATTTGAGCAATTCAATAAGTGACACAACTCTACTGACTAGCAGCATAGCAAGTTCCTGTGTGTCAGCAGAAAATAACAATACAGACTGGGCTAAGCACTTAACTGAACTAGAAGAAGAAAATATTTACTTATCACAAAGAGTATCCGGACTAGAAGCTCAATTACGATACCTAACTGATGCAAGGGAATCAAGTTGTTTGGAGCTGCAGCATTCAGAATCACAGGTTACGATTCTGCAGAATCAAATCAGAAGAATGGAAGAAGTAATTGAGTTGCAAGAGCTTAAAATGAAGCACAAGTTATTGGAAATGCAAAAGCAGTGTTCAGAAGCTCAGGAAGAGTGTACAACTCTGAGCAAATTGAATATTGGGCTGCAGGCTACAACTGAAAGTCTTGTCGAAGAATATAACTCACTGCAAAAGTTCAATGGAGTGCTAAGAGAACAAAAGTTGAACTTGCAAAACCACTGTATGGTCTTGGAAGCAGAAGCAAGAAAATTGCAAGATCCTCACTGCAACTGTGCAGAAAATATCACAGACCATGGATCAAAATACAGACTTATAATTGATGAGCTAGAATCAAAGATACAATTTTCTGAACTCAAAAGGCTCCAATTAGTGGAAGAAAACTCCTTCCTAAACATGCAGTTGCAGAGAGTACCGGAGCTGCAAAATGAAGTGTTGGCTCTAAGGGTCACACTCAAAGAAATGAAAACCCAAAGTCAGCTCCTAGAAGCTTCCTTTAAGTCTGTGTCAGGAGAATATGAAGAACTGAATCGCGAAAGGATTTTCATGGTTGAAAAAACTTCTAGCATGCAGAAAGCAGTTTCAGAAGCAGAGGACTGCAGACGTATGAAAAATGCACTGGAGGAGAAAATTCTAAGGCTAGAAGGAGATCTAGTCGCAAGAGATGCATTGTGTGTCCAGGATGCTGAGATGAGAAATGAGCTAAATCAGATTAAAATAGCGAATAGTCAACTCCTGATGAAGGTAAAACAGCTTGAAAATGTGAAAAAAGATTTGCAAGGAAGAGTGCAGGCCTTAGAAGAGGAACTCAAGCTGACAAGACATGCTGAAGAAAGTCATAGGCAATCCACTTCAGAATTTTGGCCTCCCCATTTGCATCCCCTTGACACAAACACTACTCAACAGTTAAAGCTTTCAAAGGTCTATGCTTGCTGCTTGTACCATGAGTCTATTTTATGTACTATTTTCAGATCAGTACCAGAATGGATTCTTAATATGTGTTGTACGTCCTGATTTGACAGGATAAAGAGGATTATGAGTCAAGAATCCAACTTCTTGAGAATGAACTTATCAAAGCTTGGAAGGCCAATGAGATGTACAGATCACAGCTTGAGAGGTATGCAGTGGCATATTTACTAGTGATGTAAACTGCTCACTCACAAGTAACAACAAATTCCCAAGTATGAACTTAAAGATTGACATTATGAATTTACTATTCTGATATGCCTCAAGCTGCAGCTGTTCATTGGCCCAATTGGCTAATGGCTGTGGCTTTAATAATGGCTGTGGCTTTAAAAAAATTTTCATGACATCTTCATTCTAAGTATGATTCTTTACATTCCACTAGTGCATAGAATAAGTGCAGATGGAACTGGAGCTTTAAAGATGAAATGCGCACGAAAAAATTCTTCTCATTATGTCCTTTCTGCAACTAAGATAGTGGCTAAACCAAAACCTTTTATTTTGACAAGCTACATCATGACATAATCGTACTATCTTCACTGATAGCGGCTGCTATTTGGTTTGTCGTCTGGCAGTGCTGAGGCAGCTGCTTCTGAGAAGTCAGAAATCATTGACACTGCAAAATGTGAATATAAGATATCAGTGCTTGAGGCTGAGCTGCAAGAAATTCGTGAATGCTACCTCCAAATAAGCCTGAAATATGCAGAGGTGGAGGCTCAAAGGGAACAGCTTGTGTTGAAACTGAAAGCTCTCAGTAGTTAGAGCACCTTTGTTTGTTACTGATAGTTAGGAGTCTCAGTCAGTTTTCTAGTCCCCTGGTGGCTGATAACTATTGCTATGCTATTCTAGCCTCCAAAGCATCCAACTAACTTTCTGCCGATTTTTAGCTCCATCTCCATATGTGATCAGAGAAATGCACAAGTCTGGTCTGTGATCCATTATGCAAAAGCCATTTTGAGTACTGACATGCATCGCAGCCATTGAACATATAACAGAGTTGGAGCTACTCTGAAAGTTGTAGGACGCAGAAGTTCATTCTGCAGCAAAAGATGGCATTTGGAAGTGGCCCATTGGAGGGAGTTTTAAAGACATCCAGTTAGGTGAGACCCAAAGATTTCCAGGTTGTGCAAATTGTATATATGGATGTAATTTTGCTTGAGGATGTAGAGATCATATGTTCAACTTTTGGTCTGTATACCAGCAGGATATTTTACATGACTGCTTACTTTTTTGATACTAGAAGATTAGATGGAATGCTTGAGGAGGAAATTGCCTTAACTTTACATGTTCCTGCAGGTAGATAACCAACTCAATTATGTAGAGAAGGAGCAAAGTCCATGGGTGGTGGGACCAATAACATCACATTAATTTTCAGTTGGACTGGACCTTAAAAAATTGAATATGGATTTAAGTGGGTTCAGTTAGGTATTAATATGGGATCAGCCCATTGGGCCCAATAAGGTGGTTAGGCCCAATCAAGACTAAGGCCTCGTTCAACCATAGAGGTCGAAGACCAAATTCATGCTTGACCATATGGGCCGAAGCCCAAAACTTTTGGTCGAGCTCAGGGGTCAATTAGCAAAGCAACAGCGTTAATGGTTAATAATGACAGTCCCTACCACCCATTATGCCACATTAAGTGCATCCCAACCACTCGTCTATTAGCATTTATTAGTGTGACGATGTGTCACCTCCGTCATTAATGTTGTCACCTCCACATTAATGGCGGTATGGTTTTCCCTCCATTCAGCAAAACAGCCCAAACAGTGCTAAGTTAGTTAACAGTTACATGGCATGGGTTTAGGTCGAAATAACCTAAACTATCCCTAGCCATGGGAACTATGTAAAGAGCGCGTCAGGGCAAAATTCGTCTTTTTACTCACAGGCAGACACTATAAATACCCAATCGTCCCGGTAAATTGGTAAGCACACAAACAGTCGTTAAGCTATTACTCTGTCCAACCAATTTTAGGTTGATCAATTGACTGAAGTATCAGAAGGTCTTAGCCAAGGACCCTCTCGGCTAGCTTAACATTTGTTCTTTGGCTGCAATCTTTCTGGTTGAGTCTCTCCACACGTTAGTTAACATCATCATTTTGGCACCATCTGTAGGAAAGGAATTTATGGCCGAAAATGGTAGACACCAGGCAAACCACTTCTAAGAGGCAAAATGATCATCACTAACCTCCACTGCAGCCGTTGTCGCCGCAAGAGCAGCCTAATCAACAGGCGGATGGTCTTAGTTCTCAACCTAAGCAAGTAGTCACCTTGACCATCCCACAACTCATGTAGATGATAAGGGACTAGATCTCCGCCCAACTTTTCGCTCAGTTGTTTGCCACTTTATAGAGGTATAACAACCAACCAGCAGCTACGGCAAGCGTTACTCCTCATCCCTCATGCTAGGAGGAGCAACTCCCAAAGAAAGAACAAACCAAGAATGAAACGCACCTAAACCCAAGCAAATGAGAGTTAAGCCAAGGTTGTTTTCCCTATGATGAGCCTCACTATTATCCTCACAAAGAGGTGGCCGACTTAACAAACTAGTGCGTTTGACCTAATCGATCCCAGCAGCACAAGCGGATTGAAATGCCCCAAACCTCAACTTAGTCGAGACATATCCAGGACAGACATAGAAGAGTAGGAAGAAGTGTTACACTAGGTTCAGCAACTTAACAAGAGATTGGAGGAAATTTCAAGATGAAATCTAGACTAGAACCAATTTGATAATGCTCCCAAGATCTGACGGGGGAGAGAATCTCCTTTCATTCAGGAAATCATTAATGAATGTATTACATTCAACACAAAAGTCCCTACCAAACTGCCTCAATATGATGGATCAACAGAAATGAACACCTCCTGCAATTTGAACATATGATGCAACTACATGGCAATAGTGACAATATACATGCAAAAATTTAGTGGAGAGGAGTTCAACAAGAAGAAGGGTAAGGAGAAAGATGAGAGGCATCAGGAAAAAGGTCACTGATCTCCGATAAAGCATTTTCATTTTATGCCCCAAACACTCCCAGGAAGGAGGTCCTATTAGCAATACAACATGGCAATCTTTTAAAAAAACCAAGAAAGCTCATTGAAACGAAAGCCATGAAAAAGCTCTAGAAATATTGTCATTTCCATCAACAAAAAGGCCATAACACAGAAGACTGCTTCAATCTCCAAGATAAAATTGAGCGTCTTATCAGGCAAGGTCATCTTAGGAAATATGTTGACAAGAAAGCTTCCCCGTAGAGAACGGCCACCAAGCCCATAGCATGATGATAAGGGAAAATAAACGATGGAGAAGGAAAGCCCCCCCTTTGAGGGGTGTAATTAACATAATAGCCGAAGACCAATAAAGGAGGACTTAAGGTCAGCAAGAAGGCAAATACAAAGACATCTTGAGTCCAATAAATAGGCACAAACCAAATTAGTCTATCAACTTTCTACAAGTGCCGAGCCTATTTCTTTCTCGAATTCTAACCTTGCCCACTTGGGAGGTCAAGGTGTAGGAGTCAACCTAGACTATCCCTTGGTGGTTTTCGTAGAAATTGCTCACTTCGAGGTCTAGAAAGTACTAGTTGATAATGAAAGCTCCGCAAATATCATCTTTTTGTCTACACTTGACAAGATGCAATTGGGAAAGCTAAAATTTAACCCTATTAGAACACCCCTTAGTCAAATTTGGGGGATCAAAGATTGTCCCGGTGGGATCCATCAATTTAACTACCTCATTCAGATAAGCTCCCAAAAGGTGCACCTTGATCAACTTTTTGGTTGTGGATACACTCTTTACCTATAACACTATCATCGGGAAACCGACATTAAATGATTTTCAAGCAATTGTGTCCACTTATCATATAAAGATTAAATTTCCAACAACAATTGGAACTAGTGAGATGTTGTGCAACATAAAATAAGCATGGCGATGTTATACCATCTCAGTCAAAGCCAACTCTCAAAAAACTCGACCCCAACTAAAATCCTCAAAGGACATCCTTGTTATGAAACCTAGGGAAGGATAGGTTAGCAATAAGAGAAAAATGGAAGGCACTCGGTTGAAACTACCGAAGAGTTCAAATTTGTCAAGCTAAAATCGGGTAACCCTAACAAGACAACCAAAATAGGGTTGAGTTTAGGGAACAATATGAAATATATGCTCATTGATTTCCTTAGAAGAAATATTAATGTTTTTGCTTGGAAAGCAGCCAACTTGCAAGGCATCGACCCCAAAATCATTGTCCACAGCCTCAATTTTGGCCATGCATTCAAGTCAGTCAGATGAAGATAAGAATGTTCAATGCTGAAAGGACCATGATTATAGAGAAAGAGGTCAACAAGCTTCTAGAAATAGGTTATATAGTTGAAATCCAATACCCTACCTGGTTATGTGATGTAGTTTGGTTCCAAAAAATGAGGGTAAATGAAAAATGTATAATGATTTCACTAATCTTAATAAAGCATGCCCTAAAGACCTGTATCCTCTTCCCCACATAGATTTGTTGGTTAATTCAACTGCAGGATGTGATCTTTTGAGTATGATAAATGCTTTCCACAGATATTACCAAATTTTTATGACCCCCAAGGATAGGGATAAAACTTCTTTTTTGATCCTAAATGACATGTATTGTTACTTGGTCATGCTATTTGGATCAAAAAATGATGGCGTGACCTACCAAAGGTTGATCAATTTTATATTAAAAAATGAAATAGGTCAGACCATGAAAAAATATGTGAATGTCATGATCATTAATATAGAAAAAGAGGTGGAGCACTCGGCCGACCTAGCTCATACGTTCTCCATCCTAAGAGCCTTTGGCATGAAACTCAACCCAAGCAAATGTACCTTCGGGGTGAGAGATGGAAAGTTTCTAGGGTATATAGTTAGTTAACGGGGTATTGAAGCTAATCCCCAGAAAATCCAATTCATACAAGATATCCCACCACCAAGGATGGTTAAGGATGCATAGAAATTAATAGGGCAAACTATTGCTCTTAGACGGTTTATTGCTTGTTTAGCGGACAAGAGTTTGCCTTTCTTTCAAACCTTGAGAAATGCTAAGAAATTCCAATGAACAGAAAAATGTGACCAATTTCTGGTTGAGTTCAAGCAGTACCTAACTAAACCTTCATTGCTAGCTAAACCAACGATCGAAGAAGTGTTATATTTGTATTTAGTCGTATCAACAGTCGCAATTAGCTTAGTCTTGGTGTCAAGTCGACAAGGTTATACAAACCAGTGTATTGTAACAATAAAATCTTGCTAGGTCTAGAATAGAGTTATTTAGAGATCAAGAAGTTTGCGCTAGCGCTCATCACTGCGACAAGAAAATTAAAGTCCTACTTCTTGTCTCACACAATCGTAGTTTTGATAAACCAACCTATGAGACAAGTGCTCTCTAAGCCAAGCACATCAGGAAGAATGACCAAGTAGGCAATTAAGTTGGGAAAATTCAATCTCAGGTTCCAACCTCGTGTCACTATTAAGGCTCACTTGCTAGCTGATTTTGTCGTGGAATAGGTGGACCTGCTGCCATTTCAAGAACAGACGCCACAGGTTTGGTCTCTGCATGTGGATGGTTCAACTAAAAGTTTAGGAGATAAAGTAGGTATACCTTTATGCTCCCCCTTATGCAAAGGAGTATGATTTTTCCATCAAACTAGAATATCCTATTACCAATAATAAGGTGGAATACGAAGCCTTTGTGATCGAGATAAGAATGGCATTAGATAGAAGGGTCAAGTACTTTACTATTATTGATTCTCAGCTTGTCGCCAAACAATTTGAGGGCAACTTTATGGTAACCGATAACCGGCCAATACATGTGTAACCGCCGATTACCCATGCATAAATATTCAGGTAACCACCTATAATGGTTCCCACCAATGCTTCTCTAGTCGAGATTTGAAATAATATCCTGCCACTTTTACAAACTACTCCAAACCTGATCCCTTTATGGTTGGACTTCGGAATAGGGGGGACTCATGATATAAGATCAGTACATTAGGCCCAATCAAGACCAAGGCCTCGCTTAACTATAGAGGTTGAAGACCAAGTTCATGCTCGACAGTAGGGGTCTAAGCCCAAAACTTTTGGTCGAGCTCAGGCGGTTGACTAGCAAAGAAACAGCGTTAATAGTTAATAATGGTAGTTCCTACCCCCCATTACGCCGCATTAACTACATCCTAACCACCAATCTATCTGCATTTATTGGTGTGACTGCGCATCACGTCCACCATTAATGTTGTCGCCTCCACATTAATGGCAGTGTGGTTTTTCCTCCATTCAACTAAACAGACCGAACAATTCTAAGTTAGTAAATAGTTGCAAGGCATGGGCTTAAGTCGAAATGACCTAAACTATCCCTATGCATGGGAACTATGTAAGAAGTGCATTAGGGCAAAATTCGTCATTTTACTCACAAGCAAACATTATAAATACCCAATTGTTCTGGTACAATGGTAAGCACATAGACACTCATTAAGTTATTACTCTGTCCAACCAATTTCGGGTCAATCAACTAATTTAAGCATCGAAAAGTCTATATGGTATAGGTTCTACCCCACGTCTTCTTACAAGTAATCTTTCTAGTCAAGTCTCCCCATAATGGAGCCAACATCATCAAGTATATTTTGTTAAATTGTGAGTTCAAGTGAGGTTCAATTAAAGAACTTAACTTTAATCTAATAAATCTAGAAAAATAATTTTAAGTTAATATTCAAGTCTCCTATTTTTGAACTATTAATGATTTTTAAATGAAATAGCATCAAGAGGTTGAACCTATTAAGGATGATAGTTTTGACAAACAACTAATATTTTGAAGTTCAAGGTCAAATATTGTGCCTATTACTCAGTTTCTTTTTTTGATTTGTCGTTTAGCTAGTACTCATATTTTTCTATATGGTAACATTGGCGAACAAGTTACCTCTATATAATGTACTCATTAGTAAAATAAAATATAAGGTCATATAGAATTTATATCCAAGTTGGTTTTACTACTTTACATCACAGAGTCATATATCAGACTTCTATAACATTGAAATTTGAGATACAAATGAGTGTAATCAATTTTGACTATTTTATTGAGTTCAAGCTCAACGCACTAAATAAACTAAGGCTAGAGCTCAACTTCAAACTGATAATCAAATCACATATCCAAATTTGGACCTAAACTTGAAAAGTTTGATTACTTTATAAAATATCTAAATTAATATATTACTATAATTTTTTATATATAAATATTTTTTTAAAAAAATAAGCTCCTACACATAAAAATTATTTGACTCAAACCTATACAAAGTCGACTCTCACTCAAGCATAAAACCCTTTGTGGGCTAGCTCAATCAGGCTACTGTGCTGGCTCGGTGCGTTTGGTTCTCTAGTTGATATCTCAAAAGCAATGTGTGCTCCAATCAACTCAAAGAGAGCTAGAATTTCCCCATGAAAGAATTGATATATATATATATTATTTACGAATGAATGAGGAAGAAAATTAGGGCCAATTGTTTGTTGTCCAATTATACAATGCAACATGTTCCACATATAATCAGGAAAAAACAGTGGTAAGCTAAAACACTCTTTTAACGGATAAGACTCAGGGAGCTTCACGTCATCCACACTCCACCATATCTTATCTTTATCCCACTCAGTCCTTTTGAACTGAACTGCTTATTATTGTTCCCTACATCATCCTTCTTTTTTACAGTATGGAATAAGCTCTAATCACCTCAACAATGGGTGCCCGACACAATGGACATTTTCCTCCTCCACGTACCAACTCATTTGCACATTTTGAACATGTGCACATATGCCCACATCTGTAGAAAAGGAGAGGTGGATCAGGCACAGAGACATCAAGGACAATGAAACACTTGTCATCATTACCAACCAACAATACCTGTACAATAGGGCATCAATATGATTATCACAACAAACACAGCAGGTTCCCTTTCTAACATGACCCCATTTAGACCCATCTTCTGATGTCTCAGCAACCTCCCCTGCAATAACAACGTTCAATTATAAATACGAAAAAGCCAGAAGGATATAGCATTTTACAACTAGCATCAAGATTACAAACAGACCTTGTCCACCACTTGATCGATTCAGAGCAGCCGAAACTTCTTGTCTAACTGACCGTTGGAGTTCCAGTTGCATGTCCATGCAAGCTTCTAACATCCTTTGCATGTGGTTCATGCCTTGCTGAAGTTTTGCTACATCTGCTCTTAGATCATTGATCATCTCCCACTCCTGCAAGAAAGCATTCAGTTAATATGGAATTGCACAACCACATCCACAGACATGTCGCCATGTACATGCATGAACAATTCAATTAAAATAGTTAATCATAAAAGAGTTTTTGAATGATCTATTTAGTCTCACAATTTGAGCCATCCCCAGTCCTGTTAAAGAGAAATGCAAATCAGAGACTAGCTATCAAGCCCTAAAACTTACAAGTTCTGAACGATGGACACTGTGACGGGACCAGCCAGAATGGTGCAAATCCTGATGCCAAAGGGGCTGTGGTGGTGGAACCGGAGGAGTTGGTAAAACTAGTGAAGGTCTACCAGTAGCATCATGCTGATCCTCATTCTGCTCATCATTCTGTCGCTCCTGTTCCCTCTCAGGTGATGGGGGAAGAGGCAAGCTCCTATGGAGATCCCAATCAATGGGGGCCCTACCTCGCCTTTCCACATATGATTGAATCAACTGATCCAGGCTCTCACGAAAACCACTATGAAGAAGATTAGAAACGCTCCTCCTACAATAAAGATTTAAATAAGCCAAAAAGAATTAAAGGAATAAGAAGATTGAGAACACAACAGAATGAGACAATAACCTGCTCAATAGCTCCCTGAGTTCCATGCTGTACACATTGTCATCATCAGGTGGGTGGAACCGGGTGAATCTCCTAAAAGGAACTGATCTCCGCATTCTTGGAGGATCTGAAGGACCTTCTGACCAATTATCCACAGCTTCTCGTGAGCCATCATTGCGCCAAACCTCATGGGCTTGTTGGAGATGATGTTGCCCTCCATCTTGAGCTACTGCTGCTTCTGAGTCAGAAGAGTCATTTCTCCATCCATTAGAGCCATTGTGTGCTGGTGGTTGTCTGTTTGCTCTCTCATCTTCAGTAACCTGTCCCTGCCAACGGCTTCCTTGATTGGGTGCAAAAAGTTGAGCTGTATTTTGAACAGCAGTGCTGCCATCCACATTCCCTATGCGATCTGGTAACTGAACACCGATGTCCTGATTCTCATGCTGCACCTCCGGCAAAGCATTTGTATTATTCTGATTATTTCTAGAATCACCATTGCTACTGTTGGATGAGATCTCAGGATGGCTGCTTACTTGACCACGCACAATATTTTCCAATCTGAAGCGGAACCCTTCCCTAAATTAAAGCAAATGACCATGCATCAAACTTAAGTTACACTTATTTTTCTTATATACTGTTATTGAAATGATCAGACTTTAACATAGAATTATACAGCTAGCAAAAACTATTGTAAACATTACTCATTTGAATAAATCTTAAGGACCAAACACAAGAAAATTCAAAACGCAAGAAAACTTCTAAACTAAAAATTCTTCCCATAGACTCTCAGTCAAAGTTTATAGCTCCTGTATTCTTTTCGGGGACACACAAAAAGTAAGATCTTCCTAAAACGGAAACCTTTTTCACAATCCCACCCCCCCCAAAAAAACCAAAAAAGGGGGATTAAAAAAAAAAGAAACAGCTGTAATGTGACAACACTAACTCACTAGAACGATAATTTAATTTTGGCATGGAGAGAGCATTTGTACAGGCACGCCACTATGAGATTGTCCCTAACCATAGATCTCACATATTTTGACTTGTCAAACAATATTACCGGGAAGCTTCTTAAAGAGAAAAGGAGACAAAATGGAATTAAATTGTCCATATGATGATCAAAGGTTTCACTTGATTTTTTTTATTTTTATTTTTTTTGCTTTTTCTTTTGGGGGGTTGGTGGGTTAGTATTAACCCTTTTTGTGAAAGGATGACAAGCCAATTCGTTAAAAATTTTAATTTAGTTATCTTATGTTAACCATTCCTATCAAAAAATGCCAATATTTTATCCTCCTCTGGCACCAGCTACAGAACACTAGCTTGGTAAGCTATTTAGTTCACCAACTGGCTAACCAAACAGAAGATCCTCCTCCAATAGTTTCCTCCTTTGCCTGCTGGGAATTAGCTGCACTTCTTTTTAGATTGGAGGTAGGTAGAAAAACAAGCTACACCAATTATTATATCCAAATCCAATGTTTAGACCATAAACTGTTCACTTTTCTAGATCGTATGGGTGAAAAGTGTGAAATTCGGTTACGATAGAAGCAATTATGCAACATAAATAGGAGTATTTTTTGTCTGAAAGTTAATAGAAATTAACATAGCCAACAAACAGGCTATTATTTCTATAAATGAGTGTACTGCTAAATGTCAAACCTTTTATGGTTATTTAATCAAACCATGGAGTTCAGTACTCAGTAGTAAATATTGTTCAATTAGCAGGGAGACCATGGTATGGGGATGCAAACAGCTCTTTGGCTTAGATGGGGTAGGCTTACATTCTAGAAATGACAGAGCCTAGAGCAATTGGCTTGTCATCTTAGTCAGAGCTGCACATTCATTCGCTTTAGTTTGTTGCTTGTCATCTTAGTCAGAGCTGTAAACTCATTCGCTTTAGTGTCAAGCAACAAACAAGTGAACTTGACATGCAACAAGTTTAATGAAAGAGGCTTATCATTCCTATATGTACACACAAGCATTGATAGGCCTTCTTGTCCGAAAACTAGCTTACTAGTGAGAAATTATGTATATTTGCTATCAAATAATTTCCTCAAGTAGATTTTGTAAAAATTGCCAGTGAAACTTGTCCATTTAGAGCACAAAACCAGGCATGTTCTTTCATAAATGGCTGAATACATTCACCAGCCTAAACATAACCATCAGTTATTTTCATTTCCAATTTCCATCCCACTTATCTCTGAAATTGTGTCAGGAATGAGCACGGAAAGAAACGTTTAGTGCACTCAGCTGTAAGCCATGTTTGTGTATTTAGTTTGTCAAAACTAAAAAACACCACTACATTATTATTGCAAAAAGGCATCAGATTCCAACCATACAGATTACAAGCTGTTCCTCAGTTCATTTACTTAGCTCATCCAATTACTTCAACGAGAACATCTCGAATAAGCATCAATTGATTATCCTTACAAGACTAAAGAAATATCTTTCTCACATAAATCTAGAATATAATAATCTCATCCCATCACTAGGATGGTCTGCTGAAGTAAAAGACACTCAAATTGCAACAGGAAAAGAAAAAAGATAAGAGAAAGAGAAAGAGAAAGTGACATAGAGCTGCCAAGCACTTGGGAAATGGGCATACCTCAGCCCAGAGACTGTGTGACGCTGTCTTAACTGATTTAACTCACTAGCTGCCATTGAAGGCGGTCTCTCCTCCTCAGTAGGCCTCTCATTTCTTAAGAATCGGCCCCTAAGCAGCGACTGAAAATCAAATATAAGTACCAATGATCACTTTTAAAAAATATCTATTGGTGCCAAAATGAATTGAATTTTTTCAGAGAGAACAACAAATTGCAAGGCATTAACCTACTAGTTTAAATATGATAAACTGGCAGTTCAAAACCAAAAAACCAACAATAAAATTCTTATTGAAGATGAGATATAAGTGAATCTTATAGGCCTTTCCAACAAAGAAATTTTGTTGAATAACTATTCAGGACATAGATCATTTTCATGAACATCAAGATGAAGGTACATGGAAAGACATCCAATGTTAAATTCCAGAATGGAAAGGGAGTAATGGACAAGAAAACTCTACAGGTAAAAGATTTTCATAAACTGAGGAAAGAAATCTACACAGATAATTAAATGATTGACAGATATACAATGTACCTATGTCCACGAATTAAAAACTGTTTAGCATGAGATGAACTACGTAATCTGACCACCTCAGATGCAATTAAATAAACAGAAACCATCACCACTCCCCCTTAATATTGTGAGCAACTCACAGTAGAACTTTTTGGCAACCAAGATAATAAGACAACATTCTCCTACGCAGTGACGAGTTACCCAAGACATGAAATTGCTAATTTCTCTTGATAACTGTAACTCTTTGAACTCATAGATTAAAGTTTAACTACTACATCCAAATCCTTTACAAACCTGATAAAAGATCAAGCATGCAGAAAATTAGCATTCCTTAATGGTAAATAATATGTAATAGAGTTTACAAATTGCCTGAATACGATTGCGGTGTGCAAAATCAGAAACAGCACGATGCTCCAGCAAACCCTGAAGTTCCCGTTGCCTTTCCCCTTCAACTCTTACAAGCAAATCGAGCAAAGCTTGTCGTCCTCGCAACCTCAACATGTCCCTGCGTATATGCTCTGGCTGACCTTCATCATGGTCAGTAGCAGGCCCTTCACGGGCACGATCAACTTGGGTGCCAGGCTCATTATCCCACTCTTCCCTGCGTCCACTGCGAGAACCTCTTTGCTGACTTGTCATTTGCATCCACTCCCTCACAATCCTCACCCTCTCACGCTCGGTTTCCCCAAGCCATTCGGCTCGAGGACTATCATTCCTCTGCATAACATTAGAAGATGTATCACCAATACCACTCTCCACCCATCCACGAACAATTTGCCTAACCCTTTCCCGCTCAACTTCTCCAAGATCAGGAGATTGCTCGCGACTAGAATTATTGTGGTCCCTATTCTCATTCTGTGGTCCCAACTGATCACGGGACCAAGTAGCATAGTCATTCTCACTTTCACTAACGTCACCCACACTACCCTGATTCACACCCTCCCTGCGTTCTGACACATTTATAGATGCATTTGTATTAGAATCCACACTTCTGTGCTGCCTCAATCTCTCTCTTACTCTACCTCGAGCACGATTTAGTGCATGCTCATCCTCCAACTCTCTCCACATCTGCAAAATAGATGAGGCCCGGGTGCTGAGCCTCTCCACATTCCCCTGACGCCTTGAAGTTGGGGACTGTGACTCCCTCAAGAATGAGGAATCGAGCATTGACACTGTGTGCAAGCCCGCAAGTGCCATCAACTCTGACTCACGATTCCTCCTCTCAATTGTGGTGATCATTTCCTGAGCCTGACGGGCAGCCCACCTGCTCAAAATCCTCGAATGACGCCTCCTGGCAGCAGAAGACTCTGCCAGGTCATCACCATCGAGATCTGACCTCCTCCTCCTTCTGACGAGTTGTTCCCCCTCGTCCTCCTCATCCTCAGTGGTAGTCGTTCTGGGTGAACTACAGGAAGCAAAGGACATGTATTCGTCATAATGCCCATGCATCAACTCCTCCAAACCCCTCTCGAATTCAGAAGGACTCTCATTCTCCGTACTCTCAGGTTTCTGCTGCAGCTGTTGCCGAACATCAGCCATGCCTTAACGACCCTCAAAATCCTACGACTCCCACGACCAAACTCGGTCACCACAACCAAAAATTCCTAGGACTCAGAAATTTAACCAACAGAGACAAGAAAATCCATTTCCCCCCATAAGTACCAACAGCACAAAACAGTCACACAAGAATCCAATTTCTACACTCAGGAAACAACCCAAGGCCTAGGTCAAAAGACCTGAGTTTGAGATCAAACAATCTCACAGAATAATATCCCATCAATCGGTTGAAACCACTGGGAGGATGCATAATATCTCCTGATCAAATAAAAGCGATTAATATCACCATTTCCAGCATATATCACCGCCGCACAGGAAAATAAAATGAAAATAAGATCCAAGAAACATAATTATAGAAGGAATAAAATGAGGATCACACGGCGGTAACCACGATGTATATCGAAATTCACAAAATTGATTAGATAACGGAAACGTACCTCTGAAGCTGTATGCCCTTCGATTGCAGTGTGAGAATAGAATAGATGAAAGAAAACCTAACTTTTCACGTCATAATTATATGTATATACATATATGTGTGCATATATATACAATACTGAGTGCAAAGTATTTATAATGGGGAAAAGCAGCTGTGCGAAAAATAGAATAGAAATATGTGTTAATGAATAGAAATGGTGAGAGAAAAGAAAGCAACTGCGCGAAAAATCATTTCAGAGAGAAAGACAGCAGAAAAGAGCGGAACATGGAAATTTATAATGGGGAAAAGAGAAGGGTAAAAATCATTTTTTCTTGTTGTGATATTATGGTTTATAATATTAATCATAATTTATTAGGACTCTTTTATTTATAAAATTGTTAAAATATTTTTAAAATTTTCAAAATACAAACAAATAATTTATCACATTTTTTAATTTCATTGGCCACTATCCAAAATACACTTGAAAAGGCTCAAAGTACCCCCACAATTCACTTTCCACCTATTCCTCGAGGTTTAACTATCTCATTTTTTTTTTACACACCTAATCTATGTATACATATATATAAATAATTTTAAAATATTAATTTCACTTTATCAATCAAACAAAAATGTTATTGGTATAACTTCTTATTTCCTTTTAAAACACTAACAAACAAACAAACAATTTTCTTTTAATTTATTATCCACCTACCATCTAAAATACAAACAAACAACCGGCGCACTTTTCAATCCCACTTCCCAAAGATCTTGCACAAATTCATAAACAAACAAGCCCTCGATTTTTCTTGTCATTTTCATTTTATTTTTCTTTTCAATATCTTAATTTAAGGAGGAAGGAGCGTGGAGAGCGCCAATTGGGTGATGAGTTGGTTAAACGGCTCATATCTTTCGTATGTTTTTAATTTGCTCTAATTGAAATGAACAAATACCAAAAAGTTGAAATTCTTATTTCAAAACTAATCTAAAAGTTTTAATTAGGAGAATTTAGCATGTGAAGTGACGAATTAACTCAGTAACATTTAAAGCTTGAAATTCGAATCCCAAAGTTTGTGTGTGTAAATATATAAAAGAAAAAAAATAGAGATTTTAGCACATTTTTTTAATATTTTTTAGGTAATTATTAATTGATACCTAAAATTGGCATCATGTTTATTAATATATTTTTACGTCAAATGTCGTTTTATTTTTTCAGAAAGGTGAAAAGATGGAACTGATGGAGCCTAATAAGAAGAGGAAAAATGCTTTTGACTAAAAAGGGAATGAAAAAGAAGTAACAACCCTTCGAAAACAATGGACTTTTTAATTTTTTTCGGCGGTTGTTGTTGTTGTTGTTGTTAAAAAATACATAATTTAATAAAAATCAAATAGAAGTTTTTTCTTATGTGTTCAAATTTGGCAAGGTTGAATTGTGAGTGGCGATTAAATATCTCATTTTTATTAAACATGAAACGAAAATCCAATATTTTGTTAACTTAAATTGAAGTGGAATATTTATCAATGTAGGTCTAATATTAAACTTGCTCTTGGATTGAACTTATATTCATACTCGTAAATATATTCCCATATTCTAGTTCGACAATTAACTGCACAGACAGCCCAACCACAAAGAATTTAAAGCAGCCACTACATGTCACTATATATATATATATATAAACTACAAGGAGAGATTGCATTTTTGTAATCATCGTCTAACAATCTAAATTTAATGAAAAGTTCCACTTCTTTTGATGGGGTGTGATGATATTAAATATTTGGAAGGACGATATCAAATTCCACTTCTTTACCATCTGTAATGGTAAAGAATTCTTGATTTTTTGTTACATTAAATAATAATAAAGAATATTATATATATATATATATATATGCAAAAGTTGATTGGTGAATAGCAAATGAACTAATATTGAAGTCCCTTCCAAGTTCCAACAACCACGGCAATAAATATATATATATACACACACACACACACACACACACGCATATATTAAATTAATTCCGTGGTTGTAGATTGTCCATTGTAGGATAGCTGATACAGATAGGTATACTTATTTGATTGGTTCCTTGTATGGGCAACAAAACGAAGCCCCATACGGAGCATTTGGCTGGGAAAGGGGAATGCTTATTTTATGTTAATAATAATTGTATTATTTGTTAATAGTCAAATGGTCATCCATTGCATGCTCCAATGGCCATGTCTTTTATGGTAACAAATTGATGGGCAAGAGCAAATTAATGCATGAGTTCTTATCACTTTTCAATTCTTTTATGGATCTTGAACTGCTCCAAATAACAATTTGATGGAGTTTTTCTTGACGACGAAAACCTCCATTTATTTATCTGGAGTGCAAACTTAATTTAAAACGATTTTAATTCCTCTTAAAACTTAAACAAAAGATTTATTTAATTACATTTTAAAAAATAAATACATTTGATTTTGATGCTAGCATAACAGGCTCAATGTATTCACTCTCGAAACATAAAAACTAAAATATTTCAACACACAAATAATATTTGAGAGTGAATTGAAATATAAGATATTGTTAAAAAGTTGGGAGCAAGTATGAAGTGTGTGCTTATTTGATAGACAACAACAAAATGTGTTTCAACATAACTTAAACAATCAAAATCGTCTCAAGGTTGGGAGGGTGCATTATTTCTACAAGGAGGGCACAGGTGCAAACTTGCTTGCAATAATAGTCCATAAATTAGTTGCTTCTGTGGTGGAAGGGCCTCGACTAACTAGCCTTTGGTGGGCTTTTGGTGAAGAGTTCACCCTTTAGGCAGTAGTTATGTTCAAACCGAACATTCCATAGTGGCAAAGAATTCCTATGGTTGAGTTCAATGAGGGTTGCTACGTTGATCGCTTCTCTCTTGTTCTTAAAAAAAATAAAATGAAAAATGAATCAAAACAAAATAAAACCAAAAAAAAAATCATTTCGTTTTAGTACGGAGGTTCTGTGTTGGTGTTATTTCCAAACTCACGTTTTCATCTTAAAAATGCATTTGGTAATTAAATTTGGGGGGAACAATATTTTATTGTTCAAAAACATCCTTTTATAAACTTTTCTTCTTCCGAACTCTTCTGTTGTACTTTTATGCATCTCAATTATTATATTAATTTCAATATATTATTCTATATATTTCGATCATTATAAAATAAATATTTATATATATTTAAATTATTATTTTAATGTAACAATAATAAAGTAATAATATATAAGCTTAACATCAATGTACTTTTTTTTTAAAAAAAATCTAATATAAAATGATACACGATAAAAAAATGTCTGCTAAAAGTAATTCATTCAAAAAAGTTCTTTTTCAAAGATACACGATATCAATTATTTCTATCTATCAATTCATTCAAATACATCTCCACCCTCTATACAATCACAATGTCTAATTAAAAATACATTATCCTTAAAGATTTCTTACAAAAACAACACCAAATATTGCATAACGGACTATAGTTCAACATATAGAAGTCTCTAATACTCATACATTGGGATCATAAAAGTAACCTCTATTTCCTGATTAAAATGAATGAGAATAATGGCCAATTGTTCCTATTTCCTAAATTGATGTTGCGGAATTGGGCAGCGGGGAAATCAGCCATCAGCTCCTTGTCTTACTCCTAAGCAAAATTGGGAGTTGAACTGCCCTTTTCAGTGCTTCGGACGTTGATGTCGGCCCCCCAGAGTAATAATATGCCTAATTCTTGCAACCATCCATTTTTATTTTTCAGTACCCACTGTGCTATATATGCACTCACAATCCTTAATTTGTTAACATTTTCCAAGGGAAGGACCAATGGCTGTTCTCCGGACCTCACCATTTTCAGCCCCATAGTTTTGTTTTTATTTTATTTTATATTTTTGTGTTCTAGCGTATTAGAGCAATCCACCTTTGTGTCTGAACAATTTATGATTTAATGGCATAAGTTTATCTTATTATGTGGGAAATTAGAAATTTAAACTCGAATAATTTGAGATCAAATTTTGGCTCAAATTCAATTACTATACATAAAATTTTTCCTCGACAAAGAAAAATAAAAAATTGATAAAATAAATACAAAGATAGCACTAATCATACTTCTACAAAATTATATTTTAGGTTTTGGAAATTTTGATTATGACCTCTTATTTTAAGTAGAAAATTACTTTCAGTCACTATATAAGAAAAAAAATAATAAATTAATGAAAAAACAAGAAGGGATCACAATAAAAAATTGGTCATTGATTATATATATTAAGTAACAATAAATTTTGTTTGTTATCTTAATGATTTTTTACAAACTAAACAATTATAAGGATAGTTCTATTTTGGTTGTTAATTACTTATGCGTACACTTATAATGACAACCTAGTTACAATGAAAATATTATCACAAATTATAATGATAATTTTTATTGTCACTTAGTTATTACTAATTGTTAATAATAACAACTTAAAATATTAATTTTGTTACTATTGAGCTATTTTTTGACAAAACAAAAATTACTATCATTTAAAAAAATATGTTAAAAATAAAATAAAACTTATTATTACTTAATACATATCAATAGTGACAAATACTATATTATTTATTATTTTATCATTAATATTATAGTTTTTTATAATGAGCTTAAAACAATCAAAACATATTTCGGGTGACAAGAATAAGCTATTTAAAGATATATATGCTCATTAAAATGAAAAGGTGGAAATTGAAAACTCATTAAAAATTAGGAAAAAAGAATACAAAAAAAAAATGTAAGAAGAGGTAACTATTTGTTAATATAATTCTTGAATGGTTTGTGGCATAATGGCATAAAGTCACTCATATAATATGAAAGATCATGAGTTCAAGTCCAAAGTGGCTCTTAATATGCGTACGTGTAACTCTTTTTAGAGTCAATGTTCATACATTTATTTGTTTACTGAGTGTTTGGTTTTATTTCCAAGCACCATTTCTATTTCCACTTGAAAATAAAACAAAAGAACCATCATTTTCTGTCTATTTCCATTTAAAATATTTTTATTTTTAAATTCTTTTTAAATTTGCCATATCATTCTATTATTACATCAATCAAATTTCAATTTGATTTGACGTAAAGTATTCACTATCATTTTAAAGTTAATAAAATATATATTTTTTAAAAAATAATTTTTTAAACATAAAAAAATATAAACTAACTATTTTTTCAACTCTATAACTATTTTGATCATTATTTTTCAACAATTCATCCAAACACATTTTCATTTCCATTTCAAAACTAAAATTATCTTTCCAACTTTTAAAAATGGCTAAAAATGAAAATGGGCCCTGAAAATAAAATCAAACAGGCCGTTAGTCTATGTATATTTTCAAAGGGCAAATTGCATTTTACCCATGTGAAAATAAAAAAGGGCAAAAAACCTTCTTATGCTTTTGAAAATTATGTACAATGCCCCCCTCTCCGTATTTGCTATAATTTAACCCTAATTTTAACATATAATGACTATACTACTCTTAGTTCATATATTTTTAGTGCAATTCATTTATTTTTTTATATATATATTTCATATATCTTTGTTCATTTCCTTCACATCAATTTTTTTTAATTTTTTTTAAAAATATTCTTATTTTTTGTATTTTTATTTTTCTAATTTATTTATTTTTTCATTTATATATGTATATATTTATATTTGCATATAATATATATTTATATATACTTAAACATATATATTCATATATTTATATAACTATATAAATATAAATAAATATTTATAACACACCTATTTCATGCCCAGAATAACCATTTTTTATCATAACTTTTAATTTTTATTTATAAAAACATAAATAAACATATTAAAATTACTAAAATAAAATTATATTATATAAAAAATAAATAAATATTATATCATACAAAAAATTCTATAAAAATTTTATTAGATGAGTCGAATGTGCCAAATTTCTAGTTTCATATATATTCTTTCATTTCCTGCACACCATTTTTTTTTAATTTTTAAATTTAAAGAAATTATTTTTATTCCTTTATATATTTATATATAAATACATTATGTATTATATATTTATATACATATATATTTATAAATATATATATATATTATAACCCCCACCACCCCCAACCTCTGCATTCTGCAACCCCCACTTCACCCCACTAATCCGCCTCCCACCTCATGGCAATCGCGCGGCCGTCGTTTCTACCATTTTGGCTATAGCCGCCGCATGCCATGGCCAAAACAGCGACCGCCATTTTTCAGACTGCCATGGCCTCAGCAGTTCAAGGCTGCCATGCCCATGGCACCTAAAGTAGTGGAGGGGATGCGGGTGCAGGGGGGTGGCTGCAGGTCGAGTGGTTTGGGGGTGTTGTTATATATAAATATATCTATATGCAAATGTACATTCAATACATATGTATATATAACGATGTATTTGTATTTTTATATTTTTTAATCTAAACTATTAATTTTTTTTAAAGATTCGATGGTTGATATTTAGGGTAAAATTGTCATTTAAGCAACAAAAAATCCAAAACTAACGTCACTTGCCACACATGGAGGGAGCTAATTTTCTACTTTTCAAAAAGTATAAGGGGATTGGTTGCCTATTTATTTTTTATTTTTTTTTAATAAAGAAGTTTTTTGTCTTCTTCTACTTTTACACGGGCGTAAAATTCAATTTGCCCATTTTTCAAACAGTGGTGATGTTTATTCAAATATAGTCTTTCTAATGATTATAAATAAATTCATCATATTTACGAAATTCATTAGTTCAGTAATGTATCCTGTCTTGCATTTATGTCTTGGGAGGATTACAGAATGTCATCTGGGTTGTTTTGAGATATACTGTGCTCCTATCTCGGGAGGTCATTGAACTTTGGAAGAAAATTCCCATAACAGTCAGTACTAATGTGGAGTAATGTTGTTTCTTAAAAATAACAGTCTAGCTCTTGTATTTACACTGTAAAATGATATTATATTAGTAACAACATAATGATTAATAATATAAAAAATTGCTATTAATGGCAGCTATTAAGTAAAAATCACCGTTACAACATATATATATATATATATATATTATACGAAAATTTTAAAATTTTACTAGTTAAAAATTTTTAAAATTTATGTTTACAAATTTAATTAAATCGATTGTCAAGAAAATGAATTAAATTTAATTAAATATTATTTACATTATTACTAAATAATTCATTTATTGAATAACATATTAAATTAATTAAATTTACATATTAATTAAATAATATATTAGTTGTATTAATGAAATATTACATTTGTTCATCAAATAAATAACTTAAGATGTTTTAATTTGATATAATAAATAAATTAATCCTCTTTAAAAAATATTCTTCATTAAATATCAATTTTCACATTTATTTAAAATTATAATAAAAAATTTGATTATAGGGTG
>JACGDI010005612.1:509258-554739 GCA_014898725.1 Jacaranda copaia
AAATTTATAAAAATATAAATTTCAAAATAAATAACTAATTAAATTAATTAAACTTATATTTCAATCAATAAAAATATATATATACAGACACATTATCCAACTATAAATGTACATATATATAATACATAAAAAAATTATTTTCACCCTATAAACCTAACAAAAAACAATTGATTTGACATCTATTGTAAAGTTTGTCTCTCCCCAAAATAGAAATAAATAAACAACTCATTTTCAAATCATTTTTCATATTTTCCCAAAATAAAAAGAAATACTTGGCACATTCTCCAAACTTTCTCCCAAAAACCCATTCTTTCAAAAATATTTCTACAAAATGGCCAAAATGTAAAAAAATATAGTGTAATATTTTAAATTGTCACCAGTAATAATTAGTAATACTCTTATAATGGCAGTCTATTGATAATAAAAATTGTCATTATTATTATGTTATCACCATATAAGTGTCGTTAATTATCAATGGTGACAATTTAAATATTATTATTGTCACTATTTAGTTTGTAAAAATCATTAAGGTGGCAGAACAAAATCTTTTGTCACCTAATATATGTAATATTTAGTGATGACTTTTGTATCATTATTCATTATTTTGTCGCTAATTTATAATTTTTTTCTAGACTATGTTTAGTTGCAAATTGTCAATTCATTTTTCAACTCTCAAAATATAAACAAATAAATCATACACATTCTCCTACCCCACGCCCAAAATACACCCAAAAATGCGCAAAATATCCTCCTAAAATTCATTTCCTACCCATTCTCCAATATGTAGCACTCATTTTTTTTCTGTCACTCCTACTCATTCTATATATACATTTCAAAATAATTTTAAAATATCAATTTGATCCTACTAACCCAATAAAAAAATTATTGATGCGACATTTTATCCCCTCCCAAAATATAACCAAATAAATAATTTTCTTCCAAAATATTCTCCTCCTATCACTCAAAACACAAATAAATAATCATCAAATTCTCCAACCCCACTTTTGAAAAACCATTTTTTCAAAATATTTTGACAAAATACTCCAAAATGTAAACAAACAAGCCCTTAGGGATGGGTGTTCAAATAAGGTAATTGGGTACCTATGTGACTTGATCGGATGTTATCCGATGAATATCTCATTGGCTTGGATTTTTAAATTAAAAAATTGTGGGTTGGGTACCCAATATCTAAATAAATTTGAAGTTGGATATCGAGTGTCTACTTATCAATATAAAATATATACAATATATAAAGATACTCATATATATATATATATATATTTGAAAGAGGCCAAATTCTTCTAGATCTTGTAAATAGTATTTATAGTAATTTTTTTTTTTAAATTCATATCGGATATCTAAACCCAAATTAGTTAGACATTTGTTGTGCCGGATACCTATAATTTTTGTTCGATGTTAAGTAGCTAAAATTACTATCCAATAAATGAGGTACCTAACTCGATTTAGCAAAACCCAACCTACTCGAAGCCGACCCCTATTTTTCTTTTTTTTTTTCTTTTTGCTTTTTAGTGTTAATATAGTACGTTAGTGATGCTTGTATCAATCAATTTTTCATACATTTTGTGATGACGTTATGAAAACATTTTATGGAACTTATATTTTAATGAATAATTAAATAACTAGGACGAGTCTTATTAGGCTTTAACTTAACGCACTAAATTAATTATGCTTCAAGTAACATTAGGGTCTGATCGATTCAATTGACAATCCTATCTTTTTGAAGCCTTCCATTTGTTTTGCCATTTTCAATCATGGGGCAATTGTAAGGAAATTGAAGGAAAAAGAAAACCATATGAAAACTTATAAATTGGATTACAATCAATAATATTCTCCAAAAAATTCTTATCATATGTCCGACTTAATTTTAAAAATAAGAATAACTCAAACTAAAAAAGGGGGAAAAAAATAAAAAATAAAAAATAAAATAACTACATGTGTCATGACACATGGAGAACTCAAGACAAGTTTTCTGTTTCCCTTTTAAAATTGCTTTTTTTTCTCAAAAGTCAACAAAGTAAAAAGAAATGTAATGACCACATTTTTTGCTACATTCTACCAAAATAAATTTATTGTGGCAGAACGTAGCCAAACAAGCAATGCGATTTTTTTTCTAAGAGGTTATTCAAAATATCCAAATTATCCCAACAATTAAAGTGGCAAAAATTCAAAAATCCCACATATTTAAATATAAATACATTTACATATCATAATATTTTATTATTATTATTATTATTATAATAATAAAGAATATTACTAAAATTCATTTATACCCTCAAAACTCAACAAAAAAATAGTGATTTGACTGCTCAGTAGATTTGTTTCCTCCCAAAACATAAAAAAACATAATAAAATTTTCCAAAATTATTTTCTGACTGTTCTCAAAACATAAATAAATATACATCACATTCCAACACAAATTTCACATTCCCAACCCCTCTTCCAAAACATATAATTTATATCCAAATATTTCCGATACATTAATCATAATTGATACTTTACATCCTTAAAATCTTCAAATTTGGCCATTCCTTCTTAAACAATGATGTGTGACTACATGACTAGGATCTAGTAGTACTAATTACTTACTTGGCTTGCAAGATTCATACTTTATAGATATAATAATGAATTGATGAATATTTAATCCTGTTTTGTTATGTATCTTACTATTATTTTACACGAGAAAATACGAGTCCAATTATTGCAAATTTTGTACTCGACAACCATGATGGGTGGTCGTTGGGTTTGAGCCAAAGTAAATGTAAATATTTATCTTATTTTATGTTATCTCGTTATTGTATTAAAGTGGAGAAATACGAGAAGTCCAAGTTAATGCCAAAAAGCTACGGTGTAACTTTCTTTCGCACAATGAAAAGTCACCAGTCCCTTAACTGAATATTTTAATCCTAAAATTACCCTTTAGTTTGTGGAAAATATAACAGCCTATCAAGAAAGTGGTGGCTCAACTTGGGCCTTACCATATGACATTGATCGAAAAGATTTTACTTGATGGTAGAGATTGTACGTACAACTACAAATCGAGATGTTTTCCTACATTAACTAGGAGGGTTAGTTATTGAATCTAGTGAGTCCACTCAAGTCAGACTTAATTTGAATTTTTAAAGGTTGGATTTGAACCTTAACTAGTTAGTTTATAATTATTTGAAAACTCAAGTAAAACTTTAATTGGAGATTTAAGAGTCAAAATTGAGTCTAAGTTGATTAGCTATTTGAAAACTCAAGTAAAGCTTAATTTGGATTTTTAAGGATCAAATTTTAGCCTCAAACTTAAAATTTCACGTTAGCCTCATTTTTCCACACTAGATCAAGGTCATGTATCATTCATTTTTCTATGGGGCTAATAAAATTTGCAAATATATACAGTAAGTGTTACAGTGTACAACTTTTATGTTTAGTTACTAATTAGACATTAATTAATCCCCACCCCCACCCCCACCCAAAAAAAATAAAAATTCAAGTAATTACCCACATGAAATATTGTGGAAGGGAACAAAGCGATATATTGGATAGGATAATGCACAAGTAAATATTCCAACCCAAGCAAAAGGAAGCTTTCAATTCGGGCAAGAAAATCATTAGACATGCCATATCCCAAGAACACTTTACTAATTAGTTTATGAATGTCCATTGCCATCAGGACAAAGGCATTGGGATAGAAAACCGATCTGTGCCCATCCATGTTAGGTTAAAAGATAATGTCTTCCTCCCTGATTATCCTACTTGCATGCATATGCCTCTTGTCTCCCTCCCCAATACTGCACCTTCCCAACACTCAGAGTTTGCTAGAAACTAATTTAGCAAAACTCCATCTCCAAGAATACAGAAATGTCTATTCATATAATCACACACTTTTTCTCTTGGAACTATTAAGGGTAGGCCTACACTTAGTCAGAAATGGTGGCTTCTTTTTGCAGCACAAATCACATTCAGCATGGGGATTTTGCTGGATTTTAGGGTTTCTTGAATTAATAAGATTGGTAATTAGATTAGAATCCTAAGTTGTTGATAGACTTTTCCTTTTAAAATTAGGCTGGAAATTAAATGAGGAAATAAGATTATGTTGGAGGGTCCGGGTCCCGTCCGTGGTCGTTAGATGTTGTATTTTAGCCACGGCCTCATAGCGACTGTCCAGATATGGTGAAAGGGGTATTTTGCAAAATAAAAGGGAATACGGTTGTAACGCGTACATATGTGTTGAACTTTAATTACTTGACGTTGTTCTCTTGTTCTTGTATGAAGCAATCCATGAATGACATGATTTGATGTCTTAAGTTGCTTTAATGCCCATTACTCATATCATGTCTTTAATTTGTTTTTTATAGATTAATTTTTTGTTTGATATTTAACAAAAAAGAATCAAAGATTTGGTATATAGCTTACTTACTTGAATGTGACACCATATTATAGGGAAAATTGCTGATTATCCCTTGTAAAATTTGGAATTGCCACAAAACCTCCGGTGGAAAAAATAGAGTCAGATTAGTTCCTCACTTTTTTTTTTAAATCGAGTTGAAAACCGCCTGATGGGGAACATGTGCTCAGAATCCAACTAGGAAATACAAATTTAGATATGAACTATCCAGAATACCCTTTAAGGGTTTAGGGTGCTCTTTTTAAGTCAACGTAAGTTTAAAAACTCTTTTAATTTTTTTTTCATATTAATTTGAAAGATTTTCCTCTCCCCTTTCTCTTCTTTTTCTAAATGTTCTCTCTCTAAAGCTCACTTTCCTTCACGGTTTTCTCTCTATCTATGAAACTACAAAGGGAAATGACCACAAGCTCGTTCCATAACAAGAGACAAGCATCAAAGTGCGCCTTGAATTTGATATCTAACTCTCTACCCATGTATGACTATAACTTGAGATGTAGCACTAAGGTAGTTGAATCTGAGTGAAAGCCCACAAGAGAAGACTTTGCTACAGATATTCTAACTAAAATTGTGAATTTTTTTCGTCGGAGTGATCCAATGAGGTGCTACATGGTTTTCTATGAGCATTTTTGTTGTTCCCCAAAACCAAACATGCCACCACGAAGAAGAAGGGGAATTAGAGGAAAGTTCAGTAGAAAATGAGGTCATTTCTCTAGTGATTTCAACTATTCCAATAGTAGGGAGGCATAAAAACTTGACTTACATACACATTTTGTGAATTTTGATGGCAGCTTTTATTGTTGTGATTGCACTGTTGTTGAAAAATTAGGATTGTAAAATATGCTAAACACCCCCTGTGCTACTTCTTTATCTTACATGTTTCTTTTTAATCCTTTTTTCAGCATAATTTAGTGTATTTTCAATTTTTATTCCTATTTTAATCTTTATTTTTGCTTTCCATGGTACCCTAAACACCTAAACATATTTTTCTAATAGAATCCAAAAGGAAATCTACATTTTTCGAAGACCCAAAAAGTTAACCATAAATAAATGAAATAGTGAACCAATTTTGTGATGAGTTGAGTCAATCCCCTCTATAAATATAAAGGGCCATGGAACCATGTAAAAACGAAGTTTTCATGCAAACATTCTAACTTAAAAAGAGGGCCATGCAACTGCCCTATGTAAAAAGAATTTATATATTCAAATCCCTTACAACCATCTTATTGTTTTTAACTTTTATTAATTAATTTAATCCACTATAACTATAGGAAAACTTTTATAAAACGTATTATACAATAATTAATATATATCATTCTTTGGAAATAACAAAAAAGGAAAGGAGACATTGGAAAGATAACTTGAACCATTTTTTATATAACCCTTCCTTCATTGGTATTGTAATATTTATACATACAAAAATTATAAAAGCATCAATAAATGCTCCCTATACTCATCAATCGTTTTCCAACAACCAACCAAAAACAAAAGCTAGCCTGCAGTATACACCACTATTAACAATCAAAATTAATCAGAAACCAACTAAATGCATATGTCTATCCATCACATGTGCCAATCAACAACAAGAAAATAAGATGGACCTGAAAAAAGGCTACCCACATACTAACCAACCAAATCAAAAAAATAAAAAAGCAAAACTTCTATTCATCCCATACACCAATTTCAATCTCCTGTCTTTAAGATCTCTACACTCTTTTCCTTGACCTGATGCCTACCAATACATCTACAATTTCTAGCCTTCTCAATCTTTTCTTTGTAGTTGAGTCTCCTTCAGTTTAGGTAGCTGTATTTTCTGTGTTTTGTTCTAAAGTAGGTGTAAATGGACCTACACTTGTTGCACCATATTGTAGATCTAGAGTAGGTGGAGGCATATGTTATGTTGTATTTGGAGTTTGAGCTGCAATGGACTTCTTCATTTTGCAACCAAGTAAGGTTTCTTTCCTTTTTTTCTTACACAGTCGACCTTATAAAATTAAAATAAAGACTAATGTTAGAGCAATTAATAGATTTGAAGTTTTAAAGCATGTTTATGTTCTCAATATCTTTTTTCGATTTGAATTTGAAGATGAAGGGCCCCCTAGTTCTATAAGGGTATGTTAGTAGCATTTCCAATAATTTTGGTGGACTATAAGTATATAAATGAATATATTATCTTGGTATGCATTAAAAAAAAAATATTATGATGTATGAATGAATGCTTGAGTGGGATTGGGATTCTATTGTCTAACTTCTGTTTGTTATGTATCTAATGCACTAAGCATGTTTAACCTCATTACCCTTATTACCTTCGAATGAAACAAAAAAGATATTGTTAACTAAAAATTAATTAAATTCATTACATTTAACATAAATATCATGTTAATATTAAATTTGCATCACCTCTATAGAACTTAGATTTGGGATTTGTTGGATTTTTTTAAGTTCTTTTGTTATGTTCTTTCTAAAGGCAATTTTAACAAATATAAGTGAGTCTTTTTCTTGTGGATCTTGATAGCTGCACCTCACCAAGTCCCATTCTCTTAAGCTTCCTTGGTCTTCCTTTCTTCATTCTCATTTTGGTGATTTAAGAAGAGGGTCATTAGCATCACTCTTGATCTTAGGAATGTAAATAAGTCAAACCTAAAAAAAATTGTAAGCTAGCTCAAGCTCGAGCTTGATGATCCTCCTCTTAAAGCCTCAAGCACAAGTCCAGTATTTTGAGCTCAAGCTTAGCTTAATAAAATTTAATTATTAATATATAATAATTATTTAATATTGTGCATAAAATATTTAAAAATAGAAAAAAAGTAAATTATAAATATAAATAATTATTTAATTAACATATAGAAAGTACTTAAAAATAAAAATAAGTAAATTATTAATATATAATAGTTATTCAATTAATATATAAAAATATTTAAAAATAGAAAAAAAACTAGCTCACGAGCTTTTGAATGACTAAATCAAGGCTCGAGGTCGAGTTCATGTTTTTGGAGCTCAAGTCAAGCTATAATCGAGTCACTTGTGAGGCTCATGAGCCAGCTTGATTCAGTTTACATCATTACTTGATATATCCATTCTTTCTAGGTACAACATGAATTATTTTACTGTATGCAGCCAAATACATCTCCTTCTTGTAGCATGCATTGACAAAATCTTCTAGGTTTCTTCTTTCTTTAGCAATAGCTGAACATACATATGGACAAGGGTATCCATTCTACTGAAACATACTAAAAGTGCACTCTTTAGCCCCTAATCCACCCTATGCTTGTCCAACAAATGGTTAATCACATACTCGTCTCCACCACATCATGTTGCAAAATAGTTTTTTGCAATCACTTGACTTTTTTAATCATTTTTAGAATGTTAGGATAGATATTGCTTGGAAATTTCTCCATTCCTTGTCTTTTCATTTGCACCCTAGTCATAAACTTGTCTTTAATTCACTACAACATGCTAATGATAGGCTTATCTTTGACATATAGAATGTAACTGTTAAAAGACAGACTCAAGTTGTTATGATGTTAGGCATGCATTTTCTTGAAATATGGCTCATACTCTAGTGCTCTGCAAGAACTTTTTTCAACCACTTTGCACCTATCTCATACTCAGGGGCCTTCTTTGGATTAACTTCCTTAATCTTCTTCATCTACATTTCAAATTCATTTTAGTTTGTTGTGATTGTAGCATTCCAAAACAATTGACTCAGTTTGTCATCACTATGTTTCATTTTAAAGTTGTCATACATATGCCTCAAACAATACCTATGTTCAGATTGAAGCACAAGATTTTTAATAGTCTCCACTAAACCCTTCTACCTACTTGAAATGAAGACCCATCTATTCTCAACAATACCTTTAATGTTTCCAATAGTTGTGTCAAGAACCAAGTCCAAATCTCCCTATTTTCTACTTGTACAACATCCTAGGCAATGGAAAACATTGTGCCATTCCTATCCCTCCCTAGAGCTACTAACAATTTTACAAATGTTAGGGGTCAATAAATAAGATATAAAAATTAGAGGACTTAATTGAAACCCAATAACCAAAGTGAAAGGCAATTAAAAGCCCAGGGGTTCAATTAAAGACGGTGAAAAAGTTTGGGGGTCAAATTGAAAAAATTGGAAAATATTTTATATATAAAAAATTAAGGATAAAATTGTGTTTAATTCTCAAAATCAACCCTAGACCCACCTCAATGACAAATCACTAGAAAACTACTAGAAAACATCAAACCAGTCTGATAAAAGGCTTTCCCTTAGCTTAAGGATCAAAACCATACTAATAATACCTTGAAACAACCAAGTATATCTCTTGAAAAAGAAAACCAAGGGCAAGCAGCAATAGGTTTGGTGGTTTCACCACTTACAATGGCGGAAACAACATAGACTATAATGGGTTACAATCGAAATGAGGTGGGCAATCTAGTTGTGGTTTCAATTTGATGTTTTGACGGTTGGGGGTGAAGAATTGAAGATAGTGGTTAATGGCGAAGGGTTAGGGTTCACGACGGCTTTGAATGACCAATTAACCAGCGTGTAGGTGTTAGAAGCTAAAATTAATTTGGGGGATTAGTTTGTCTTGACAAGACACACCTGGTGGTAGTGGTTGCCTCCATCTCCGGAAGCAGTACGTGGTGGTAGCTTTTAGGCAATTAGTGTAATTTTGAATTCTGGACTAATTTTGGCCTGAGATCGAATCTTGATTTGATCTAATTTGAGTTAACTTCATATTGAATGTTAATTCGATTGATTTTTACAATTGTAATTCAATGCTTATTGAATTGATATTATTAAAATGTAATTCCATTTAAGATGATGATTAATGTTGTAATTATTGTACAAAATTGATTATAATCCTAAGCTTGGTGAATTAAGATAGGTTGATTAAAAGATTTATCCTTGGACCAATAATATAGTATGTTGTGAACAAAATATAGTTAAGCTTAACCTAAAGCTTAAATTATATGAACATTAGAATGAAACTGAATTATTAGACTTAGATCTGATAAATTCATAAAATCTGATTAATTTAGGAACCTGGACCTTTGTAACTATGAAATAAGTGAAGTGATAGATGGAGCTTGTTGGGGATAGACACCTAAGAACTATTACATTTAAACATCTTAAGTATTTAGATATGAAACCGTGATTACTGGAACTATGTCAGAATAACATTAAGTTCGATAAAGACATTAACTATATATTATACTTGAGATTCAGAGGATTGATGGAATAATAACACGGATTATCTTATCACAATTCTTAGTTGACTAGGAAGCTGAGACCTAAGTGACCATACAACTAGGGATTCTTGTGCATTTGCTAGGTGAGTTTATACTCGATGGTACAAGATTTCTTTGCTGGAAAAAGAATATATGTACTTGTTATATATCCTAGTCACTTGATTCCTTTCAATCTATGTGTCTAGAAATTCACCACACATCACCCCTTACACTAATCACTATTTTTGTTTAATTATAATTTATGTTATTTTACTTAAAATTTGGCGATTGTGTGTAGAAATCACTAAATGAATTCCGAAAGATAATTTTCTATCATCGCTATGTCTAACTTGGAACAAACTTGATGTTGACTTATTAATTGCTTGTTTATCATGGCGAATTGACATATTAGTTAAAATGTTGTTGGACAAGTTACATGAGATACATGAATATAATTAATACCCTTAAGGATAGGCCTTAGGATCAGCTTTGAAAGACGATTAGGTGAAATGAACCGATGATGACTAGTCTTTTAGCCAATACTCGTACAAGTTGTACATATAACCCCATCTCATAGCTAGCTGGAGATAGTTGTCTATGGGCTAGCAAGGCATGTGGCTAGCCATGCCAAACGATCGATTGATTTGTCCGAGCCAATCACTCAAAAATTGGAGAAATAAAAATTTTCATATTTTTGAAAGTGGAGTGACAAGGTAGGAGAATCACTAATAGCAAGACTGTGAAAGTAGTTGATCTACTTGATACTTGTGCTTTGAAACTTGAATGTTCGACAAAAATTAAATGATTGTTCAAATATCATGTCAACCCTTTTGGTTATATTTGAGATTTAAATCTCAATAAATAGGCAGTGAGTTTTGTAAAGTCTCATCACTGATATGGGATGGTGGTGAGATAAATCACCTAAAACTTTGACTAAAATCTTCTCTTACTACTCCTAGAGACTTTAATGCTTCTACTTGTTTCCTATTTAATATTTGAAAAATTGTTACTCTATTGTTGTTGCTAATATCTCACTAAGCCATTTGGAGTTACATTGTTTTATTGTTATTTTTCATTCTTTATCCCATATAAAAAGGAGTGACGAAGACAGACTAACCTAGGTGACACATAAGGTAATGAAGATAGTACAAGTATTAAGTGTGATTTATGATATTTCAATTTGTAGTTGAACCTCTGTTGGATGTCGCTTGTAGGAATTAGATACTTTAGATTTTGAGAAGTTTATTTTTTGTTATTTAAAAAACTTGTGGTATAAAATAGGTAACACCTCAAACGGGAGTAGGTGCCTTTCGATTGGGGCGATGCATTAATACTGCAACAAAGCACCACTTATGTTATCTTTTGAAACTAGTATAAAATATTATTATAGGTGGTTAGTGTATCATATTATTATTAATTTGTAGTGCAAATAAAATCTTACGACTATATTAGTCTTACGACTAAAAAATCATTTCATGATGGTTAAC
This sequence comes from Jacaranda copaia, assembly GCA_014898725.1. Taxonomy (NCBI): domain Eukaryota; kingdom Viridiplantae; phylum Streptophyta; class Magnoliopsida; order Lamiales; family Bignoniaceae; genus Jacaranda; species Jacaranda copaia. Next base: position 520,377 of record JACGDI010005612.1, read on the forward strand.
AATGACTTAATAACTAAATTTAATATAATTTCAAATGTATTTGAAACTATACCATATTTATAAAATTCAATATTTCATCTTAGAAAGATAATATGTTTTTTCAAGTATCTAGTACTTGAATGTGAATTATTATCTTGGATTTTCATAATCAAGTACGCCTTTTGAGTGTTTTGTACTCTATTTTTTTTAGCCAAGTTTACCTCAATTTGATGGTGAAACAACTATAAGACTACCATATTCATATGAGGTTCATTGGTTCTTGGTGGTGCTGAAAGGATATATTTACTTTATTCATCAATGTTTTACACTAGTACAAATGAAAACCCAAATGGTTGGATATGGCTATTTATGTTCACAATTATTTGTGTATATACTATCACGATAATAATTTAAAGAAAACATGATTTTAGTGCATTAGAATGTTTTATGCTTTTTTTATATGCATCAAATTGAGATAAATTTAGTGAAAGGAAAAGTCAGTACAAAAACACACCATTAAGTACAGAAAAATGCGAATTAAGTACAAAACATTAAAAATCAAATACATAAAACAAACAAAAATGGTACTTTTTTCTCGATTTTGCAGTATTATTCTTAGTATTTAAGAGTGTAAGCTTAAGTTATCTTAATTTTGCCATGGTCTTATGATCATACAATGGTCAAATTATGCTGAATTGAACTCGATCTCTTATATATTGAGAATGATATCTAAAATAAGCAAAAAAGTACCCAATATTGGCATTTATGTACTCCAAAACTGTGTTTACAATATTGGCATTTATGTACTCCAAACTACGTTTATGTATTTTATTTGCCAATATTTTGTACTTATTATGCATGTTTCTACACTTGCTTTTCCAAAGGTTGAGATGAGGCTTAATTCGATGCGTGAAATAACAAATAAGATACCATAATGTAACAAAATTGTGGTTTGCTGAAGAAATGATTGTGATAGTATGTATTGAAATAATTGAAAACTTAAACACCCACATTCAACCACTTACACTTTCATTTATAGTAGTATAAACTATTGTTGCATGAGCACAATGAATCCTTCTGACATGACCATCAAAATTAGTGAACTTATCATGACTATATGAATCCTAAGACTAATAAGCCATGATCTCATGATCATGCAATGGCCAAATTAGGTTGGATTGAACTCAATCTTTTATATGCTGAGAATGATACTATAATTCTGTAGAAAAGTACCCAGTATTGGCATTTATGTACCCTAGAATTATGTTTTATGTACTTAATTTGTCAATGTTGTGTACCTATTATGCGTGTTTTTGTACTCATTTTTCCAAGGGATGAGGTGGAGCTCAATTTGATGCATGAAACAATACATAAGACACCCTAATGCAACAAAATTATGGTTTGTTGAAGAAATGGTCGCAATAGTACGTATTAAAATAATTCAAAACTCAAACAACCACATTCAACCACTTGCATTGTTATTCATAGTAGTATAAATAATTGATACATGAACCAAATGAATCATCCTGACACTATCATCAAAAACTAGTGAATTGATTATGACTATATAGACCCTAGGACTAATACACAAAGGTCTTATGATCATGTAATAGCCAGATTAGGTCGAATTAGACTCGATCCCTTATGTGCTGAGAATAACATTAGAAATCTATAGAAAAATACCAGTATTGGCATTTATGGACTTCAGAACTATATTTATGTACTTAATTTGCCAATGTTGTGTACCTATTATGCATGATTCTGTACTTGCTTTTTCAAAGGCCAAGTTGAGGCTCAATTCAATGCATGAAACAACACACAAGACAACCTAACGTGACAAAACCATAGTTTGTTGAAGAAATGATCGTGATAGTATGTGTCGAAATGGTTGGCAACTCAAATGCCCATATCAACCACTTGTACTCTCATTCATAGTAGTATAAATGATTGATGCATTAGCTAAATGAATCATCCCAACACCACCATCAAAAACTAGTGAACCTATCATGACTATATGAGTCCCAGGACTAATATGCCATGGTCATATGATCATGAAATGGTCAAATTGGGCCAAATTAAACTCGATTTATTTTATGTTGAGAATAATACTGAAAATCTACAAAAAGTACTTAATATTGGCATTTATATACTCTAGAACTATGTTTATGTACTTAATTTACCAATGTTGTATACTTATTATGCATGTTTCTATACTTGTTTTTCCAAAGGCCGAGTTAGGGATCAATTTGATGTATGAAACAACATATAAGGCACCTTAACGCAACAAAATCATAGTTTGTTGAAGAAATAATTGTGATAGTACATATTGAAATGATTTAGAACTCAAACAACCACATCCAACCACTTGAGCTCTCATTCATAATAGTGTCAACAATTGACGCATGAGCTAAATGAATCTTCTGGACACCACCATCAAAAACTAATGAACATATCATGACTAGATGAGTCTTAAGACTAATACACCATGGTTTTATAATCATGCAATGGCTAGATTAGGTTGAATTGAACTTGATCCCTTATGTACTAAGAATGATACTAAAAATCCACAAAAAAGTACCCAATATTGGCATTTATGTACTCCAGAATTGTGTTTATATACTTAATTTGCCAATGTTGTACACTTATTATGCATATTTCTACACTTGCTTTTCCAAAGGCCAAGATAAGGCTCAATTCAATATGTGAAACAACACGTATGACATCCTAATGTGATAAAATTGTGGTTTATTTAAGCAATTATCACGATAATATGTGTTGAAATGGTTGGGAACTTAAACACCCACATCTAACCACTTGCGCTCTCACTCGTAGTAGTATAAACCATTAATGATGAGCCAAATGAATCCTCCCCACAGCACAATCGAAAACTACTGAACTAATTATTATGACTATACAAGTCCTAAGACTAATATATCATGGTCTTCTGATTATGTAATTGCCAGATTAGATCAAATTGAACTTGATCCCCTATGTGTTGAGAATGATATTGAAAATATCTACAAAAAAGTACCCTGTTTTGGCAATTATGTACTTTGAAACTATGTTTATGTATTAAGTTTTTCCTATTTATGTACTTATCTTGTGTGATGTTATAGTTGCTCTCTGAAAGCCCAAGTTTAACCTCAATTCGATACTTGGAACAACACATAAGTCACTCTAATATAATAAAATCATCTTTTTTTTTTTTAAATAATACTCATGATAGCAAATGTTGAAATGGTTGGGAACACAAATACCAATATCTAACCGCTTGTATTCTCATGCATACTAGTATAAATTATTAATGCATGAGCCAAATAAATCCTCCCAACACCACCATTGAAAACTATTGAACCTATCATTATGCCCAATGATTCCTGAGACTAATACGTCATGGTCTTATGATCATGCAATGGCCAGATTAGACCGAATCAACTTGGTCCTTTTATGTTGAGAATGATACTACAGATCCACAAAAAAGTATTAAGTTTTGGCGATTATGTATTTTGAAACTGCATTTATGTACTTAGTTTTTTCTATTTATGTACTCATTTTGCTTGATTTTGTACTTGCTTTCCCAAAGGCAGAGTTTAACCTCAATTCAATGCTTAGAACAATACAAAAGACACTCTAATACAATAAAATCATATTTTCTTAAAATAATACTCATGATAGCACATGTTGAAATGGTTGGGAACATAAATACCCACATCCAACCACTTATGCGCTCATTCATAATGAAAATCTTAAACAAATACCTAGTTTTGGCAATTATGTACTTTGGAACTATATTTATATACTAATTTATCACTAGTTGTTTACTTATTTTAAGCTAACTTGTAATATATATTTACCAATATCTATATATAAATAAAATTCCAAATTACACTGTGAATTGTATACACTATCTATTATGATCATCAAAATACACAAATTATAAATGTTATTCAATAAGAATGTTAGAAATACTGAAACAGTCATCTCAATATCCACATAAAAAAGTAAATTCATATAGATAAGAACCATTAGAATATCATCATTGAGCCCTGGAGTACATTAAACCATTCTCATTGGCTAGAATTTTTGCAGTAATATGTGTTCGATATGTGTCTATAGAATAGTTATTTTCATATTCTCAGAAATTCTTGTTGTTTTTTGTAGAACACTCCGCCCAAAGACATACATAAACTTCATAGTCCAGGTCCCCATTTTTTGCATAACAATCTACTTAACTGTGTCTAAAGCTTATCTTATCGTCCAGCTCCTTCATAACATTTTTAAATTATCCTAAAGAGCACCAAGAATATAGCTCGGAGTCATTGTTACCTTCGGTAATTTGGTGTGTAGGTCCTCGAGGTTTAGCTAGTATTTTAGCAGAAAAGAAAGACATATATAACTATATAAATACTGCATTGAAGGTTTTGGAACTACAACTCACAATTTAAATATTAAAAGTTTGAATTTTTCTACCAAAAAAACTTGCACAAAATACTAAATTGAAAATTTTGTGTATGTAACTTAAAATTTAAATACTGAAAGTTTGAATTTTGCTACCATATTATTTGAAAATAATATTAATCATATTAATGATGAGTTTGTAGGAATAGATGCCCAACAAATGTTTAAACATGATTTATACACTTTGTATATACCATAAATCAGATAATATCTTTAAAATTTAGTTACAAACAACTAATGTACACTATACTTTATATGAATTTTATAATTATTGAATTCAGATAATTGATAATTGGAATATACAATTAAAAAAATAAATAAAATATAAATTGACAATATTTAAGTACGAAAAAACTTACACTATAGATTTTTATAAAAGAAGAGACTGATTATGTGTGAATTGAGTATATCAAAATCAGGGTTAAAATAATTAAAATCAAAATAAAATAAGAAGCAATCAAAAAAATGTATGAAAATTCTTTTTGTATTTCAATATAACATAGTATATAGAAGAGAAAATCACAAACGTTTCCTCATAAACTATGCAATTAAGGTGCAAAAATACAAATCCTTCTAACTTGGACAACATAATGAATGGTGAAAAATTAGTTAAAAAATAAGAAAAGGAAGAGAGAAAAGGTCAATTATTGCAACACCAATGGAAAGTGGGAAAAAGGTGAAGATAGTGTCGTTTGAGATAGTGAGAATTGATCTTAAGATAAAGGGCAGAGGAAGAAGAAACGTGATGGGGAGAATTATTTTGAAGAAATTTGTTTGTGAGCGGTTGAGTGGAGTGTCTCTTGGTATTTTCAATTTAAGTGTGGTTATTTTTGTTTTTTTAACTCAATTGAAAAGTGGACTAAAAAAAAAAAAAATGACTGATAGTGGATATAAACAAAATTCAAATGAGGACTGATTCCTAAAATAGAAGTAGTTTTGGCTGCTTTTCCCCCAATTAACCCAAAATAAATTACAGTCCATTTTTGTCGGTAAAATTCATGATTTGATGATTCCTCATCAGCAGTAAATATAATTTAAATTTAACTTTACTGAAAAGAATTGTTAAATAGAGTTTATATGTTAACTTTATTGGAAAAGAATTGTTCGTTGGACCGTCAATAAACATAACGTTAATCTTGACTCCGATTGCATAGCATTAGTTTGGTTAAGAAAATAAATAAATCCCGAACTCAGCCATTTCTTCTTCATAAAATAGGTCATGTGCGTAAATAAATAATCGACTCTAGATTGTCTATTTTTGTATGGACTTCGGGCCTCCATCTCGTTCGGGTCAAAATTCTATCTTTCAAACCCCAGCCCATCTCTCTCGCGTCATGTCTCTCTCGTTAGCTCTCACCTCCATATTGACGGTGTGGAGACTGAGGTGACGGAAGTGCAATTCCTCCACTGGACTCCCTCTATAGAGGTATTCAGATTTTTTCTTTTGGTTTTTTTTCGTTGGGTGCAGGACGGGAGAATCATCTAGAAATAACTTAAATACGACGAGTTGGGAACATCAGCCGTTCTCTTTGCGATCGCGACTTCTCGATTTCTCATATTTAATCATATGCTCCTTTATCTTTTTCCTTTAAATTTGAACTCTTTCTTGTCCAATTCAAACTCAAAGAATGGACTAAATTTTGTTACTTTTTTTAATTTTTGTGTAATTGTGGAAAACTGTTCTGATGTGGGTTGGGATGAAGTCAATTTGCAATCTTGCTCTTTTTAGGGCAGTTTATTTGATTTGGTTAGGTATAGGAATGGTGTGCTTGTCAGGAGGCATTGTGTGGGGGATGCATCTTTATATGCAAAAAGGTGGTCTTAGTGGATTGAACTTTGCTGGGATTGTCTAACCATTGTTAAAGATTTGGGCTTTTCTTGTATGCAAAATTCCTTAGACTTCCTACCGTAGCTTAGTTTAGTGATTCAATCTGTGTTGTTTTCTTGTTTGCAATTTGCAATTCCTTTCTCGTGAGTTTGTGATTTCAAAACTGCAATAGCAGCACTCAAATAGTTAGAGACCTTGTTTTCTCTGTCTGGTACTTATGAACTTTGCTAAGCCGATGAAGGAGGAAACCTTATGAAGTTAAGAACTAGTGGTTGGAAGGTGAAGATTGTGATGTTTTCAATTGGTGAAGTGAAAAAATACCTTGGGCTCTTATCATCTCATTTCCTGTCCCCGAGGAAATTTATGAGAGTGGAGGCTCATGTCATCTCATTTCCTGTCGACTAGGAAATTTACAAGAGTGGAGATTAATATATGAAAATAAATGGCCTGCCGCGTGCCCAATACTAGGAAACGAAGTGATGGTTTTTGCAGTTCTTCAATCAATGTTTTAAGTAAGAATCCATTATATTGGCAGAGTTGTTTTATATTCTAGTAAGAGAAACTGAAATCCTAGATGACTGAATTTATAGAAACTGCTGTCTCAATCACTGTTAGGGGATATACCTTCAATTGTAGATGCCCTTTTCTCTTGTTTTTATATAAGAGTGTAGTCAGTTCCCAAGTAGGCTAACTGATCCTATCTTATGTTTGATTAAGCATGAGTGCATCACATGTTAAAAAAAGAGAGTGACACCACTGATTTGAGAAGGAAATAGAGTAAGCTGGTGCATAGAAGGATTTTTTGTCCAAATCTAAGTGAATTACCTAAATTAAACTAAAAGTGGGGAAGCGCAGGGGATCTATCCCTGCTACTGAGAGATGGTCTTACAATTGTGGGGATGATTCCATGGAAGTTGGACTATTAGATGAATTGGCAGGTAGGGGGCAGTCTTATTTTTTCTACTTGTATCCTAAATGCTGACGGCCTGTTTGCTTTCATTTTCAAGCCCCATTTTCATTTTCTCCTCAAAATGGAAATAGAAAATTATCAACTTCTAGATCATTTTCTCATACATTTTCATTCTCTCTCCATTTTCATAGCTTTTTTAACTCCAATTATTACCTATATCTACTTTTTACATTCTCAATAATTCTCAAACAACATTCACCACAAAAATATTATAAATTCAAATTATAATGTTATTTTTTCAAACAATTACACATCATATCATCAATCCAATTCAAAAACTACACAACTTTTAATACAAAAAACATCCAACATCCAAATACATTTCATTTTCACAATTATATAAACCAATATTTTTAAACTACATATCCAAATACAATTCATTTTCAAAAACATTTTTTCTAACTAACTTTTTACTATGCATTTTCATTAGAAATGAAAATGGCTCCAAAAAATGAAACCAAACAGGCCATCAGGGCTTGTTTGGTTGCAAATTGAAGCATTTTGCCAAAATATTTTGGCAAAATGGTTTGTGAGAAGTGGGGTTGGGGAATGCGATAATTGTTTGTTTGTATTTTGGGTGGTATATGGAGAATATTTTGAGAGAAAATTGTTTGTTTGGTTTTGTTTTTGGGATGAGACAAAATGTCACATCAATAATTTTTTTGTTGGGTTGATAAAGTGAACTGGATATTTTAAAAGTAAGATTTAATGATTGATAGTGTATGTAGATATTTGTAATGTGAAGGAACAATCAATGACAAGTAGCATAGCATTGGGGAATGTATTGGGATGTGAATAGTAAGGATATTTTGGGGGATAGATTTTGTGTTTTGGGAGCAAGATTGGGGAATGTGTATTGTTTGTTAGTTTAAATTTTGGGCGTTCAAAAATGCATTGGGAGTTTGCAACTAAACAAGCCATTGTCATTTTTTAGACACATTTTTTTTGTGGTGGGTATATGAAATTACTAGCCAATTGAATGCAGCCATATGCAGATGCAAGGAAGAGAGAGAGAGAGACAGAGCTCATATTTTAGTCATGGGTGGTCATTAGGTAGTAAATTATGCTTCTTAAATATATTGTCTGAATGATACTAATTGATAGTTTTAAAAAGAATAGATATTGAATTGTTTAATGATTCTGTGTGCTTTGTTTTCAAGCTTTAATTTTTTTACTTTCTTGGATTTGGTGGCAGTTTTAACGTGGTTTCTTCCAATTGGTGAAATCCAACATGATTTATACAGCAATTGATACATTTTATCTGACGGATGAACAGCTGCAAAACTCACCTTCTAGAAAAGATGGCATCAATGGAGCCACTGAAACTACACTTCGAATCTATGGCTGTGATCTCATACAAGAGAGTGGCATATTGCTTAAGTTGTATCCTTTCCATTTGCTTGGAACACTGGATTCTCTAATTGTACTAGCGAAAAGAATAAGATGTAGAAAATAATCATTCCTATTTTTTAAAGTGCAACTGCTAAGGTAGAAAGTGGCTCAAGCATAGAGTAGTGAAGAGATTATATAAACCATTATTTTACTTTTATTTAGTCACTTTTTACTCTACTTGTATATCATACTTCCTTATCTAAATCATGCTTAGACCTCAAGCTGTTATGGCCACCAGTCAGGTCCTATTTCATCGTTTCTACTGCAAGAAATCATTTGCTCGATTTAATGTGAAGGTATCCTCTGTTTACCTGTTATTTCTCATTTAACCTATCCGTTCAACAACGTAGTTCACAGTTTTGTTTGGCTTTTGCTCTATGGTGACGTGGGGTGAAATTTGATTTTACTTGCAGAGAGTCGCTGCCAGTTGTGTTTGGCTTGCTTCAAAGCTTGAAGAAAGTCCTAGGAAAGCTAGGCAGGTCCTCATTGTTTTCCACAGGATGGAATGTAGGAGGGAGAAGTTGCCCATAGAGCATTTGGACACGTGTTCCAAGGTTGGTTATAAATTTTACTAATATGGAGAGGCATTTCATCAATTGTTGTAGTTCATTACATAATATTTTTTATGTTGTTTGGTAGATTATTGTCAGTCTTGATCCTTTACTCTTCTTACTTATGTGGTTTAGTTGCTGGTGTTTTTTCCAAACTTAAACCAGTGACAAGTTTAGCGTCTGAGTTGAATTCTTGTAACTTGTTCTTTAACAGAAATATGTGGATCTGAAGGCGGATTTGATCAGAACAGAAAGGCATCTTCTGAAAGAGATGGGATTCATCTGCCACGTTGAGCATCCTCATAAATTTATATCAAATTATCTTGCCACATTGGAAACTCCCCCAGAACTCAGACAAGAAGCTTGGAATCTTGCAAATGATAGGTAAATTTTCTGGGCCTAGATACAGAAGTGTGTGCATATAGCATCTAGAACAGATTGCATTGGATAAAATATTATGGGTGACTACATTATTTTTGAATGTCTATGGCTTGGCATATTTCCTCGAAAGTTAGAAGCCTCTTTTTATCTAATTAGTAGGCGATGAGATTCTTCATCGTAATTTGGTGATCATATTCTTGCTTAATGATTAACTATTAACTGTCTCCTGTATAATTTATTTTGGCATGGACTGGGATGAACCTTGTATTCTCATCCCCAAGTTTTTTATTCTTTCCTCCCTGCTGATGATATTCTATTTTCTGTTGTTTATGAACAGCCTGCGCACAACCTTGTGCGTGAGATTTAAGAGTGAGGTTGTGGCATGTGGTGTTGTATATGCTGCAGCCCGTAGATTTCAAGTACCACTTCCTGAGAATCCTCCTTGGTGGAAGGCATTTGATGCAGACAAATCTGGAATCGATGAGGTTTGTAGAGTTCTAGCCCATTTGTATAGCCTTCCAAAAGCCCAATATATCCCTGTATGCAAGGAAGGAGGTTCCTTTGCTACATCCATTAGAACGTGGGATTCACATCAGTCAGCTTCAAAGGTGAATGCCATTCTTTGAGTAAATTGGTTTACGGTATTATGAGACTGTTTGGTCTATCTTCTCTTTCCTGTTCATTGGAAAACAGATTGTAGGTAGCTATCTATTTTTCTCCATTACAATAAAGAAAAGAAATTAAAACAATATGTTTGTTTTCTGCTATTTTCATTTTGAATACTCAAAGATTTCCTTCTATTGTTTATGATCAGGACGGTCTCTTGGCAGGAACAACTGCAAACGAAGATACTAGTAGTACTGCAAAAGGGACTTCCACTGCTCCAAATCAGGAAGTTGGCAAGGATGAAGTGATTAAAGCTGCTCTTGACAAATTGAAGGAATCCAAGAGAAGTGATGATGAATCTAAAAGCACTGTCGATGGGGGAGAGTCAAGAGGAGAACCCGAGCCAAAATCGACGTCGGATCATAAAACAGAGACTGGTGGAGAAAGGACCAGGGAGAGGGACAAGGAAAGGGAAAGGGAAAGGGAAAGGGAAAGGGAAAAAGACAGAACTAAGAGCAGAGACCATGACAGGGGGCGGGAATCTGACAGGGAACGGGGACGGGAAGACACGGAAAGGGACAGAGATAAAGCCAAGGAAAGGGGTCATCGTTCAAGAGACAAAGGAAAAGATTCCGGTCAGTTGATAGAATGTTTGATCTCTTGCAATCTTCTTGCAGTGTTCTAGTCTTTGTTCTTGAGTTCACAATTTAATTTAATTGAATTTCCTAAACTGGATCATCTCCTTATGCAGGACGCTCGGAGAAGTCCAAACATCATTCTTCTCGAGGTACATTTGTTTATCTTGGCAAGTTTATATTTTATGACTTCTCAGATAGTAATCATAGTAGAGTCAATCAAATGCTGATTTCTAACATTGGCTTGTCGAATATCCAGATCGTGACTATCACAGCTCTTCTTATTCATCAAGGGAGAAAGATCGCCGCAAACATCATTGACATGCTTGACCGGATCAGGTGGACGCTGTGCCTTCTTTCATTTTCAGCTATGCGAGTCTGCTCTCTCAGCGTCGGTTGCATCTTCAGTACGGGAAATTTGTGTCACTCGCTTGAGTAATATATGAACAGTTGGCTACTATAGGTTTTAAACACTTTTTATGAATGAATGAGGGCCTGCTTGACCAACTATGGTCAAGTGCTGTCATTATTTCTCTTGTGAGAAATTTGACCTGCATAAGATGAGCTTATATATAAAGCCGAAAAGGAATTACAAAATGATTTCAGGAGAACTTAAAAGAGTAAATAAAAGTCTAATGAGTTGCTAGAATTTGAAAGTTCTTAACCGACTATTTGGTGGGTATGCGCTTGTTTTTTGTTCACATTTTTTTGGGGTAAATATTAAAGGCTTTGTTTGGTTTTCTATCTTTGAAGCATTTTTGAATTGCGGAAATAAAACCAAATATTTTTTGGCCTTCTGGCCAATGTACCAAAATATCATTCAAAATTCTAAGGGCCTATTTAATTATATTTTTAAGCTTTATTTTCACATTTTTTATTATTTTGAAAATTGACATATTATTTTTTGCACATTTTCACTCAATATATTTTTATTTTCATTCTCAAAATACGTTTTTCAATAATCTATATACCCTCTCCCTTTATTATTATTACTTTTATTTCTCTCTATCTATAACTTGTTAAACTCAACATAATCATTATTTTTCTAACAATCTATTCAAATAAAAATTGATTTTCAATTTATTTTCACTAACTACTTTTTCAAATTTTAGAAATGATGGAAATGAAAAATGAGAATGAAAATAAAACCAAATGGATACTAATTGCTTCATTTTTTAGAACATACATAAGTGTGAGTGTATATATGTATACAAATATATATGCACACACATGCATGTAAGTTTTGCATTACAATCAGAGACACAAAAATGTACTACTATAAAAAAAACCTATATTTTCACTTCATTAGTCAGACAAATAAAGAAGTTAATTTGATTGATATAATATAACTTATTCACATCCCCAGCAAAAAATCAAACATGCTATCCAGGTAATGATCTCTATACCTTTTACAATACAATATCTAACATACATTAAATTTTACAAAAAGGATATTAATTTGATTGATATAATATCACTTATTCACATCTCAAGCAAAAAATCAAAGATGTTATTCTGGTAATGATCTCTATACCTTTTATAAAACAATATCTAACATACATAAAATATTTTCAACATACATTAATCATAGCGTCTCTGCCAATCGGCGTTTATTATTCAATTGACCTAATTTGAAACAAGCATTACACAATCTTCAATAATTAAAAAGTGTAGCATGCTGGAAGCTTTTTATGATTCTATGCAGCATGTGCCTAGTATTGACTTGGTTAGAGTAAGCATTACACAATCTTCATGATAACTTTTCCAATAATGCAATTCTTTTTTAATTTTTAATTTCTTTTTGATACATTACAATTTGTGCTAATTGGATCCTGCCTATTCTCAAAATAGATGCACTTGGGCTGAAAAAATCCGTGCTCCTCGTCCCTCCATGCAAATAATCCTGATGTAATTTCCCTGAATTTGTAAACAATACACATTTCAACCTTTTATTTATACTTCTTGAAGTGCCCACCAATTCTTTCCTCATGATTACAACCTCAAATATGCCATCATTATTGTATAACAACATGCGTCCACCTTCTTCTCGTACTGTTAGTCAATAATAGCATTTCAATATTTCTTCATTCTTTAAGAACAACTCTCTCCCTCCTTCACATAATCGATACTGTAATGAGTTATAACAACCATCTTCTTTAATTTAGCCACATCATGGCCCATCAATAACTTGGTGTGGCAACAACCTAGTGCTACATCATAGTTTGTTGATAACTGCCACATTATCGAAGTCCAAACCCCCCATTTTTATAGCTCGACCAAGTAGAGGTATAGGACTATAGTAGTGGTGTGAGGCTGACGAGGTGCCATTATCCCAATTATTTCGCGCTTCCTCGACTCTTGTTCATCCCGCCTTAAACATTTCCAAGTTTCGAATTCTCATTCCTCAAGCAGATTTTAGCACACTGTCTCCCAAATTTTTCACATTTATTCTCCACGTAAAATTTTGAACTCCTTTTTTGGCACTTAAATTCCACCATATTCTTTTCAACATACTCATTTTGTCCTTTAAACCAAAATGCTCTAGATCATTAGTAAACATAAAACCATATTTGATTCAACTGAAATATTCATTAACAAATTAGATACATTATTCTTCTATAAGTTTGAAAAATGATAGCTATCAAGATCAACACTTGGTATATGAACAAAGAATTATAATAGTGCACAGTGCACTGGTAGTACCATGTAATAGAGATCCCATCATTTAAAAAGAATGACTACCACTAAATGGCAGGACAGTTGTGTGATATCTTTACAGTGAAACCACCGAATCAGTTTAGCATGCAATACAAACATATTCTTCTCATTTTAAGATATAATATTTACTTTAGTGTGATTATTTATCATAGACATAAAAGTTTTCAACATTATAGTGACATATTTATAATCTGTCAAATATGACATTTAGGAATAGTCACATATGACAATTGAGTAAAATGTTTTTTAAATATAATACTACCAAGCCAAGACGATGAATAAGTACTATATCACCAAAGTTTCGGGATTGTTCATGGTTGGAATATGATGTGGATCTAATAAGCCCAAGCTAAAGGCACACATTAAGGCTGCTATAATTAGAATTGAGCTTAGATACAATATCCCTTTTAAGCCGAGCTGATCTGATTGGCTGAGCTAAACTCAAGGGAAGAGTTGAGCTATACTTCAAAGAAGCCGAGTTACACTCAGACTTACTTTAGTTTCCATAGTTCAATGCATGACCTAGAAAAGGAGAAACATGGCCTACACGTGGCTCCATTTCATTGATTCAGTTGTATACAAATGGTTAGTGGCTTAGTGGGCAATTTCGGTCCCAGTTAAAGGGGTTCTTGGTCATATAAAAGATTTGGTAAAAGAATTGTAAATAGAAGATCATCATAAAGACAAGATTATTTTTCCTTAATTGGTGCTCTTGTAAATTATTTTTAGCATCAATTTGGCGCTGTCTATGGGAAAAGAGTTAAGATGTGAGATGAGTAAATCTTAAAAATTGATAAGGTTCTATAGGGATTAAAGAAGTTAAGTTTTAGAGAAAGAAGCGAAGAGTCTACTTTTCTAGAAGATCTGAGGGATCATATTGATGAATTTATTCATGCTTTTGTGGATGAGCATGAAACCTGCTTTCATAAGACCATCAAGAAGCTATTTTTTGTGTCAAAAGTGGTTGCAAGATGAAGGACGTGAAAAGTTCTCTGCCTCTTCGAACAACTTTGGCTGCTTTTCGTTCATAATGCTCCTAATAGAAATTGAATAGAAATAGAATTAGTATTATTAATAGCAGTGAAAGATTTGATTGGTACCACTAAAGTAGGTGGAGGTATCAGGTAGAGTTTGAAAAAGAGGTAATGGTCCTAGCCTTACTGAATTATGGGTTGGGAAGATAGTCCCTTTGAACGAGAAGGGAAGCCCTAATTGAAAGGGTAAGATGATTGAGAGGGTAAGTCCCCTTTAGAATAGAAAGAAGTTGGACCCAACCTAGCAGGTGTGTGTAAAAGCATGAAGTGAAGATGAAGTAAGCATGGCTTTGTTTGCGTGCCTCTGGAACTATGAAATCCTCTCCTGGGCATATCAGTAAGATGCTTCGCGAATGAATATTACAAGGGATGGTAAAAAGTAAGGAAAGGTGTGCCCTTGTTTAGTCGAGCTTGAAGTGACACACTAGGTGGGCTGATCTCTAATTAGGGAAGTACACTGCAACCGCTGAGCTCTTTTTAATCTAGAATCAAGAAATTATTTGCAATAGAATGAAGTAAAAACATAAAACACTGAATTACAGCATACCATGGTGAGATTGCTTGCTTTATTTCATCAATGGTATTTC
The DNA here is from genome assembly GCA_014898725.1 of Jacaranda copaia. Classification (NCBI taxonomy): domain Eukaryota; kingdom Viridiplantae; phylum Streptophyta; class Magnoliopsida; order Lamiales; family Bignoniaceae; genus Jacaranda; species Jacaranda copaia. The sequence goes on from JACGDI010005612.1 coordinate 535,516, forward strand.
AAAGATTGGCAAAAATTTTGTTTGTTTATTGCTAATGGGGTTTTATTGTTTTACATATTTATCTCAATGAAAAAGTGGCAAGTGAAGAAGTCTTTTCTTAATGCTAATAGTGATTACTATTTTAAAATGTTAGCTATTCAAGGAAGATGATGGCAAATAATCTAGAAAGATGAAAGACAAAAACTAGGTGTTGCATAATTACTCAAATTTGAGGTGGTTGGTATTGTGGTGGATTTTTTCCCAAAGCTTATGTCACCATACTGCGTTAATATTCAATATATTAAGTGGGGCACTTCAAGAAATATTTTATGGTGGATGTACATAAATAAAATAGGAAAAATTACAACCATTTTGATTTTTCAATTAATACACTTGCATTACTGCATCTCTACTATTATTGACTTGCTACATGTGTGATTTTCACATTCTTGAATCTGTATTTGTCATGAAAATCTTAATTTTATTGCCTTAGGCTAGACTTAAGACCTCTATAATGAAGAGATGCAAGAGTTACTCAAAATTGGGATGATTGGACTTATGGTCGATTTTTTCCATCAAGCTAGTTTCATCATATTCAGTTTATAGTAAATAGATTAAATATGGGGCACTTAACATTAGTTCAACTCCCTGTATTGCTTGGTGCAGATTTGTAGTATTATTAAACTTTAAAATATATTTTTTAAGCTTAGAGCTCATTATCATAGTATTGCAAGGTCTATTGTTTAACCTTTAATGGTTTCATGATTTTCTTGGAGGGACTTAAGTCAGAGTAGTCATTGCAAACAAAACCATTAGTTTGTATTTATTTAGTTAGTTATTTCTTTTTCTTGATATCTTAAGACAATAATTTGAGCAAATATATATTGGGTGCGTCTAAACTCTAAAACTTATGATAAGGAGGTGGCTAGGTATTATTTCTTTTTTCCTTAACTAATTACAAATAGACGTTTATAGCTGTTGTTATTTGTACAAAGATGTCCTATTAAGGCCAATGTTGCAACAATTAGGATTGTACTGTCTCTATGATTGGCAAGAAAAATAGAGATAGATCCCAAAAGGGAGATATTCAGCCATCATATGCTGAAAATTGAGACTATTGAAAGACATAATAACATGATCTATTGACTTGTTTCTATTGTTTCAATACTAAACTTAAATAATTTGGTGGAGGTTCTTAATTTGTTTCCAACATGGCTTTAATTTTTTATATGAATTTTTCTCAAAATCATGAACTGTCTTGTTACGAAGATAAGTGTTTTAGTTGCTGAACATCATTTAAAATATATTTACTTAGTGGATAAATCATAATGGTTCTCATTAGCTCACCAGTGGAAATCAAAATCTATTTTTCAAGAGCATGAAAAACTTTTTATCCATTGAATTGTTTCAGATGTGTTAGCTTATTTTAGCATTACATTCTTATGGCATGAAAATTCAACTTGAATGAGCTAAATGAGATTGAATGAGTTTAGCAAAAGAAAAACTCGAATAAGTTTCAAGCAAAGGGTTGAATGAGCTTGGAAAAAGAAAAACTCGAATGAGTTTCAAGTAAAGGCTTGAATGAGCTCGGCAAAAGAAAAACTCGAATGACTTCTAAGCAAAGGCTCGAATGAGCTTGGCAAAAGAAAAACTTGAATGAGTTTCAAGCCAAGGCTCGAATGAGCTCAAAAAAAGAAAAACTCAAATGAGTTCCAAGCAAAGGCTCGAATGAGCTAGGTAAAAGGAAAACTTGAATAAGTTCCAAGCAAAGGCTCAAATGAGCCCGGCAAAAGAAAAACTCGAATGAGTTCCAAGCAAAGGCTTGAATGAGCACGAAGAAAGAAAAACTTGAATGAGTTCCAAGCAAAAGCTCGAATGAGCCTGGCAAAAGAAAACCTTAAATGAGTTTCAAGCAAAGGCTCGATTGAGCTTGAAAAAAGAAAAACTCGAATGAGTTCCAAGCTAATGCTCAAATGAGCTCGGCAAAAGAAAAACTTAAATGAGTTCCAAGCAAAACTCAAAATTAGCTTAGATGAGCTAACAAAAGACGAATGTCAAAGTTAAAAAGGGCAAATGACAATGCAAAATTAGCTCAGATGAGCTAACCAGCGAAAGATGAATGTCCAACTAAAATCAGCTCAGATAAGCTAACAAAAGAAGAATGTCCAAGTAAAAAAAGGCAAATGCCAAGTAAAATAAGCTCGAATGAGCTAACCAGCAAAGGACAAATGTCCAACTAAAATTAGCTCGGACGAGCTAACAAAGGATGAATGTCCAAGTACAGTCAACTCAGATGAGCTGTGTTAGAACTAAGGTTAAAAAAAAAAAAAGAAGAGAAACAAAGATAGAAAAAGCTAGGATGCAATCTCATAACTCAAACCAATATCTTATAAAAGATAGTAAAGCTCTTGCCAAAGCAGTATGCAAGAAAGCAGAATCCATTTTAAGTTCATATAAAGAGGCAAAACAAAGTAATAGCCCAAGTACAATTAGAATAGAACATATCCACAAAAGCATTTGCCTCTTGATAATAAGCACACTTATCAACTGTAAGACGATAGGCTTGGCTAATAAGCCAAAGCACTAAGATCAACTATCTCAGTCGGTGTAGCAGTGTCAGCAGAAAAATTCTGGTTGGATAGCTCGGCTAGAGAAATAGGATGGTAGACTCAATTGAATGAATTTTGTTCCACTATCTTAGCAATTAAATTTTTATGCCATCCCGTCTCCTCGGCAATTATGGAACAAAATCAAAAGAGTTGCATGGCAACTCATCTAGGCTAGTATGGGAATAAAACCAATTGCATGGCATCTCAGCAAATGCATGCCATTTCGACAGTTACATTTAACAAAATCAAAGTTGCATGGCAAGACGCTTCGACAGTTGCATGGTAACAATCAAAATTGCATAGAAAGTCGTCTCGACATTAATGTTATCTCAGCAATTGCATGTTAAGAAAATCAAGGTTGTATAGAAAGTCATCTCGGCAATGTACCACTAGTCTCAACAAAATTGATGACAACAAAATTAAAGCTTTCCTCTCCATCTCAGCAATGATTAAACCTAATTTACCTTTAGCTCGAACTCGATTATAGTTCAAAATACTTTGAACTAAATTGTGGGAGGAGATGTAATGTGGATATAATAAGCCCAAGCTAAAGGCACACATTAAGGCTGCTATAATTAGAATTGGGCTCAGAAATAATATCCCTTTTAAGCTAAGTTTATCTGATTGGCCGAGTTGAGCTCAAGAGAAGAGCTGAGCTGCACTCAAAGAAGCCGAGCTACACTTAAGGGAAGCGTTGAGCTCTATTTCAGAGAAGTCGAGCTGCACTCAACGGAAAAGTTGAGTTGTACTTCAGAGAAGCCAAGTTGAACTCAAGGAAAGAGTTGACCTGCACTCAGAGAAGTCAAGCTGCACTCAAGGGAAGAGCTGAGTTGTACTTCAAAGAAGCCAAGTTGAACTCAAAGGAAGAGTCGCGCTACACTCAGACTTACTTTAGTTTCCATAGTTCAATGCATGACCTATAAAAGGAGAAACATAGACTACACGTGGCTCCATTTCATTAATTCAGTTGTATACAAATGGTTAGTAGCTTAGTGGGCAGTTATAGTTCCAGTTTACGGGGTTCTTGGTCATATAAAAGATTTGGTAAAAGAATTGTAAGTAGAAGATCATCATAAAGACAAGATTATTTTTCCTTAATTGGTGCTCTTGTAAATTATTTTTAACATCAGAATAAAATGCTTAACAAAGCTTATCAAAATTATTCCTTTGAAGGCAATACATGAACAAAAAAAAAACTTGAAAAGACACACAAAATGTACGTACTCTAATGCTTACTAATAAATAAAATACACTTAAATTTATTTGAAAACGACTAGACACCTACATCTATTTTTCTATAATTAACATAAATATCCACAATATTGATTCTAATATGAGGTATATCATAAAAGTTCTAAAATTTTTCAACAAAAGACTCTAAATAAATATTCTGATGTCAAATAATTATGAAAAATAGCTCTATTTACATTTACAACACTAGAATTTTTTCTTTTGGAAAAAAAAAACGAAGAGCATGAAAAGAATATGCAAAACAATCATACATTATCATCAACCAGGAGGGAAAAAAAACACACATTTCAAATGACTTAGAAAAAATCTTCCCTTTAATGCGATGATCAAAGTAGAGAAAACAATACCCAGTGTTAATATTTGACATTTCCTCCCTTATTTGCATAGGTGGTTTTCCTTAACAGTCAGTTCTTTTCCTCTCTTCGAATTTTGATCATTGACGGGAATGTCTTCAACTACCTCTATTTTCTTCTTAAAACTTTTGATATTCAACCGTTTTGTGAGAGAAATCAGATAAAATAAAAATGATGGGAGTGTTTGAGAAACTTGTGTAACTAAGTGGCAACAGAGTGCACCTACTTCACACCCTCCTCGGCGACAAGCTATTCTCCTACTTTCTCAATCATTTTATAGTTGGTTTTCCAGGTATCAGTGATGGGTTCTCCAAGAATATCGCATAACTTCAATTTCATCAAAAATTGTTCTACAACTTTTGGAAAAATATGATTACTACTTTTTTGGGTTGTTCATATTATGCCACAATCTATCAATTATCTTTATGATTTCAAAGGAAATGTTGATTTTGGATTTATCCATCTTTATGTGACAATATTCCTTACCTGATTCCTTTTGCTTTTCTATAATCTTCACATGTTAGGGGTTGTTTCTATGTATGTGAACCTAGGTAATGTGCTATAGTTCCTTCAAGTGTAATTTTTTTCAATTTCCTTCATAAGTTTTTCAAGAATTTATTCCAGGGCATGGGTATAAGCTGTTTAGCTTATGCGCTTTATGAGATTCTAAGGTCTGAAAGTAGTTCAATTTATCTTGTCATATCAAATATTCACCCTCATGCCTATCCTTTCTTATGATTTTCTGATTCTGAAAATCAGAGTATGCTACTCTATTTGGCTTCTCTTAGCTATTGCTATGTTGCTTATCAGTTAATATTTGGATTAATTGTGTACTATTTGGGTTTCTATGCCATTTTATTAGTGTATTTGAAGATTGTTGAGCTGTTTGTATGAGAACATTTATTTGAGTAAATAGAGGAACACTTCTGTGGTTTGTTTATTGTACTTGATATTAGCCTATGTTATCGCTGTAACTTACTATGTGATGGTGTTTGGGCTTTGCTCTCATAGCTCTCACTTTTTTCACATGATCTTCAGTAATGGATCCCTGCAGGTGGCAGTATGTTATTATTTTCTTTACATAAGGCTGACAAAGTCATTGCTATATCACATCCAAACTATTTGTGGAGTAGAAATTGCATTGTTAGTGGTTGCATTTCCTTTGATGTTCAAGCAAATTTACAATATATATACATCCATTTTACCATTCCCAAACTTACCGTCTTCCCATTGCACCTATTGCACATAACAAACACCACAAGCACTATTATACCTCCCTTACATTACAAACACTTGCACAATGGTAGGCTAAACATCATCTAGCTGTGGTGACAATGTGGGGATTACCAGTGTCTAAAGCTTGGTTCCAAAAGGGGAGATTTGAAGGATACTCTATCTTATGCTTTTAGTTGTACTATGAGTATTGTTACCTTTGTCCTTTGTTGGAGTTTGCTTTTTGTAACTCATAAATTATGATTTTTTGGGTTTCTGGTTCATGGATGATTGAATGTTTGCTAATTGCTTCAAATGGTTTACTTGGTAACTTCTTGAATATATTATTTGGTAGTTTGAAAAGTGTTTGTCTACAGATAGGTCATTTTATATGTTCTAATGTTCACATTATTTTGATTCCAATGTTTCAATATGTTGGTTACTTACTTTATGACATTTTATACATGCCAATTATTAATGCAAAAGTGCCATGCTTGGGGTTTCTTCATGCCTTGAGTAGAGAAGTACGCATACTTCCATGGTGACCATTACATGGTCTTGACAAACACTAGCCATTGGTGTTCATTTTTACAATCACAATTTTATGATTTTTGTGACCTCTTACAGTCACACAACAGAAGCTGAAAGTGAATAATGGTTGTTCATTGTGTTGGTGTAAGCTAGTGTGCTTACTACCTTGAGTGTCATGCATTTTCAGTTCTAAGGTATTGAGTCCTGAGCATTAAGCATTGAGTTTATCTGTTTATCACTTCATATATGCTATTTCTTCAGTTCATAATTGGGTAACATGCAGGGAGCTGTGTCTTACATTTTTAGCACTCCATGTTAGGTTTTTTGGCTATCCTAATGTAGTGATTTATCTTCATGTAGCCTTACATTTTCGAGTATAAATAAGTACAAGTTGCTACTTATTATTAGTACCTACATTTGTGATCTGGGTAACCATTTGATGTTTATGTTTCTATTTCTACACATTTTGGGAAGTTGTTCGGCTATTCTTTACACTTAGGATTAGTTTACTTGGTTGCATGGCGTTATTGGGCATCTTTCATATATTTTGTAAATAGGTTTTGTAATTGGTCATGCATTTGATTTTTGGTCAAACCATTTAAAGTTTTTGATGTATATATGGAGTGACAGAACACATGGGTAGGAGTGTGTCACTAGGGCAATGACTTTCCATGTCGTTATTCCATCCACACCACCCAACATTTTTAGGAGGCAACCATTAACATGTGATCCTTTTGTAGCAGCTAGGATTATTATCTTTCAATTATGTGTAAATTATATTATTATTATGTATAAACTACCACGATCTCTTCACATGATGTTGTTTATAATTTTCAGCATGAATTTTTGTTTATATTCTAGATTATGGTATCATTTGCATGATATTAGAAAAGTTTCATCCCAAATTTTCTTTATATTATGTTCCCACTATTTTTCTTATCTAAACTTGCTATCAATGTCCCTTTTAATGTGATAGGAAATAATCTTATATGCTTAAATCAAATTTTAGCTCAAATTAATTGATAGAATTATGGGAGTATGGCAACGACAAGAATGGAAAATAAATGTAGTGCATAGTTTAGTGATATTATTATATTAGTTTTAGTTTCAAGGGAAATTTTATTTAAATTTAACCACTTTTCATAAAAGAAAGAAAAGAGTAAGAAGTTGACTTACATACTTTTTTATTTTATAAAAATATGAGAGAGATGTTCTTCAATTTTCTTATTGTTAGTTAATACCTTTTTTGTTAAAAAAAAATATTTGATTCTTCAATTATTCTTCTCTATTGATAGAATTGAAAAGTTAGTTCATAGTACTTAAATAGTTTTATTCAAATTTTCAAAACACCTATAGAGGGCAAAAATTTAATTTTAAGATAATTGCAAAAAATTATTTGAATTTATGTTCATTTGGGGAAAGTGCAATGAAATGTTCTTAAAATAACTTAATTCAAGTTATTTTAATGTGAGGTGAAATCATATTTTTTAAAATTTCTAAAAAAATATTTTTTATCATGTGAAATAATGACTTTGTAATTAATTTGATTTGTAATTAAAACTTAATTAAATGTTTTAGCATGTGAGGTACAAAATAATTTTGAAAAATTGCCACGATTAAATGCAAATGCCCAAAGTAGTGAATTCATTTTACAACACTATTATTGAACATTTCAATAAGCCAATTTTCTTAAAGTAACTTCATTCAGATTTTAGAATGTGTTTTCCACAATTGCACAAATAATTTTGGAGATAATGTCAAATTATCATTTTAGAAGTAAATTAATTTGTGTTGATTTTGAATAAGTTTTCTAAAATAATTTAATTTAAGCTTTCTAAAATTCTTGAATTGAACATATTTTTGTCAACATTGGCCACAAATAAATGTCCCTAGATTTACACTAGTATGAGGGTTTGATTGATTTTTAGTATAAAAAAAGTTATCAAAATTTCATAGAGAGAAACATAAGCAGATTAACAAGATAGATCCCTTCTTCTTAAATTCTCATGCTTTTAGTAATATTAATATTAGACTCACTATAAGAATATTGATTTTTTCTTCAAATATTTGGCATGGAACATAGATGGATCCAAATGGAAAAGAGCCTCATAACACTTCCACATGCGGGCATGCAAGAGTGAGTAGCACATGTTGGCCTATTGAAAATGAGATAGCATTCATTAAGCTATGCTATAAAGAGTTTGTTAATGGTTAGCTGCTCCAACTACCTTCTCAACCTTCATTTGGGAAAGAATTTGCAACAAATTAAATGCACGAACACATAACTTGTTTAATTATGCAGTTCCACAAAGTAAAACTAAGTGGAATCAATTTCAGAGTGCATGTCACTTATTCCATCAACTAGTTACAAAGGAGAGGGGTTTTGGTAGGGATTATGAAAGAAACATTGTAACGGGATCTACTACCCAAATTCAACATTGGAAGGTAGTAATTCTTATTATCATTCCTTTTCATTCTCATCACTTACATATTCTCTTAAATTACTCCCTAGTATTTTAACATTACTTTTCATAGAATAGAAGCAACCAAATCATGCACACATCATTAAGCATCACCTGCCACATTATGATTACTAAAAAAAAATGTTCCAAAGTTCCATGGCAACGAGTTCACAGTCTCAATCTTTTTCGCAGCCAGTTGATCCTTCTGACGAGGACATGGTTCATAGCATTGATATGAATTTTGTAGGAGGTCGTCGTTCTAGACCTTCAAGCAGTTACAGTGATAACCTGATTGATACGGCCAGCACCTTTGAAGGTTCTTCACGTCGAATGAAAGTCACATCCCAAATAGAGAAGACACCCATTTGATTGAGGCACTTGATAGGTGAGATGATATGATGGATGCTAAGTCAAATAGGGTAGGAGCTAATGCTAAGAAGTCAATAGAAATGTGTATTGAATCGCTCCGACAAATGGATGGACTCCTTGATAGAATTTTTGTAAGAGCTATTAATGCATTAAAGAATAGCACTATGTGTTCGTTCTTCACTTGGCTTCATGATCATGAGAAGCAAACTTAGGTTGAGTCCTAAGAGTATATGTAATTGTTGACTGATGTGTACCTATGAGCAATGATGCTCTACTATCTTTATGTCTTTGCTTATATGATTTGTGTTAGCTTTGTCAAATTTAGGCACTCTATTATGCCGTACCAGACATAATTGTCAGCTCCTATGATAAATTTGCTTAAGAATTCCTAGTTTCGTGATATATTTTCTTTGTCTTGGCACTTCCATCTTTACTCTTTCACTTTCCATACATGTTTACTTCCCTATTTTCGAATAGGTGTAGTAAACATAATTTATGCATTGATTTCAAGCAGTATGGAAAGCACCTCAAGTTCAATACACCCTCCTCTAGAGAGTGAAAGTGATAGTAGCTTGGGCGCCCCTGAGAGTGACATTTCAGATTGAGCGAAAGAGTTATTTTTCATCATAGAGATTATCACACCAAACATTGCACCGCAAAAGATGCCTTGAAATAACTTTTAGATGCAAGGCATTGATTGGGTGGCAAAAATATTCAATGCTCACCCTCAAAAGTTTTTCAATAACATTTACATGACCAAACCCACATTTGAAGCTCTAGTTGACTGAATGACATCTCGTGGCCTATTAACATAGACTTTTAGATCACGAATATCTATTGAGGAGAAGATAGCCATGTTTATGCAAATAGTAGGGATGCATCATATAATGAAGAAGTTCCAACATTCCTTGTCGACGATGAATCACCATATAAGACCAATTTTACATGCACTGGTCTGCTTGGCACTAAGATTATATCTCAACCACAATTTGAAGAAGTTCCACATTAAATTGAGTCGAATCCTAATTTTTATCTATATTTTAAGGTTTGATTAATTTCAAAGAGTAATCATCTTTTTATTTATAAATCTAATAGAATAATTCTTTATTCTGAATTTTTTTATAGCATAAGGAGCCGTAGGAGCAATTAATGGCACTCTGATCAATGTGTGGGTCCCTCACGGTAACCAAAAAGTGTACAAGTCACGCATAAGACATACATGCCAGAGTGGTCTTATTATATGTGATTTTGACCTTATGTTCACTTATGTGAACACCGGATGGAAGGGCAGTGCAAATGACTCACGAGTGTTGCTCATGGCGATTTAAAACAACCCGTGGTTCCCATTTCCTCCGCCAAGTTCCCTGTATGTTTCGAATCACCCATTATGTATCATTTGATTATGATTCTTTTTTAATTTGGTATTGATGTTTTAAATGTTGTCCCCTTTACCATCTCAGGGAAGTACTACTTTGTCGATGCCGACTTTACAAACTACATGTGCTCTCTAGCATTGTATAGACAATTGCACTACCATTTGGAGGAGTTCAAAAATTTTGTTGTGTATAATAGTCATAGAGAGATGTTCAATCATGTACATTCAAGATTGAGGAACCACATAGAGTGTTCATTTGGTGTTCTAAAATAGAGGTTTCTTATTCTGGCTTGGGGGATGCTTAACTATTTCCTCAATCATCAAAGGGACTTGGTCATTGCTTGTTGTGTTTCACATAATTTTTATTTGAAAATTTTGTCATGATGATAAAATTTTCAACAAGCTATTGACTGAGGAGCAGACAGATTATTATACCTTCTACCACAAAGGTCATCAAAGTCAATAAGAGATCATCACATAGGATACTTTAAGGGATTAGATAGCAATGCAAATGTGGAATGACAGTAGGAATTGAAACAATCTAAGGATAATTTAACTTGTGATAGGAATGAACTTTGTAGAAATAGGTATTAAGTATCAAACTGATTATACTATCCTCTACTTTTGATGGGTGTACTGCATAACTTATTTATGTATTTCGGAAGTTGTATTATTTGTAGCATTATGTTGAACGATCTATTGTATGTTGTGTTACTGTGTGTTTTGACTTTTATTTTTCAATTATCATATTAATCATCTATAAATTGTATGTAGCTTATTTGACTTATGTCGCTAGCTATAAGTTCACATAACTCTCCTCTTTGTGCTTGCAAGGCAAGACCGATGAGGGTAAATATGGCCAAGACATCTGCAAATTATGGACAATTTTTCCATAGATGTTGTATGGGGGTGATCATGCAAGTTCTTTCATATAGGTAGATTCATTGACGTAGAGTGGCTAATCTTACAAACAGCATAGTAATACTACCTTCACTTGAGAACAGCCTCATTCGAATGCCAGCAATTCAACTTGACCTTCGTCAACTGGCGCACCTATGTAGAGTGACAAAAGCGAGGGATCCAATGGTGATACCCACCAGGGATAATCCTATGATTCATTCTCTGGCTTCACCAGATCATCACTACTTTTCCCATTATGTGAATGTCTTATGTTTGTCATACTTGTGACTTTGATCCTTCTGATTGTTGTACTCGTTAAGTTACTAGTGGTGTGATATTTTCTGTAGTTTTAAAAGGACAAACATGTGATTGATGTTTGAATGATGTTTGACTAATGTTCCAATTTTAAATTTGGCACTAGTATAAATTCGAATATTTAATTTGCATGATTTTCTATATATTCTGTTAACCATGCATTATATAATAGGTATAATTTCAATATTCATATGTATGGAAGTACAAAGCATAATATTCATTATTTATGCTACTATAGGTGTTGCTATGAGCCAACAGCTATCATTAGATGCTCTTAGTTCTCATATCCCTAATGTGTGGGGACCAAATGTGGAGGAGAGATTTATCCACATGTTGCTAGATGCTAACACCATTGACTCTTGACTAATGACATGTATGTTGAGATATGTATGCCAGAATTGACATACTAGTTGAGGCGACACTTCCAACGGCCTTTCACCACATCATTTGTTACTCAACAGTATTATGACTTGAAGGATAAATACGAAATAGTTACCATAATCCTGAAGCATCCAAGTGTGCGATATAATGAACGTACATGGAAGATGTATGTGCCACTTGATTTGCGTGACAGGTTTTAGTCATGTAAAAATATATTTGATTTACCAAATTATTTCTTTAACTACTGAACATTTTTTTCCTTTTTTATTGGTAAAACAATGTAATAAATTTTCAAAATTATTTTCATATGCAGATCAAGCTTTCATCCGCACAATATTTTGAGCGGGGAGAGCCTCAATATGATTTGTTATGGGAGATTTTTGTAGAGCTGATACCTATTGACCTAACTGATAATAGGAAAGATGAGGTTCATGCTGAAGTACAGTTGGGTAGGGATTACCTTCACCCTATTGTTATTGCGGATTCTAATGCATCTCATACATCTTTTCATTACCATGGATTGCACACACCTACGTGGTCGCCAATACGATCGAAGGGGGAGAGAGATCCGGATCTAATTACTCCATATGTACCTACACCACATGATGGAGACCATAATCCTAGTGATAAAGCATTAGTGGATAGTCAGGTGAGCAACACACAATGTGGACTCGTGCGATGTCTAAGGACGCCACATGCATCTGCTTCCACTAATGCAAGCGAGGTCAGCACCGCACAATGCAGACTGCGCAATCCACCATCGCCATAGGATTAATCCAAATGTACATGTTTCAACTTTCTTCATGTTGTGTACGACAAATTATGAATTTTCATGACTTTATTGTATTATTAAAATAAATTCGTATTGGACATTAAAGAGTAAAAATTATGCCATTGTTAAACATTTCTTTTTGACTTATTAAGTAATGTATTATTAAATCACAAGTAAACAAATTTCATCACTAAAAGTGAATACATTATTATTATTGTTGTTGTTGTTGTTGTTGTTGTTGTCGTCGTTGTTGTTGTTCATAAGTAGTTCTATGTGCTAATTAATACTCTAAACAATTAATTGATTGGTCTTTTTAATTAAACCAATTATAAGTGCAAAATAATTTTTTTCTTTGTTTTCGCAAACTTACATATAAAATAACATGATTAGATTGCGTCATGTTTTTAATATAACTTGTCCATTTAATTAGATTAATTCATTTATTTATCTAAAGAAATTATTATATTAAATGAAAATAAATATAGGCAACATAATTATATTAATATTATTTTATTTAATATATTTATATAATTTATCTCTATTACATCTAATTAAATGTAATAATCATCTCTGTTATATTATGTTTGTATAATTATATGCAATTTATTTAATAATACACTAATTCAATAAGTTGCAATTCAAATAATTTTGAGTTTATTCCTAAATTATATATTATCCAATAGTGTAATAATAAAAATATATTAATTTTTTACAAATTATTGAATCTATTAAATATTTTTTTTACAAGTAAATAGACATATATAATTTAATCATATTTTTTTATTTTGAATTTATTAATCCATTTCATATAATTAATTAAATATATATTTTTTATTCATTTAATAAAGTTATTTTTAAATACTTAATTTGCTTATTAATAAAGTGATATATTTTTAAAAAATAATTTATTATTTTTAAATGACTTTATGAAAATAATTATTTTTAAATACAATTTATTATTTAATAAAGTTATTTTTAAATACTTAATTTTTATAATAAAAAAAATAAAATGTCAAATTAAATAATCAAATAAATTAATCATATATCATTTCATTACAACCATATTTCAATCATTATAATATATATACACACACATATACATCATCCAACCAAAAATATACATACATGCATATGTATTATATTAAAATATCACTTTCACCCTACAAACCCAACAAAAAAAGCAATTAATTTGATATCAACAATGAAATTTGTTTCCCCTAAAATATAAAAAAGCAAACAACTTATTCTCAAATCATTTTCCATATTATTTTAAAATAAAAAGAAATGCTTTGACATATTCTCCAAATTCTCTCCTAAAAACTTATTCTCCCAAAATTTTTCTACAATTCACCCAAAATGCAAGAGAACAAGCCCCCCTTTTTTTGTCTTTTATATACAATAGAGATCGATTATAGAGAAACAAGAATAGAAGTATGGTCCATAATTCAGATGCTCAATTCCTCCCTGCTCTATGGATTCAAATCTTAGCCACGCCCAACTCTATAGTCAACATGACAACGGTGAGGATGCAAAGAAGCTTGTGTTTTAAAACACAATCGAACGGGAAATGAGGGCCGTTTGGTTTCATTTTCAAGTCCATTTTTTAATTTTCTACTATTTCGAAAATTAAACATATTATTTTTTACATATTTTTATCTAACATTATTTTTATTTTTATTTTCAAACATATTCTCTAATAAACTAAATATCTTCTCCGATAACCTACATATATCTATATATATCTTCTTTTAACAATCAGTATATTTTTTCTCTTTATTTCATTATTTATCTCTCTCCCTCTACGCTCTATTAAAATTAACATAATCATTACTTTTTTAACAATTCATCCAAATACAAGCTCATTTTCACTAATTAACTTTTCAAAATTTAAAAATGATGAAAATAAAAATAAAACCAACCAAGTTTAGTTTCATTTTTAAAATCGCATTCTCGCAATTTCTACCATTTGAAAATTGAAAACACATCCTTATTACACATTTTCATTCATCATTTTCATTTTTGTTTTCAAAATACATTCCCTAATAACCTATATATATATATATATTTTTTTTCCTCTATTTTATTATTATTATTATCTCTTTTCATTAACATCCTACTGAACCCAACATAATTATTATTTTTCCAACAACCTATTCAGATATAAACTCATTGTCAATCATCTTCACAAACTACTTTTTCAACTTTTGAAAATGATAAAAATAAAAAGTGAAAATGAAAATAAAACCAAATGGGGCGTAAGCCCTAGTTTGATCATAATGTTTATTTTGAAATTGAAAGAAAAAAGGTTTACCGAAAGATGTGGCTTTACATCTGTTGGATTCCGAATTCAACTGAACACGCGCTGACACATTGTACTAAAAGTAGATGCCAATAAAGTAAAAAAAAAAAAAAGTAGATGCCAATAAAGTAGATGACTCTTTTCTAGATCTGCCCCGTCCCAAGAGGCTGCCTAGAGGTATCTCCAGAAGCCCAAGCTTGGTAATCCTTCACTAACTGCAAATTAGAATTTAAAAGAGTTACAAAAATGTTACAGGACCCCAAAGGACACAGAATAAAAGGTGAACCTATTATTATGTGGATAAAGCAAAAAACACAAGTGAAACCCAAAAGATGATTATGAAACTAAGGAAAGAATAGAGAGGGAGGAGGAGGGGCGGGGGAGGGGGGAGATAAAACTGATAATAAGATGCATCAAGACAACACTAAGGCTATTTCTTGCAAACATTGGAGGGTAAGAAAAACATATTGGGGACAATCTTTAGCCATTACTAGGCATCAAACTACCATCACTATGCACAACTCGTAATATTTAGAATGTTTGTAAGACATGAACTTTATGAAAATCTTATCATGTTTTACTGCCAAATGAAAAGGCTTTTTTAAGTCTCTACATGGTTTTTCTTAAGCGCTATGCATAATCATTCTAGGTATAGAACAATACAAAAAAAATCTCAGTGGCATCTAACATCAATGGTTTTAAATTAAAATATACCCATTTTAACTTCTCATATTCAAGAAAGAACTATCTATTTCAGAAACTCCAAAGTTACACAAGTATTATGTGATCTGATACCACCAACCTGCAGGCACATTAGCTTCAACTATTAATAAAACGAAATACCAAACACATGCCTGACGATCACTGCGAGTGCCAACTGATAATCTCCTTTGTTCCAGCCTCTGCTTGTGATATTAAAATTTCAGCCTACTCTGGTTGTCCTATAGACAAACAATAATTTGTTTGCCTTTCTCAAGGAAGAGAAATCCTACTAAGATCATCACTGTGCAAATATTTTTTTATCAATTCTTTAACCAAAAGATGCTGCAACTCACCCATTGATTTCCTATATCCACATTCGGCTTCAAAGATCCAAAGCTTGTAAGGTACACATCCATGCATTTCAAACTCAAACATAAGCAGGGAAAAAGTAACTCCAAATATTGAAAGAATGTTGCAACTTATTTATACTGGAAACAAAGAAAAGCATGAAAAGGCAAGAAAATGAAAGATTTAGTAAGAGAATAGTGCAGGGAAGTAAAACATTATTGCAAAAATAGTTAAATTCATAGACCTGTGACATAAACCGGGGAAGCATGGCTTTCAGTATCTGCTCTAGCACTTGGGAGCCAGTTGATTCAATGGCCTGTGCTGGAATTGCACGAAATGCAAAAGGAATTTCAATGCTGACCTGCACATGACAACCAACAGCATCAAGCCATTTGAGCAAAATCATGTGACTACTTAACTATTAATAAATTGAATAAAGCATTTACTAAATCACTACCTCAATTACTGCATCTGAAGTCAACTTCTGAACAGGTGAATCACCTCTTGTGCTATCATATGATATCTTATTCTCCATTGAAGCTGCATGCCCATACCAAATCAGTGTCAAAGGACTCCTGAAAAGAGTTATATAGTAATATTCAGAATCAAAAGACACCAAACCAGATAAATAAATCATGCCGTTCGAATAAGGCACAAAAAAAAAGAAAAAGAAAAAGAAAATGTATTATTTGTAACAGGCAAAAGATAGAATACAAAGCACAGATCATTATTCGTGCCATCCAACAATAATAAGTTCCATCATTAAAGAATAGAGATTATTTTAAACTATATAATTGGGTACCAACAGTCATCTGAATGTGTGAAACCCCTAAAAATTCTACATAACTATGCCTTACAGCATCCAACCCCATGTTGGAAAGTTAACTGATTGTAGTGCACAAAGCAGATTAGAGAAGTGTGCATTTGATTCCACCATGTTGCTTTGACAAAGTCCATAACTGCACAATCAAATATTCCTTTAAACATGTTTTTCTCATATCTAACACAAGTTTCAATGACTAAATTTCAGTGTACCTGTTAAAGAAACCTACTATCCATTTTTTGTTAGACCAAGTTAAAAAATAAAAATTCACTTTTCAAAACTAATATGTTAAATGTAACTTGTAGCAAATCTCTTCAACATCAATGCATCATTCTGCTTGAAATAAGTAAAGCTTTTCCCCAACCAACCAATCAAGAATTTCTGCTAGTATTCAATTCTGCGGCAGATTTTGCAATTACCCTTTGTTCGCTAAAACATGCCTGCCAGTGCAGGAGCAAGAGAGATTGATGGCACTAAGAATGCATCAATTGTTTTTCATTTATTCAGAATACGTCTCCCCTTGCCAGACAGGTGTAACAAGGTGCCTGGAACTCAAATCTGTGCATGTGAACAAGCAAATATAATATGTACTGATCAAATCCCAGCGGGGAACAAATATGCAAAAGCATCATACATCTGTAAAGACAGATATATGTATTCATGTATGTATGTATACATATATGAAGGGTAAAACAAAATAGGAGGAAGCTACTAGGAACAAGATATGGTCCCATTGGCGTCATTGTATGAATTTATCTTCACTTCCAAGAGCCGCTAAAAGTAGGATGGTATTACTGTTGTTGGTGCCGAGACGTCTTACTGCTGGACAGCTGAATTAGTTAAAGATAACAGGAGAAGATATTGTTGAAATAGTTGAAGATAACTAGGGAAGGAGTGATTCCCATTTTTTAGGAAAAGAAGTTCATTTAAATTTTTCAGTTTTGAAGATAACGACCAACAGTCCAGGTCAGAGTTTCTAGGAAAAGAAGTTCAGACTTTACATTAGAAAATTTGAGTTCTTTAAATCAAAGGATCTTCTTAGGAGTTGTCATGACCATTTTCCATTTTAAATAATGTATTAAGTTCTTTGGATTCAATTAGAAATGTATTCAATTTTCCATCATTCCAACTCTCAAACTTTCATGGTATTAGAGCCCAAGGTTCTTAACCTTTTAGCAAAAACCACCATGACTAGGGGAGCAACTGATCATATGACAAGCCACTCCAACCTATTTTCCACCTACACACCTATAACCCTAGTGCAGGTAATAAGAAAATAAAGATTATAGACAGATCCCTATCTGCAATTGCTGGAACTGGATCCACTTTTCTTTCTCCTGACATTACTCTATATAATGTTCATACACCAAAATTTTTATGCAATCTATCCTCTATTAGAAAATTGTCCAATGACCTTAATTGTTGAGCTTGGTGTGAGTTTCAGGAAATTGTCCCAAGGAGTACAATTACAAATGCCAGAGAAAGCGAAGGTTTCTATACTTTTGAAGATGTATCTAATTAGGGAAAACAAGTTCTCAGTACATTTTCCTATCTATTTTTGCTTCCAGCGATGTTATGCCAGGGCATTATAGATCAGGTCATCCAAGTTTTTCATTATTTAGAACATTTATTTCGTACTTTATGCAAGAATAAAAGTCAATCTAATTTTCAATTTAAGACTTGTGAACTAGCAAAACATTATTTTTCCTTTTTTCCTCCAAAAGTATAGCAGCCTTCAAAACTACAGGTGATGTTTGAGGATCATCTCAAGATGTCGCAACTACACGAAAGAACAGGTTTGTTAGTTTTAGTTATGATCACACTAGGACAAGTTGGGTGTATCCACTGAAAACAAATTAGAGGTACAAAAGGTGTTTAAAGTCTATTATACTATGATAGGAACACAATTCCAAGAAAAAATAGAAAGTATTTAGAAGTGAAAATAGGATAGAATACTTTAATCATGTTCTATGTGAATTTTCGTAGAAAGAGGGATAACACACCAAATGTAAGAATCCATCTCAACAAAACAGAATCGCCAAATGAAAAAATAAAGATATTTGGAAGTATCTGTGGCATTGTTGATCATAGGTAGAGTTCCTAGGTATCTTGGGGCAAGGCTACCATATAACCAATCATATGCGTAAAAAGATTTTAAATTTTCAGACGCTTTTAAGTGTTCTCAAACAAGCATTTCCTATGATGAAGTTAACCACCTACTTAGGTTTGAAAGTGCTAAGGTGCATAGCTTTTGTTCATATTCATGACCAACGTCGAGGAAAATTAGATTTTTAAGCAAAAAAATGTGTATTATAGGTAACGCCAAGACAAAAAGGTTATAAACACTATTTTCCTGGTATGGAAAGATGACTGTCACAATGGATGTTACATTTTTTTGCCTCAACCATTTTTTCACACCCACATCTTCAAGGTGCAAACCAATTGAAGATTCAAATGTAGTTGATGAATTTGAGCTAGGGACTACTGGGGAACTCGATAATGGCATTAATGGTAGTTGATGATGCATGGATCTGTCGCCACAT
>JACGDI010005612.1:564342-582401 GCA_014898725.1 Jacaranda copaia
CATGTATTTTTTTCAGGTGTTATCTTTGGATCAACTTCTTAATCTCATCCTTAGGTGCTAGCATTCTTCAGTGGTATGTTCACTATGTTAATGGAAATGGCACCACCTATCATAGTTTTGTGTCTTTGGATCCTTCATCGCCTTCCAAGAAGAGTGCTAGATGAGATCATATTGCAGGACCATGGTCAGGATTTCAGCTCTGGGAGTAGTGAATGGTGTGTAAGTAGTGAAAGTTCTAATAGAATGGTATCGGCAATTTTTCTATTTTTTGCTATTATTATTTCCTTCATTTTATGTTTGTGTTTGCTAGCCCCCTGAGAGGTTACAACTTTCTTTATTCTGATATGCTTCTATGTGCACACCAATAACTCTAGAAACTTCAAGTATTTCAAATTCTACTAGATAATACTGGGCAGGAGCTCTGGTTGATGTGGGATATCTCATGCACTACTTAGATGAAGCGATTGAGATATTTCTCAAGGACTTTCCATTGTTTTGCTTGATAGTGAATAGTTGCGTGGGTATTTTTGGGTATCTATGATTGATGGAGAAGTTTTGGAGAAAGACTATTCCAAAAACTTCTATCTAGTAATAGATCTAGCTTGCATTTGATTAAACCACGTCAATGCACACTTGTTGAGGGTGGTGCAGAACAGCTTGCGGTATGCAAATTCACTCAAGTTATAGTGTTTCATCCTCGCTAGGAAATTATTCAAGTGCTGTTGAAGGTCTACAATGCCATGAAACTCTGGTAAGTGGACTATCTTCATCCTAAGAAGAAATATTTTTGCTAAGACAGTTGGGTAAAATGGATTGTGCCTTGGGAGAAAGACAACTCAAGGGTGGTACTATCTCTACTCCTCCTAAGGACTATGACATTAATGAATGTATTTGGACTACAATATCAATGAGCGTGTTCCAATGGAAGCAACTCAAAGTAAGGAATAGGTGTTTGCCTACTAGGGCGGGGGAAAGGGGGGAGCAATGTCATGAGTGTTGGCTCTTCACTCTATATATTTAGGGAGGACAAAGCTCTAACTCTGGTGAGAGAATTGCTAGGGCTCCTAAGGGCTACACTTCTCATCATATTAGGTGATCGTTTTAGCCACAACTTGGGCAGTGGTGTTCTTTAGCAAAGTCTTCAACATCTCCTCAGTCAGATGTGGAATGGGATACCAAAAGGTGGTGTCTGCTTTGCTAGTGTCTCTTCTAGTATAGGTTAAGCATCTGAGACTGACTTCAATGTCATGCGTGATTGTACTTCAAGTTGGTAACTCTTCGCATTCTTTGACCTTGGGCTCACCTAGTTGCTAAAGTTACAATCTTTGGATTTCATCTACGTTCTCAAAATTCCTCCTTCACAATTTAGAATTCGCATAGACAATGGCAAAATGATGTTGCATAAAAGTAGAGTGAAGTCATTTTAAATAGACAGCAAAGTGTTAATTCATTTTTTTCAAAATTCTTCTATAGAGAATTCAACTTCTCAAAAGTTCTCAAAGTTCTGTGGTTCTTTTGCAAATAATTATTTCTTGGCCCAAGTTTTTTGTGGAGCTTAATATTTATTATTTATTTTTTGTGGGCAAAACTCATTAGAATTTTGTAGCCCTTTTTCAAAGGCTCAGTTGATTTGATCTCTTAATTAATCAATTTGATCAACTTGCTTTTTTAGTTTTTTTACTATTTTACCTTTGCAATATTAATTGTCCATATCAAGATTTGCAATCTATTTGTACCAAATTCATTGTTTATTGTTCTTGTATTTGATAAATAAGACATTTTTATTCTCATATGACTTTGTAATTGAATATGAGTAGCTTCTTAAGAAAATGGTTGCACTAGTTAAATATTTCTGAAATATATTTATATTGGTATTTTCATTTAATAATAGTATTTTTTTTACAATTATCATTATATTATTTTTTCATGTCATACACCATAAAATATAATTAAATTAGTACCATTAAATATTTATTTTGTTGTAGTGATAACTAAGTTTTCTTTTACTCATGCATTTTCTTCTGAAAAACATTAGTTTAGTTGCAATTTAATTAAGAAAATAGAGAGTAATAATTTGTTGTCTTACTTATTCAAAATGTCCACCGTTTCAACTCAAATTTGATCTCTTTCAATTCCTAAAAATTGCTAGTTAATTCATGCGTACTCTCAGCATTAAGATTGTGTTCTTCATTATGGGATTCCAAGCATGCTTCTAATGCTACTTAATTAGTTATGGCACCTAGCGTAATTTAACAATCAAATGAAAACTCTATAAAAGTAAGGATGTCAAAATTATCTATTTCCATAGCTATTTATGGGAATTTTTCATAATAAGGTGAATATGGGGAGAAATTTCTCCTTGCAGGGATGGGGTTAAAATTGACACTCATAGTCTCCATTTCCACAAATGCCTGCTATCTATTAAAATTAATTAATTTATTAATTTAACATTATATATTTTTAAAATAATATCAAAATATATGTAATTGTTAAAATATTTTTTTCTTCTAATAAACTACATATATTTTTGTAGAAACCACATTAAACGGAAACTTTTTTGGAAGAATTGTGAATCTCTATTGAAATCTATATTTATGTATTTTATATCTTGTAATATTTTTATTGTAATACGTAACTAAATATGATGTTTTATATATGATAAATTTTTAATTTTGCAAGTCATTTAAATTATTAAATTTTTTTATAAATTTTAGTATTAACTTTTCCTATTTGAGTTCTTTTTGTAAATCTTGTCAAAATTCGTGCATATTCATAGGTACTTGTCTCCCCGTTGGAAGGTGAGGGTAGATACCCATCCCAGAGATGAGGACGAGGAGCACTTGGCTTCGCTGGGGCCTCCCCAAGCAACCTTACCCCATTAACACTCCTAAATAGAAGATCTAATTTTAGAATGAGTGAAGAATGTTACTTGAGAAAAGAAAATTCGAAGAACTGCAATTTGAAAACTCAAAGCAGTTTATGAGCATGATGGCATGAACGCTTGTTTACTGCTAGTGTGCTTCATTTTTCTCATAGTATTGGAAACATTTACCTCATACAACATGTACAAGTTAAACAACAAAAAACTTTTAGCCTTGCAGTTAACTACACATCACAAGCAAAAATGCTTGAGGTTGAAAAAACAAAAAACGGCCAATGGGTAATTGCATGAGTTCCAGGAAGGAAAATTGATGTCATTCCAGGAACCCGAAAAGGTCTATTTTAGACCAAATCTCATGAGACAATATTATCATTCCTTTTAAAGAATTGTTGTCCACTGCCTCTTGCTTTCAGTTCCACAATGACATAGAGTATAACATATCTTGCTCATGGCTTTCCTTGCATTCTGATCAGCCAGATCTTCTGAAGTCGGAGAACGACAGGAACTTGACAACTTGGCATCACACACATGATCTATTCAGGATCATTGGATTGAAGTGGACTGAAGAGGGATAGATGGTTATGCGCAGGTAATCCAATGGCCATCAATGGTTCATCTGCCTCTATAGAATGCATGCTAACCTCATAGAAATGTGTGTAGTTGTGTCTGCCTAACCAATCTTGTCAATGAGCAATACTTTAAATTGCCATAGAAGAGTATTCACAACTTGTTTAGTCATGTACTCTTCTGACTTTTTCCCCGCGGCAAATTCCCAAAAATCAATCAAACACCATCTCCACCTTCACCAAGCCAGTGGGAAAGCCTTAAAGTGATTTACTCTTCCCAAATCTTATGCGATGGCTTCAAACTGAGCCCAAGTGAGAAAGAAGCAAGAATCCCACAACCCAGTAGTGGCCATCTTTGCAAATCAAGCACATGCTAACTGTTGCATTGTTGATTCATTATGATCATAATGAATGATTTCACTTCAAACTAAGGAACTACATGAAGTCAATACTCATCTGAACTCGACATAATCGCAGCCAATTGTGAAAAGAGATGAGTCAGGCTGGGGTAGTAGACTCTACGTAACTATAACCAGGTATTTTTCTAACTCCTCTCTCACTCATTCTGTCCCTCAAATGCAATACGTTCAACCATTTATCAGCCTCTGCATAGATGTTGGACAAAAGCACGTAATTACCAGCATTGTGAGGCTCAATCTCAAAAAGTCTATGGGCTACTACCTCACCTAAGTCAATATCATAATGTAGCCTACAAGCCCCAAGAAGAGCACCCCAAGCACCAGCATGTGACTCCACAGCCATTGCCTGGATGAGTTCATAAGCAGCCTTGAGCTTTCCAGATTTACCAAGAAGGTTAACCATGCAGGCATAATGATCAGGAGATGGACTAATGGAATATTTATGGATCATTAAGTCAAAAAAATGGCATCCATCGTCCACAAGGCCAGCATGACTACATCCCGTCAAGATGATAGTGAAGGCAACATTATCAGGTCTAATGCCTTCATCTATCATCCTATCAAACAGGAGAACTGCTTGAGCACCATGGCCATGGATGCACAACCCTTGTATCATCGAACAATACGAAATCAAATCACGTGCAGGCATTTCTTCAAATAACAAAGTTGCTCGCTCCATATTACCACATTTTACATTCATATCAACAAGAGCTGCAGCAACATGAGCACGCCTTAGGTCAAAAGATTCATTACTCATATAGGACTCAATCCATTTTGCTAGCTCCAAGGACCCTAGTTGAGAACAAGCTGACATCAAGCTCACCAGTATAAATTCATCTGGCTTCAAATTCATAGCCCACATTTCACCAAAAGCTTTCACAGCCTCACCAGGCTTCCCATTCTGTACATACCCCACCATCAATGCAGACCATGAAACCAAATCCTTTTGAGGCAATTCATCAAACAAGGACCTTGCGGCTGCCATATCACCAGCCTTTGCATACCCATCAATCAATGTAGTAAAAGAAACCTCATTTCTCATAGGCATCACATTAAACACCTTCCTCGCACTCTTCAAATCACCAAACTTCACTAACCCCTTAATCATCGCATTCCATGTCGCCTCATTCCTCTTAGGCATTTCATCAAACAAACATCTTGCGTCATCCATATCACCAAAATTCAAGCACCCCACCATCATAGCCGTCCAAGAAACCTCATTCCTCATAGACATTCCATCAAACACCTTACGCGCGCATACAATCTCCCCACACTTCCCATAAAAATCAATCAAACTAGAACCCACAAACACATCCCCCTCGGTCCCACATCTCAACGTCATCCCATGAATAATCCTTCCCTCCCTCAAAGCCAAAACATTAGTACAAGCCTTAATCAAAGAAGGAAAAGTATACTTATCAGGAAACACATTGAACCCCCTTTTCATCCTACTAAAAAGCGAGAAACACTCATCGAGAGAAGAGTTCTCGCAATGGGCTTTCATCAAAATATTCCAGAGGTAAATATTTGGGCAGGTAACACGGTTGAATACACTGGTGGAGTATGAGAGATTGGTGGGTAGAACCGTGGTGCAGATGGAAATGAACTGTGTAATCAAGAAATGGTCCTGCTCATAGCCTCTGCGGATGATGTGGGCGTGGACTTGATGAAGATCCCTAATAGTTTTGCAAACCCTTAAGAGAGGCAAAATAGTTGACGATGAATGCTCTAAGACTGACGAGAAGAACATCGGAGATGATAATACGTTCCTAAATGCCGGAGCATTTGGTTTGGCTTCTTTCGGCTTTGAGCGGTGTATTTGGGTTTTGCCGTTATGGTAACAATTCATTTTTAAGTGCTGCATCTTGGGTAAGCTTATGAGAGGTATTTTTCCTTTTCCAGTTTTCTTAAAAAAGATACTTTAAAGTTTAAATCTTACATTAAAATTATGCTACATTTGCTTAAGAAATTATATCTATTTTTTTTTCCAAATATAAATCCGTTATTCAGTCCTAATTATTCAATTATTATATTTTTGCACATAAATAACACTAGAGAAAAAAACATTTAACCAATGAAGTTTTGCAAATATTACATGGTCTTCTTTAAAGTAAAAATATTTAGAATATTATAATAAATTTTTCTTATTTATTTTTTTCAGAGCTGCTTTATTGAGTGGTGTTGTCATAATGGCTCATGTGAAATGGTCGGAAGAAAATAATTATTTTTTTATTTTTTGAGTTTGTGATGAAACGACATCGTTTTAAAATATTATGCTTCACTAAATTGTGCTTTTTAATTGTGATAGTTGTCCACAATTAAAAGAAAGTAAGAACTTTTTTTATTTTCTTTTACTAAAAAACATAGACATTAATTGAAAAGCCAGCCACCTACTGGTAAGCCTAACCCATATCCCATGCCCCTACTTCCCCTTCTCCATTCATCTCCATTTTTCACATTCACTATGATCCCAAACCCTAGCCAATACTCCTCTCCAATGAAAGCAATTTTTCATGTTTGACGGTAGCCATTTGCAAAACTGGGTGGAAGATAGCGAGGAAATCAATGGTGATGACTTTTTTAGATTTGGTTATCTAGTCGCTTGATGGCGTCACAACTAGACAAAGTGAAAAAGTTTTGACGTATGATTTGAGGTTCATTGACTCTTCCAGAGATGTTTCTCGAAGCAAAAATGATTTATCGAGTTGGAAGCCTTTGTCTTTGGTAGCTCTCCTACTGTCAATGTGAAAGTTTAAAATATCCACATTAGGTTTCAGGAGATTGTCAAAATGTTACAAAACGGAGTCCAAAGGTGAGTTGAACGGAATTACTTTGCTAAATAAGTTCTCAAAATCTCTAATTCAGATTGTAATGAATTTTATTTTTTCTTTGTTCTTACATATTTTTTTCACCACTATAGTGCATGTCTTGTATGCTTAATATTGAGAATAAGGAGCTCTAACTGTAAGTTTTGGACATAAATTTAAGGTCTAAAGTTGGCATTTGAATAAAATAGAAATTCTTGCTTTACTGTTTGCCTATTGCTAAGTATTGTCTCGAGAATCATGTCAACTTTATTGGATTTCAGACTAAGGAAATTTTAGTGAGTGGGGCCTTTTGATGTTAGGTAATAAAATGGAACACCTTTTACATTGTGTGTCACTGATGAGGCTTT
This sequence comes from Jacaranda copaia, assembly GCA_014898725.1. NCBI lineage: Eukaryota > Viridiplantae > Streptophyta > Magnoliopsida > Lamiales > Bignoniaceae > Jacaranda > Jacaranda copaia. The sequence goes on from JACGDI010005612.1 coordinate 571,384, forward strand.
ACAAAATGCAAATAGTGAATTATATTCCCCCTAAGCAGAATGAGAAAGAAAGAACATTAGCTATTCATTTTTGGTTATGATGGGTTGTGTGTTTTGGTTTTTGTTAGTGACGACTTATTCTAACTTTAGGATCATCATGGAGTTTCCATAGGTGCTAAAATTGGTAGCATTAGTGATATATTAGATGCTTCAAAAATGATTTGTGAGAAGGTTGGTTGATTGACTATCTTTTGTTGCCTTATCAATTATATAATAGTTTACATATCTGCTATTTCTTTGTCAATTTCTGGTAAGAGTTTTGAGTTTCTGTGAAAGTAGAGTTGAAAAGAGTCTAAGAAAATTCCTCATTTTGTGGTATGCATAGGTATTAATTTATATGCCACAAAGATAATGATGTTAGTTTCACCGGGACATACTTTATACTACTTATTTGTCATCAAGTCATTTAGCCTAACTTTATTTAGAAGTGAAGCAACTATGTTGCTAGAAAACCTATAATCTATTTTATATATGTATGTATGTATATTTGAGAGAGAATCTTGTAGAACAGCAAGTCTATATTAATTAAAAAAGAACTTGAAACAATGTAATATAGGATGCATACTTACATTTACTTGCTTTATTAAATGAAGGTCAAGTGATAAATGAGAACTTATTTCATACAATTTGTTTGGCTTCGAACATATATACAATCATTATGTGGTATGAAGAATCATTCTTGTGATCTACAAGTTATAGTCGTACATCATAGTCTTGATTTTGAATCTAGGGCCTAAACCATGCTACAGTAACTACTTGAGCTGCTGTGGCACATTCTATTGGAGTTGCTTTCAAGAAGATTCAATTTGGAGATGTTGATTTTTTTTCCCCTCTTAAAATCAATAAGCAGAAAAGAGGGTTATGTGTATCTTTTGATGGAGCTTCATCTCACTATTTCTATATGTACCAATAAGTAGAGAAAAGGATTATGTGCATCAAATTTTTGATTGCATGTATGGTTTTAATAGACACTATTTCTTATTTGTAGAATTTGTTTTTGGTTGGTTATCTTTGTAAGTGGTTTTAGCAATTTCCTAACAAATATTTTCTATAATAACTTAAGAGTGATAAATTCATCATATGTCATCACATCGATGTTTCTAATGTGTTTATGTAGCTTTGTAAACTTTTATAATTTTAGCATTTGGAAGACTAGAAGTACTAACTGAATCCCAATAATCTCATATGGTGATAAAAATACAAATAATTTTTTATAAGAGGAAATACAAATCTTTTGATGGAGTGGAGTAGTTTCTAGGTTTAATGCCTTAATGACTTGTAATGATGTTGATGTTATTATAATATCATAATATCATAATATCATTCATTTATTTGAGTTTGGTCAGACATACTTTCTTTTTTAGAACTTTCAATACTCGATTATTTTACTTTTTTGCATTAATGATATGTTGTAGTGACAAGTACATCTGGTTGAAATTATTTATTAACAACTTACAAGTTGCTTAATTTCTTCACTTTTTGGAACATATAGGAAAATTTTCTTGATGTGAAATGCCTGCAATCCAGTGATTATGTGCTATTGCCTTTTGTGTTTGAAAGACATGATTATAGTGCATAATTCATTTTTAAGTTTATTTTTTATTTATAAACTCTTATTTTCTTTATTCCTTTGTTTCTTTATTTGTCTGCTTTTAGTATTATTATTTTACCTGACTCATGGGGTGGAAGGCATCTCATGTTGTATTGGATGCATGCTCCAATCTCTTCACAATATTATCTGTATTAATTCTTTCTTTTTTTACATTTAAATTGGAAATTTCTATTTGGAAAGTGGAGCTTCAAGAGATGTGTTTGTTCTCTTTGTATTTTAGAGGTCTTTGACATTCTTGGAGGTTATTCTTGCTGAAAAAGTGGCTGCATTAAAGCTTACACTTTTTGACATCATAAAATAAATATGTGACGTAGTTCAAGCAAGGAGTGAAAAAGATAGGATTCTCCAAGAGCTATTACTCGTGTCATAATGCTTGCAACTACTCATTATCTCCTAACAAACCCTCCCCCCTCCTTTTCAAACAAATACCATGGTGTTGAGGGGCTCATAGAAAGCATTCCTGAGGTTTATGCTCTATTACTGGTAAACTGGAATCAGCTTTGGCTTCTTCAATTATTTTTATCTTATTGGTTCATATTATCCTTTACTTCTGAAAGTAAATATAGATGAACTAATTCTGCCATTCTACCCCTTGATTCAAAATTAAGTGATGTTGAGAAATTAAGTTCTGTAAAAAGAAACTGGGATGTCAAGAGCGTAGGGTTTTATGTGATAGTCCAATTTTACATGCATACAAAGTTCTCATGCATCTGTATCAAAATTTTATACCTCCCAAGAAATTCATGGTTTGCTCAGGCTAGATGTCTCTTCTAATAATATTTCTACTCAAGTGACACCTTAGGCATCTTCACTATTAGAATTCCTACCTCCATTTATAAGGAAATAGGTACATTATGATACATTTCATTATTTTATTTAATTTGTTTTACTTATCTTGCTTACTCTCAAATTTAATATTGTACTATAGCTTTTTCTTTACCTAGATGATTCTACATATCTATCAAAGGTACTAGAATTGAATATGCCTATTTTATCTTTCCATGAGGTGAAATAATTTGTAACTTTTTCTTTATGTCTTATGTCAATAAATTGAGACGAAAAAGCCCCTAGTTCATTATGCTTAAGCATAAATGAACAAGCAACTAGCAACCATCTCTGCATTTCTTTGTTATCCATTAGAAATTAACATATTTTTCTCAAACTCAAGCAAACTTAATGAGGTTTCATGTCATTCTTTAAGTTTCAACTAGGGAGATTGTAGTTGCATTAATGATATTTTTCCACTTTTGCTGTCAAGCTAAAAACCATTTTCATATTGTCTTTGGGGGATTTAATTTTTACTGGTCTATGCATTAATTGCTGAAAATGTTTTGAATGGGGCCCTATCCCTACTTTTCTTTGGAGAATTCCTTAGCACTTAAGGCAAGGTAGGTAGGAAAGTTTAGGTTGAGTAAAGATTTCCTTCCCAATGTACTTGTTTTGTTTATTACTTGATATGGTCATTTCTCAAAATAAAGCCTATAGTGGATAGGTATTTTGCTGGTTCTAATCGTGTCTTTGTGCAGGAAAAAGGAACTCACAAAGAAGAATAAATTTAATGTAATCTCTCATTTCTTTGGTTATCAAGCTCGAGGATCATTGCCATCAAAGTTTGATTGCGACTATGTTTATGTAAGTTCTACCTTTGATATAATTCTAGCCTTTTTGTTTGTGTTAGTACGACTAAAGCTAGGGATTATGATTGTGAGAGTTTTAAGGCCAACATCAACAGGGCAATCTCTGATGATTACACCTGTGGTTTATGTGGTATGTGTACTCACATTTAGTGCTTGAATTTTATTCTATAGTACAAACTTAATTCATGGAAAAAGTTTATGAGGATATAAACTTTATATAATTCCTAGAGTTTTTCTCTTCTAATGAGATATGGAATCTTAGCCAAAAAGTAGAGAATAAAAATAATAATTTTGTTATTACAGGTGCTTGGTCATATTGATTATCACATAATTATTGTTAGTTTGAATGGTTATATGGAAACTATAGCCAACTTGAAAAATCCTGTGAACAAGTAGCACTATGGGGGTGCTCTTATAATAGTATGATTCCTATTCCTACCACTTATTACTCGTCACAATAACCCGCTAGGAAGGTTATCTAACAACACAATTACTTTCACTTGGTTCTTTGCTCTTTTCCTTCTCTTAAAAATATGTAAAGATGTAGTAATAAAGTTCTACCTTCTATTTACTACATTCATCTTTCCTCTCTTTGACTACGTGGTTGAGTGTACAAATTGTTTGGATTGATATTAATCCTATAATCTCCTAGCTTGCAACTTTAAGAGGTTAGCTTTTGGAAGGACCAAAAATTAAGTTGAACTTCTGGATACTTATGACAAATGTGTGGATAATAACAATAAAAAGAGGTTAGCTTTTGTAAGGACCAAAAATTAAGTTGAACTTCTGGATACTTATGACAGATGTGTGGATAATAACAATTTTTATTGATTCGAGTAGAGGTCATTGCATTATTTTCTAGTAGCTAGCTATTCAAATTACCTTTTTTATTGTTGATTTCTTTACCTAAATTACATTCTAAAACTTGATTTCTATTGCTTCAAACAATGGTTAAATCTTTTGACGTTATAGAACTACCAAGTGCATGATTTGAATTATTGGTGTTTATTAAAGTAGGCAGAAAAAAGTACTTTATTGACACCTTTTAATCTTTGTGGTGCTCACTTCAAAGTTAATTCTTTTTATGTAAATTGCAACTAAATTCTTGGCACTTGCATTTCTCTAACATATTTATACAAAATATTCTATTTGTTGGGTGAAAATTGAGTCATTAGAAAAATAGTTTAAATTATTGATGTAAGAGTTAAACTTAATTATGAAGTTGAGGTGTCATGATGTTGCATACCACTTTTATGCTGAGCATGGCTCTGTATTACTATTATATTATTCATTACCATATGCAACAAAATCGACATATCAATTAGAATCTAATTGCTATATCACAATGTGTAGGAAGAAATAATTTGTGAGATAATTAAAGATGTAGGATTTGAAGCTTCACCAATTAAAGAAGAAATTAATGAAAAATTCTCTCAAGTGTGGGATTTGAGGAATGACTTTCACTTCTTGTTCTACAATGGTGGAATCTTTTTTGCGAGCTTTTTCTTTGTATTTTTTATTTTTAGACATACTATACCATTTTCCTTTGCATTTTGAGTTTTGAAGTCTTCAAGTTTGGACTCTCAATATGACCTTATTAATAAGGTTTATGATGTAATTGGTCCAAGTTGTTAAAAAAAAAACTGCTCAACTAGTGAATTAGTGCATTTGTTTGAATCAAATTGGCATGGCCTGCGCATCATGCGATGTGCTCTTTTATAGTCTAATTATTAAGGATAAAGTTATCAAATCATAATAAATGAATTGCATACCCCACCAAGAAAAAAATGGAAAAGAATAGAAAAATCTTTGTGATATTTCTCACTTGCTCACTCTCTCAATTTAAAAACTAATTATCAGAAATTGTATGAACTTATGAATGAAATTATACTTTGAAATTGTGGTCGTTGTAGTTTGTGATTGGCATTATATTAAATTAAAATTATTATATAAACAATTTTATTTTTAAAATTATGTTTGCATTTTTTCCACAATGGCTCATTCCTCAATCTTTATTAGATATGTTTAAATACTCACCATTCTCCTTTTCTATGAAATACATAGAAAGTATTGTACTTCGCCCTCTAATATTTTAGATAAAAAAATGCACTTAGCCAATTAAAATACTTTACAATATTACACTTACTTGAAATTGCTTTTCTAGTGGAATGAACTACAATATGTTTTGATATTTATCAAAAAATATTATCATGTTTCAATTCAAATTATCTTAAATATATAAACTAAATTTATAGTTTATAGTTGTATTGTTCTAGACTCACATGTGGGAGACAATTAAAAATTATTTGTAAGGTTATCTTCTGAATTAATTGATATGGCATACTTATAAAAAGAAGTGAAAATATTTGTACTTGTCTGTTTGCGTCGGGCTTTTCTTTTTTCTTTTTTTTTTGTTTAGTGTTTTCTTCAGTCTTTTTCCTCTTTTTCTTTCTTTCTTTCTTTCTTTTTGTTTTGGTGTGTGTTGCTCAAGAGCAAGCAAAGTGTTAAGTTTAAGGATGTTTGACTAGTTCGTATTTTTAGTCATTTTAACATTACATTGAGGACTTAGTAAACCATTTTATGGCAAAAAAAATTGTAACTCATATGCTAATTGATGAAAATTGGAACTTACAAAAATATGAGATGAAAAACACAAAAAGGGACAACTTTACACAAGTTGGTGGAAATTTTGGCATGTTTTCATGTAATATAACTTGAGAATGGGCAAAAGAGTTATTTTAATTTTTGTATTTATTTTTCAAAAAACTTTGTTACCTAGTATAAAAAGAATTTTCAAATAGTTAGTTAGGGTCCCAATTTTTTTTTCATAATTGGAGACTACAAGTGTCATGAGAGTTTATATATGAAAAAGAAAAAAGTGGAGATTATATTTGTTCAGGTAGAGAGTTTTAATTCTCCTTTTTACTTTTATATTTCTCATGATATTTTCATTTGATTCATGTATTATCTAATGATTTAATCATAAACTAATTCATTTTTCTAGGATCATATTGATTACACGATTTTCTTAAGCTAATTTAATAGCATTTTGAGTTACTTCTTCTATTATATGCTTTTTTTATTTGATTATTTGATCAACAAGCAAATGCATCTCAAAACTCTAAAATATTTTGAAAAAAAATAATTTAGAGATTAATCGACAATAGAAGAACTCAAGTTTAATTATTCAAGTAGATAAATAAATTAATTAATTTATAACTAGGATCAGAATATACCTACCTCCATAGGTAATCAATTGAGTGGAACCCTCTCATCCATAATTTAATTAATTCACATAGGAATATAGTAAATTGATAAATTGGAGATTTGATTACTTGTAATTAGGAAGAACTTCATAGTTACATTAGCTCAAGGGTAATTGATGATAATAATTAATGAAGATATGGTTAAAAGACCATTCTACCCTTAGATCTTAGCCAAAATTTCCAAACAGGACATAATCCACATTTTTTTTATTCGGGTTAGGTCATGACCCAATGGAACCCGACCCACCTTGAGCCATGACCCAGATTGCAGGCTGTTGATCAAGTAAGGATCTAACGTATAGCAACGCGCCACCTTGATCTATAAAAACAAAGACAACTCACCACCTATAAAAGAAAGGAATCACATAGTACCAGATCATGTCATCCTTACTCACTCTCACTTGAGTTCTTATCTTCATCTTTGTACTTACTTGATCACTTCAACAATACACTAATTTAGGCATCGGAGTGCCCTAGCTGAAAGCAATCTCAACTAGCCTAAAGTGTCTTTTGTGGTCAAGTCAGAGACCCAAATACACTTGTGTGGATTCGAGTAGAGGTTGAGATCAAAAGTAGGGTCAATTTTGGAAACTCAATTTGAGGTTGAGACCTAAGATTCCCAAGCTAAATTAGTTGGCACTGTTTATGGGAACTTCGATTTAATTCATTATTAGTAGGAGCAAATAATTAGTAATGGACAAAACGCAAGGACGGATTTTAGATACTCCTATCCCCATATCACCTATATCCCTATCACCACCTATTTACCCTACACCACCCTCCATTGCTATGCCATAAAATGCTCAAGCCAAAATAGGGTAGGAGACTTTGGCACAAGACTGCAGTGGAACTTAATTAGTGCAACTTAGTAAGAGAGACCTAGAGCAGTTGGTTTTTGAGATGAGCCAAAGATTTTGGGATAAACATGAACATAGAAACCAAGCAATAGCAGTAGCTCCCATTCAAGCAACCCATGTGTCAATAAATTGAACCTTATTTTGGGAAAAGAGATAGGGTGCCTCGCTAGCTAAAGAAGTGTGGAGTTTGAGAATTTCGAGAGGGAAAGAGATGGAAAACTTAGATAAGGTGAGAAGTAAGGCAGCCCACAGGCCAAGTTATGCACCAAACATTTCCCAATGGGAAGAGATGTCTAAGTTGGAGCTGCTGATGTTGAACTAAGATGACCCAACTCTTAAAAGACCTAACCATCACTCTTTAGGGAAGAGGTCAATGAGATTAGTGACCAGGTTGAACAATTGAGAAAAAAGATAGATGAACTCAAGAAAAAAGGGACCTTACTATTGGAGAAAAAGAACTCACCATTTTCTGCTGAGATATTGATTGAGTTAGTGGCTTCACATTTAAGCTCCAAAATTTTCCAAAATATGATGGAACTAAAGACTCACAGGAACATGTCATAACTTTTGAGAACATCTGAACCTGTATGGATACTTAGATGCCATGAACTCCAGAATCTTTGTAACAATGCTGAGTGCGAAAGTTCAAGAATAGTTTATGGGTAAGGTTCTGGGGATCATTATGTCATATGATTAGCTCATAAGGAAATTCTTATATCAATTTGTCAGTAAAAGAAAGTTTGAGAGGTCAGCCACTTATCTGTTCACCATACAACATAAGGAAGATGAGACCTTGAGAGGATTCATGAACAGGTTCAACAATGAAATGCTAGAGGTGCAAGACTTGCATATTGATATGATCACGAGCATTCTTATCCATGGGCTCAAAAAGGGACCTCTAGCTCCAATTTTTGCTATGCAGCCCTCTGAGGACATGGAACAATTGATGAAGATAGCTTAGCATTACATTTATAAGAAAGCGATCAATGTCATGAAGGACCATAAATGGACCAAGAATGCCCCCCAAAGATCTGAAAAAGATCTAGGACCTCATAAACCTCGATTTGAAAATGATTATCATTGCTCTCCACTCCAAAAGTTAAACCATTATGCCTTTCTCAACACCATGAGGTCCTATGTGCTTATGGCCATTAAGGGGTCTAAGATATTATAGTTTTCAAGGAATATGCAAGACACCTTAGCAAAATGGAACTTGAACAAGTATTTTCATTTTCACAAAGATTAAGGACATGACACTAAGGACTGTATTCAGCTGAAAGATGAAGTGGAAAAGTTCATTAGGTAGGGGTACTTGAAAAAGTTCATTGCTAAGGATTTCAAGTCCAAAGGGCAGGAGCTCGAAGGGGAACATGTGAAGAAAAGGAGCCAATCTCATAGTAGGTCTGACAGCAAGGAAAAGAAGGGCAAGAAAATTGTGAATGACCTTATAAGGGATAATTTGCCAAGACAAGAGGTTATATATATGATTGTAGGAGGCCCCACCTTGAGAAACTCTCATAGTGCAAGAAAGAAATATGCTAAGTCTATTAAGAACCAAGTAAGTCAAACAAAAGTGAATCTCATGCTGAATATTGCTGACTAGTCCATTATCATTTTTGATAGTAAGGACTCTCAAAGGGTTGTTGGACCACAAAGTGACCACATGGTCTTCACAATGGACATAGCTAATTTTTCTGTGCATAAGGTCTTAGTAGACAATGGGAGTTCTATGGATATTATATTTTTGGAGGTTTTGAAAAAGATGGAGCTCATGCTCATAAGGATCGCACTAGTTTACATACCCTTACTAGGATTTGAAGGGGATAAAATCACACTGGTGAGACTATTAACCTCCTAGTATCCTTAGAAATAGAACCTTATCGAAAGACTTTCATGCTAAAGTTTCTAGTAGTAAGTATAATATGGTCTTAGGAAGACTCAGATTAAACCAATTTCCGGTGGTGGTCTCAATTTTTCACTTGAAAATGATGTTCCCGACAAAATAGGGGATAGAAAATATGTGTTGTGACTAAAAAAAGACAAGAGAGTGCTATCACGTGTCTCTAAAAAAGAGACTCATGACAGAGGGTTCGAAGTCAAATGGAAAGAAGGGTTGAAAGGAAAGAAAATGATCATCACCTCAAGTGAAGACATTGCTAACCTCTAGAAAAGAATAAAAAAAATGAATGGATAAGTGTAGGATAGAACCAGCAAATGACCCCAAAACTGGAACTCTTAACTATTGAATTCTTGAGAAAGAATGCTAATATCTTTACCTAAACGCCCTGAAATTTTGAAGGGATAAACCCCAATGTGATAGTGCATAAACTAAATATGGATCTCAAGATAAAACCCGTCCAACAAAAGAAAATGAACTATAGGACGATGAAAAATTAGATCATACAAGAGAAAGTTAATAAGCTTTTAGAGATGGGATATGTCATGGAGATCTAGTTCATGAAGTAGCTCTCAAATGTGGTGGTTGTGCCAAAAATAGAGGGAATGTGGAGAATGTGCACAAACTATTCAAACCTGAATAAGGCCTACCTAAAGAACATATATCCCTTGCCTCAAATTAATGTGCTGGTAGATTCAACAACAAGATGTGCCCTATTTAACATGATGGATACCTTCTAGGGGTACCATCAAATTTTTATGGCAAAAGAAGACATAGATAAGACAACATTTGTTACCAAAGGGGGAATATTCTATCACAATATTATACCTTTTAAGTTGAGGAATACGGGGGTAGCTTACCAAAGATTAGTGAACAAAATGTTTAAGGACTTGATTGGAGCAAGTATGGAAGTATATGTTGACGATATATTGGTTAAAAGCTTGAATGAACTCAATCACTTAATACATTTGGAAAAGGCTTTTGCCATCATAAAAAGAAATAGGATGAAGCTTAGCCTAGCCAGGTGTACTTTTAGGGTCAATGGTGGAAGTTCTTACGATACTTGGTCAGTGAAAGAGGAATAAAAGCTAATCCAAAAAGATCAATGCAATAATTGACATGAGCTCACTTAGATCAGTGAAAGACATTCAAAAAATAACTTAAAGGATTACATCGTTAAACTGATTTAGTTTGAGATCGGTGAATAAGTGCTTACCTTTCTTTAAAGTTTTGAGGAATGTGAAGAACTTCTAGTAGGATAAGAAATGTTAAAAAGCATTTCAAGACCTCAAGAAATATCTGGCCTCACCACCTTTGTTGGTCAAGCCTATTTTTGAGGAGCCCCTATACTTATATCTAGCAACCTCAAAATATACGATGAGCCTAGTGTTAATTTAAGACAAGAATTCATTTCACAAGCTAATATATAATGTGAGCAAGGTGTTACAAAGAGCTGAAAGTAGATACTTGGAGGTCAAGAAGCTAGCTTTGGCTCTTGTGGTGACAGTAAGAAAATTGAGGCCCTATTTCCAATCTCATAAAATTATTATCCTAACTAACCACCCATTGAAATAGTTTTTGCTAAGCTGGATGTTTCTAGAAGTCTGGTTAAGTAGGCAATAGAATTGGGAGAGTTTGAACAGGAGTATTGGAGCAGGAGCTCCATAAAAGCACAAGTTTTAGTAGACTTTGAGGTCAAGATAGAGGAGC
>JACGDI010005612.1:582501-614485 GCA_014898725.1 Jacaranda copaia
AAGATAGGAACAACTTGGAAAGATGATTTAGTTCAATACTTAATGGATGGGATCTTGGTAGAGGATCTAAGAAACGCATGAAGGATAACCTTCAAGGCAAATAGGTTTGCCATGATTAATGGAGAATTATACAAGAGATTTGTTAATGGGCTATTACTAAAATGCTTAGAACTCGAGAAGGCCCACTATATGATAAGGGAGATCCATGAAAGAAGTTGCAATAACTACTCAAAAGAGAGGTCCTTAGCTTTGAAGACCTTAGACAAGGCTATTTCTAGCCCACTATGAATTAGGACACGACAGGTTTAGTGAAAAAAATGTGAGAAATGCTAATTCCATGTTAATTTGACTCATCGGCCCCGCTGTCTCAATGGAGCTTATTCTAGTGTCATGTTTGTTTGATCAATAAGGGATTTACATATTTGGTTCTTTCCTACTAGCTAGGGACTAGAAAAGATTTATGATAATGGCAGTCAAGTATTTTAGTAAATAAGTGGAAGCAGAGGCATCGATAAAGGTCACTAAAAATGAGGTCATCAACTTTTTCTAGAAAAATATTATATCCAAGTTCAATATCCCCTAGGTCTTGATTTTTTATAATGGAACTCAGTTTAATGGGAAGAAAATAACAAGTTGATGTAAGGAGCTTCAAATCAAGCAACGATTCACATTCATGGGAACCCAAAAGTACATAAGCAGACAGAGGTAACTAATTGAGATCTCTTAAATAGCCTCAAAGCTCTTTAGATGAGGCAAAAGGAAGTTGGGCTGATAAACTCCAAGGGGTCTTGTGTGCACATCGCACTACTCCTAAAATAGTAACTAGAAAGACCCCATGTTGCTTAGTGTAGGGATAGAAACTATGATCCTAGCTAAAGTAGGTGAGCCCACTCAAAGAGTTTTAGAGTATGAATTGAAAAGTAACAATGAGGCACGAGAGTTGGAGCTAGAGGTGATTGAGGAAAAGAGAGACAAGGCCTATGTCAAGATTCACGAATATAAAATTATCATGGCAAAGTCTGACTTCTAGGTAGGAGATTGGGTCCTAAAAAAGATTGAGGTCTTAAAGCATGTTGGGAAATTAGACCTGAATTGGGAAAGACCGTATAAAGTGGTCAAGATGACCAAACAGAGGTCCTATAAGCTGTAAGATGCTAAGGGAAAAGACTGTTGAGGTCAAAGAATGTGTAGAATCTAAAAAAATTCTATGTTTAAGATTGAAGTTGAATTTGTAAAAGCCAGTGTGTGGCTAGCACTCTTTATGATGCATGTTTAATCACAAGAATTTCCTTTATGTTTAATGATGTTCAGGTGTTCTCCTAATTTAACAGTTAGAGTGATATCTTAAATTGGACCTCAGGTTAGGGTCGAGGTATTATAAGATCTAAACAAGATCTCTAAATCTAAGAAATCTTAAACAAGATCTGAGAAAGATCTTTAACCCAATAAGATCTCGAGTCAACATCAAGATCTTAAATAATATATGAGCAAGATCTTTAACCCAAGAAGATCTTGAATCATCATAATAGAGGTCTTAAATAAGATAAGAGCAAGATCTTAAACTTAAAAAGATCCCAAGTCAATGGGATTGAGATCTCAAATGAGATCTGAGCAAGATCTTCAACCCAAGAAGATCCCAAGTCAACAAGATCTAGATCTTAAATAAGGTCTGAGCAAGATCCTTAACTCAAGAAAGTCAGTTGAACAAAGCTTATACTAGATTTTGGTCCAAACCTTTAACTCAATTCTGAATAGTATTTGGTTACAAGATAGAGTGGACACATTAAAAGCTGTAAGAGATCAAATAAATTATGAAAGAAAAAACCCATACACTTGTTTAACATTCGTGAAACAACTTCAATACTTTGGGTAAGTCCATGTACTTCATTGACTTAAAAAAACTTATTATAGTGGCATTACAATTTGAGATCACAATAAATGAACAAGCTATCAATGGATCTCAAACTAAAGTTACTATATAAGAAAAGAAAAATTACAAGTTAGCAGGCTAGAATCTAAATATGCTAAGCCCGAGTTTATGATGCCTTTGTAAGGTCCTCAACTACCGTGATAGAAACTCTAAATGGGGGATCTTGGCTTCTCCAACTACTGGTTGAGGGACCTTAACCTCTTTTTCTAAGGTAAGAGCAACGAACTCATCTTTAGGTTCTTCCTCGATGAGGTCATTGATCAGATAGTCCTTTAGATAAGTGCCTTTAGTGGGGTCCAATTGCTTCAAGTCAAACCCCTCAACAATCCCGTTCAGTGTCTTCGACTAAGTTTGGCACTTCATAAAGCCCATAAAGGCATACTTTACAGCCTTCTCTTTGACCAAGGATTCAAAAATGCTAGAGCTCTTGAAAGCTTAAGCTTCATCCATTCTAGTCTTTTAGATCAGCTCCTTGAACTTTGTAGGGCTCTCAAACTTTGCATGACCTTTTAAGCATCCTTGGTCCTATGATTCCTTTTTCTCCGAGGCCGAAGACTTCTTCATTTTGGATAATTTTTTCTCTAAGTCTTTGATCTTTTGATCCCGATCCACCAGCTTCTCTTTGTGTGAAACAAGTTCACTGTTAATAGATTCTTGGGTTGATTTTAGGTTGGCCTTGAGCTTGTCCTTAGTCAATTTGAGCTCAATAACCTCATTATCTTGAGTGATGAAGTGACTTCTCCAATAAGTGCACTGAAGGATAAGTTGATGTATGTATGTGATCTCCTATAAGATGAGTAAGCAGTATCAGACACGAGCCCAAGTAGATGTAAGTAAATTTGTAAACTTCAAAGCACGATGACTAAGGACTCACCTGTATCATGGCATGGACTTTATTTTCCTCTACCTTGGTGAAGTTCACGAGATCATCCTGGGTCAACAGGCATCCTTTATAAAGCTCAAATGAGGTCCCTTCAGCTTGGGATCGAAGCACACTGCTTTGATCTATAATTTTCTAGTTTGAGACTAGAGTTAGGTATGAAGAGTCACCAAAAAATTTGATATTGATAGTCTTGTAACCCTTACATGCATCAGTCAATAGCGTCTCCTGGTGTGCATGGACGTCGAGGTCATGGGATGAGATGAGGATTGGGTTGGGGTCGAGTCGGGTCTTTTCTCTGAATGGCTCCCACTTGAGCCCTTTCTCTTAGATGAATTCCTTGACTCTAAGGGGCTTCTACTTGAATGACTAGGAGAAGAGAGTTTTTGGTGCTTGTTTTTGGAGCCATGCTTGCACTTTTTCCTTTTACCTTCAAGAGTATCCCCATCTACGAGAGCAAGCTTAAAGTTTGGTAGTATGACCCTAACATCAGAGATTTATGTTAGTGGCATTGGTTGTTCCACTTCAGCCAACTGAACTAGCACATTAGAGGGCTAACTTTGGGTTGTGGCATGATTGGGGTAAAATGGGGTGGGCGTGAGCCCAAAGGATTGGGCTTTCGCCATCAAGGCTTCCTTTTGAGTCTTTATCTTGTTGATTATCAACAAGTTCTTGATCAACATACCTGAAACAAAACCAAAGACAAACATTAGACCTCAAGCCCAAAAAGATAAGTAAAAAACAAATAGAGAGAAAAAGTAAATTAATAGCAGTAAGAAACATCGCTAAAAGTCCTACAAACTTATATATTGACTGGAGAGAGGCCAACTATCTTGAGAACTTTCTCTTTCAAGAGTCACCTAACCTTATAAAAGTGGTCAGTTAAGGAATCCACAAAGTTCTCCCCCTTGTGTGACCTCACCTAATATAGAGATTTTAGGCTTATTGTGCCTCCAATCAAACCTGAACTACTATGGGTGCTTGGCAGGCGCTTGAATAAAGAGAAACTGCTCCTTCCAAGGACCTTAAAAAGTTAGGACTTTATCTAGGAACTTGCACATAGGCCTTGCGGTAAGATAATAAAATTTGTGTTCCCTAGTTCAGGTTAAGGTCATTATTGAATAAAGGGACCAGAAGTGAGCAAAGGAGGGCTTAATCTTGAGAGGGACATTATGATATAAAAGTAAAGAATGTACCTTATAGCTTGTGAATTAGTTGGGTTGGGCCGATATCTAAACATAAGAGAATGTTCTTTATGGGGTCGGGGATCGAGAATCTCAAACCCCTTTCTAGCATGCATACTAAAAAAGTAGCATATCCATTTGAGGGGATGTGCATCCGATCTGACTTATTTGGGAAAAAAATTTATACTCTGAAGGTATGAAAAACTTAGACCTAACCTTCGAGACTACAAAGGTCCAAGTTTGGGCACAGTTACTAATCGTGGAGATATGGCAAGTATATACTCTGCGATCTTCGGGTCCTATACAGGTATGTCCCCTGTACAGAGAATGAACAAACTAAAGGTGAACCTACTTTATGATCTGGCTCTTGTGAAGTGAGTAGAATCTAGTTCAAGGTTGAGCTTGTGTAAGGAATAAGCTGAAGGGATGTCATATCCTTGGAACTTGAGGAGGGAGAGACATTATCACTTAACCCTAACTAATTGAAGCTGCAAGTTTTTTTAAAAGAGAAACTCAAGCTCATTATTACTAAGAAGACATACCAGATAGATCAAGATCTTTTTAGAGGGTAAAGAGCTTAGATTCCAAATCTAGAAGGGCACAATGAAACATAAAAAGAGAAATGAAATAAATTAATGGGGCAGCGCAGGGGTATTTATAGATGACTAAAGGAGACAATTCACCCCCCAAGGCAGCTCCAACGGCCAAGATTAACTACACTCGATCGAATGACTAAGAGGATTCCATGCCTACTTTTTATAGTATATAGGTTTGTTCCCCAAGAAAATAAAAGAACCAATACACTTAGAAAGTGGTGAAGTTAATGATGATAATAATTAATGAAGATATAGTTAAAAGACCATTATGACCTTAGATCTTAGCCAAAATTCGCAAACAGAATAGGATCCACATTTTTTCATTCGAGTCAGGCCATGACTCGATGGAACCTGGCCCACCCCGGGCCATGACCTAGATTGCAGGCCATTGATCAAGTAAGGATCTAATGCACAGTAATGCGCTATCTTGATCCATACAGATAAGGATAGTTCACCACTTATAAAGGAAGAAATCACATAGTACTACATCATGTCATCTTTACTCACTTTCCCTTGAGTTCTTATCTTTATCTTTTAGCTCATTCGATCACCTCAGCAACACATTAACTTAGGTATCGGAGTGCATTAGTTGAGAGACCCAAATAATGTTGTCTAGGTCCGGGTTGAGGTTAAAGTCAAAAACATGTCAATTTTGGAAACTCAATTTGAGGTCAAGACCCAAAATCTCGAGTCACATCAATAATAATTTGCTCATTAAATTAATATGGGAGAAATAATGTAATCACCTAAATAGATTGATGAAATCATAATTGTACATAAACTTCCATATGCTAATCAAAAACTCAATCACTATATTTTTCTATTTTTGTTGGTTAACTTTTCAAACCAATACATTTAATCATTATTTGAATAAAACAAGCATGTAATATATAAATAATAATTGGTGGCAAATAATTTAGTTCTTCATAAGATCAACACGCCACATATCATTTTATTACTTGTTGCGAAACATGTGGGCTTTATGATTGATTGCGTTATTAATTTGATAACCAACATGGGTACTAATAATCTTTTCCATAATTTCTTCTTCAATAATTTTTCTTTTGATGTTATGAGTGAAGAGAAGATTTTCTCCTTTTTGCAACTTTCCAACTTGAAGAACCTTAATTCACTTCTAATGATGTATCTAAAGCATTCACTAGTTAATTAGCAAATGTTGATTTAGTTCTTGCTTGTTGCTGAAACCTACAAAGATAGTCATTTGATTTTAAGTACCCATTTTTTACGAGGACATCTAAAATAAGCACATTTTCATAACCCCACAAACTTTTTAGCAGTAGTAATTTTGTAATAGAAGTTAAAAAAGTTTTTTAATTACCACGTGTAGTATATTTATGTTGGTAATTATTTTTCTTTTTTTTACCTCTTAAATTAAATGTGGTTTTGTGTTGTTGTAAATTATTTTCTTGTTCCTTCCCTTTGATGTGTCTCTTGAGATCATAAGCTTCAAGCGGCTTTTGAAGGTTCTTTTTTTTTTTTTTTTTGGATGGAAGAAAATTCATTGGAACTTAAAAAGAGTCAACAAGGGGGACCTCTCTGAGCAAATCTATTGCAAAACTTAGTATAAAAATATGCATTGATTTGAAATATAGAATAAAGTACAGCATGTGTGTCAGATTTGCAACTAAAGAAACTCCTTCATTAACATGTTCAATTAGTACATCTAAAAACTCTCTCTTCATTTCCTTTTAAGCATGAATTCGAAAGGTTATTGAAAGGCTAACCGAAAAATTTCTTATATTATAGTTGATGCAGAAAAAATTTTATTGACAATGATAGCTTCTTACGCTTGAAATTTTTTAAATGTCTAATGTTGTACATATCAAGTGAAGAGAGATTTGACAAAGAACTAAAAGTAAAGTAGATTGTAAAAATTTAATTTGTTGAGCATGAATTCACAACCACCCTTAACAAAGCTGAAAAGAGAACAATTTGGATGCATCACATCGAGTAATTCATTGTCTGTAAAGCAATTGCTAACTTACCTAAATTTATATATGATTGGTAAGTGGCATGTCCGATAATTAATTTGCTACTGATATTCATATTTATTTTAGGACCACTTACTACATAATTAATGACAACATGAGAAATAATTTTGTATCAAATTCATATAATTGTGAGCAATAAATATCCATCAAAACCATGACGCACACAGCAGCCACACAATACCATTTCAAA
The DNA here is from genome assembly GCA_014898725.1 of Jacaranda copaia. Classification (NCBI taxonomy): domain Eukaryota; kingdom Viridiplantae; phylum Streptophyta; class Magnoliopsida; order Lamiales; family Bignoniaceae; genus Jacaranda; species Jacaranda copaia. The sequence goes on from JACGDI010005612.1 coordinate 589,294, forward strand.
TTTCTAGCTATGTCAATGTAATATTTATTTTAGAGTCACAATATACATGTTGGTTTAATTCAATCTTAAAGACACAAACCGTAGAGTATTTCTCAAAGTTCATAAACCATCTAGGCGCTTTGATTGTCAGCTAGACTTTTAAATTATTTCTTGCTAAATGAGAATTTTTGCAAGATAAACTATGCAAAATTACATGCGTACTCACATTTTCCTTTCTTCCAAGTTTTATTTGGATTGTAAAAGTTTTATATTTATCTCCTAATTTTAGCAATCAATATAAACATCTTTCTTAAGTTATCAAACTTATATCTCTCAAATAAAGTAATTAAAACAAATACACTATTATAATAAAATTGTTATATACTCTACATCCAATTATTTTGTTATCACACATTCATCCACTGACAAAAATAAGCGGGCCATAGAAGTTAAATTAGTAAAATAATGCAATAGTCATAACATAATAACCTTAATCATATACCTTTTTTCTTCATCATCATCATCATCATTGTTTGTATTCTTTAATTAGTCTTTTGCAACGAATTCTCGTATGACTAAATTTGGCATTAAATCTTTGTATTATGACTATAATTATAATTTTTTTTCTTTTAACTTGCTTATAAGTATTTTTGAATTTTTACCTTTTCTACAATACGTAGCTACCAATTTAATAAACTAGAGTCTGTCTTTTATGGGAGTTTTGGCCTCTTTTCTAGGAGTTATGGTCTCTCTTATGGGAGTTCGTCTTTTAAATGATTAGGATACCCATAGCTGTTCAATCCTATCATTGTTTTGCTAAATTTTTTGTTTCTTAGTTGAAAACATTTGCTAATGAGATACGAGTGATGCATTTTTCAGATTTTGTTTCTTCTGTGTTCATATCCATTTCTTTCTGGTTTGGCTATTTCTCTTTTGTGCATGTTCGTGTGGTTCTCAATTTCATATGTCTCTTTACTTTCATCTCCTTGTGTAGTCTAGATCTTTTTATTTTTTTTGTTAGTTTAGTGATTATCATCGCCATTTTTATTATTGTTCGTTTGTAACTTTTTTTATTCATTTTAGGTTTTCATGTGTTTCTCTTTTGTAGGGGTTGCTTCTGGGTTCTCCATTCATTGTAGTCCAATCTTTTTGTTCAGCACTCTGGTTTGGTTTGTGACTATGGACTCAGTTGATGATCTTTTTCAGATGTTGCCTAACCTCATGGAATCAGAGAAAGAAAGTTTGGTTATTCCATATGATACTTGGATGCCAAATACTTCCAATCTTGACTTTACTTTGGTTGGCAAACTTCTCACAACAAACAAGTTAATTTTGAAGCCTTCTATCAAACGATTAAGAGGATTTTCTCTCTAGGTAAAGGAATGGATGTGAAACCGATTAATCTTGGGTGGTTCTTATTTGTGTTTCATCATTATAGCTATTAGTAATGGGTTCTCAAAGGATGTCTGTAGTCCTTTGATAAACACTTATTGATTCTCTCATGTCTTTTTTTGATTGACGATCTTTCCTCCGTTAATTTAGATTGGTGTGACTTTTTTGTACAAGTTCATGGGTACCTATGTATGAATGTTCAACCAACATTGCTTAATATACTTGAAACAAAATTAGGCATTTTGTTGAGCGTGACTTAGATTCTTCAAATATTTCTGTCGTAGAATGTCTACGGATACAAGTTAGTTTGAATGTTTGCAGGCTCCTTCCATGGATCACATGAATTGTGACCACTCTTGGACTTCAAATAGTGATCTCCTTGCACTATGAACATCTACCATACTTTTTCTATTTATGTGGAATTCTTGGCCATATCATGAATGATTGTTCCACTTAATACTCTAATTATTTTGATCATACAAAGAAACCTTAATTTAGATCTTGGATTCAAGCTTATCCTTTGCAACCTTATTCAATTTTCACTCTTGAATCATCATTAGATACTCGGCTATTTTCTAATATGCAGTTTGGCTATTTTAGGTTGCATCACTTTTTTTGACCAGTTTCTCAACATGCCCTTTTACATGGTCCATCTATTTTTGTCTCTTTTGGAAACTCCTCTTAGGACCTAACTCTACCTAATACTACTCGTGTCTCTCAAAATGAATTTGCTTCACCGTCTTATTCTTTCTTAAGGGTTCCAAACCTCACTCTTTCTATTTATACTTGACCATCTCTAGCTACATGCAATGACTCTCCCATAAAATATTTATCTATTACTATTGATCCAAAGTTAGTAGCTGAAATATTTGATGACTCGAGTATATTACTTATAGCTTTGACTTATGAAATAGACTTAAATCAGTTGTTAACCTTAGTTAAGGTCCTATTGGTTTTGGAAGAAGGTACATCTAAATCCACATTGGGAGTTAAACGACCAGATAGGGCTACATACAACTTCTACTCATCACCGTATTTTAGTTCAATCCAAGTGCTAACTAACAAAATCTACATAGGTTATTTGGGAAGACCCTGAACTACCTAATGCTAAATAATTAAACTCTAGAAGGAATTCAGTGCTTGCTTCTACTAATTATTTATCAACAGAGGCTACACTATAGCCCCTCTGAAAGCCGTGTTTTGTTTAATATGGAACTGCCAAGGTTTGGGGCATTGTTAGGTAATTTGCAAACTTGGAATAATTCATCAACATAAACCTAGCTAATATTTTTTATGGAAACTAAATGTTCTATTACAAGAATGGAATGCATTCACAATTCTCTAGGGATATTTAGAGTTTTTGTTTCTTTTGTAAGATGATCTGGTAGATTGGGCTTGATGTGGGATAAATGTATTCATATAATGTTGAGAATGTTTTCTTAGCTTCATATTAATGCCATGGTATATGATGACATACACAATTAATTATCACTTTGGCTTCATCGATTTCTATGGTAATCCATTAGTAAATCACCACAAAGAATCATGGGACTTATTGTAGTGACTTAGTTTGTATTTGCATCTATCTTGGCTATGTGTTGGGAATTTTAATGAGACATTACGCCAATCTGAGAAACAAAGTGGTGTTGAGGTTCTTAACTAAGGATTAAATATCTTTCGTCATGCTCTTTTATCTGCTAGTTTTTCTGATCTTGGTTTTTCTAGTTATCCTTTCACTTAGCATGATAAACATGTATTTCCATACATTACACAAGAATGATTGAACAGATGTTGTGCTACTATTACTTGGGTTAATATTTTTCCTCATATTCAGATATATCATTCACATGCCAGGAATTCTGATCACCAAGCTGTTTTGTTAAACTTCTCTAACACTAATTTAGCTTTCCCTCTGTTGAAATGCCAACAATTTAGATTTGAAGCCATGTAGCTTAAATCAGCAGATTGTGCTAGGATTATTGAACAATGTTGGCAACCTCATCAAGACACATCTACAGTAATTACAATTCAGACAGTATCAAAAATTGCCGAATAGGATTTCTTTGCTAGAACAGTTTGTCTTTTGGTAATGTAAATCGGCAAATTACAGCTTTAAAAGGAGAGATTGAAAAATTTTAGTATGGTATTATTACAAAGACCTCTCGGTAGTAGAAATTTAAATTGTGAAGTAAATTAGAGGAGCTTCATGATAGAGAAGAGCTATTATGGAGACAGCAGTATATATCTTAATGGTTAAAGAAAGAGATTGGAATACCAAAATTTTCCATGCAAAGGCAACTTCCAAATTTTAGTTCAATAAGATTCATGGTTTGTAGGATTCTGATGGCCTATGGTGTACTTCAAAGTAGTAGATGGAAGTTAATCCTTGAATATTTTCAATCACTTTTTTAGATTTCCCAAACATCTGCTATTGCTATGGATGTTATTTTTGGGTACATTGAACAAAAAATGGATAATATCGTGAATGAGCAATTACTGAGGCCATGCACTGCTAAAGAGGTCATGCAAGCCATGAAACAAATGTCTCTTTTCAAATCTCCAGGCCTTGATATTATGCTGACTCTTTTCTATCAACATTTTGGCATATTGTTGGTCATGATGTTACTAATTATGTGCTTGACTTCTTGAATCATGGAATTGATTATTTGAGATTCAACTATACTCATATTATCTTAATTCCTAAATGTGCTCAGCCTGAAGTCATAGGTTAATTTCACCCTATAAGTCTTTGTATTGTTGTTTATAAACTAGTTTCCAAGACTATAGTTAATCGTCTACGTCCTTTCCTTAAGTAGATTATCTCTAGCTCTCAGTGTGCATTTGTTTCTTCTAGACTCATTACTGATAATGTTTTAGTTGCTTTTGAGTTAAATCATTTCTTGAAATGCAAAACTAAACCGACAAGTGTTTATGGCTATGAAACTAGATATGTGTAAAGCTTATGATAAGGTTGAATGGCCATTTCTAGGTGTGATGACTAAACTTGGATAAACACTATCAAGAGATGTATCATAACAGTGTCTTATTCTGTTATGCTCCATGGAGAACAATATGGTTACTTTCATCCTTGGAGAGGAATTCGATAAGGAGACCCTTTATCACCTTATTTATTTCTCTTTGTGCACAGGCTTTAAGCTCTTTTCTTTGATATCATGAGCATATGGGATAGTTTATGTGGTCAAAATTTGTAGGAATGCACCAAGTATTTCTCACCTCTTTTGGTAGATGACACTCTTATTTTTAGTCATGCTTCTAAGGATAATGCTTATGCCATTCAAGAAGTGTTGGATATTTATTCTTTAGCTTCTGGACAACATATTAACCCCCAAAAATCTATCATTATTTTTAACAAGAATGCTTCACCAGCTTTGAAATCTTGCATTTAGAATAACTTGGCTATATGAGTGGAGGACAAACCTAACAAATATTTAGGTTTTCTAGGGATGATTGGAAAATTAAAGAAAGAGGTCTTCGCTTGTTTAAAGGAATGAGTTTGGCAAAAGATGCAGGGATGGAGTGCAAAATTTCTATCTAGAGTAGGTAAGGAAGTTTTTCTCAAATATGTGGTTTAAAGTATTTCTACTCATGCTACTTTACTTCAAGAAATTGAATCCATGATGGCCAATTTTTGGTAGGGCAATTGGGGAAATAACAAGATTTATTAGATTTGATGGGATATTCTAAGGGATAGTAAAAAAGATAGAGGGCTTGGATTTTGGGATTTATAGAGCTCCAATAATGCTATGTTTACCAAACAAGGATGGAAATTTCTTCACCATCTTCAACTCCTTCTTAGCAGATTACTTAAAGCAAGGTACTATCCTCACTCTACATTTCTTGAGGTAACTAGAGGATCTACTTCTTTTTTGCTTGGAAAGGCATTTGGGACAAAAAAATTTTACTATTGAAGGGCTTGCGATATAAGATTGGAAATGGTCATAATATTTCGGTCTTTCATGATCCATGGATTCCTAGAGCTTTTTCATTTTGGACTTTTTTTCATTGGCCTCCTCCTTTTCATTGGATTGCAAAGTTTTTGACCTTATCAATTTTGAGCAAACAACTTGGAATAAGGATTTGATCCATTCTAATTTTCATGATGTTGATATCAATTCTATTCTTTCAATTCTGCTGGATGCTTTATATAGTAAGGATACTTTGATTTGGCATTATGGTAAGAATGGTAAGTTCTCGGTGAAGAGTGTATATTTTTTGGTGCATAATGTTGCAAAACAACGCTTGCTTGATTTGAGGGGTTCGTCTAGCATCACACAAAGGTGAAATTATATGTTCATCTAGCCTCAAAGATTGCCTCCCAAGGTCAAACTTTTCTCATGGCATATATGCTTTAATGCTCTACCAACTTTTGATAATCTTGCTAAGCGGGGTGTTTTCACAAATGGAGTTTGTTATTTACGTAGTGGTGATACAAAAACCTCTTTACACCTTTTCTTTAATTGTGACTTTTCTAGACAGCTTTAGGCTTTGTCTAATATTCCACACAAGGTTTTTCACCATTTTGGGGATAATGTGGAGAGTTGTCTCCATTCAGTTTTCCACATTCTTGATTCTCACATATTTGATCTCATGCTTGTGTGCTATTGGTCCAATTGGTATTAGCGAAATCAAGCTCTTTTTGGCAAGCAAATACAATCTACTTAAGAGACACTGCAATTTGTCTCTCATTTTTCATTTGACTTTTCAAATGCTTATGCTGATTTATTTTATGCCAGATTATGTTGTGCTGTTGTCATTTTGCTATATTTCTAGACATTGTATCTTCAAGGGTTTTTTTTTATATATAAAATTTCATCATTTTCATAAAAGAAAATGCCAATTTAATAATTAATTTTGTAAATTTATAATCAAATAGCATTCATAACACATTTATCACATAACAAGCCATTATGTAGGTTGGCATGCTAGTGTCATATCTTAATCATTACGCACGTTAGTGAATTATTAATTCTTTTTATTTTTTTATTATCTATTTATTATTAGAAATACAATTACAATTTTGGGATAATGGGGTTGAAAGCAAAAGATCCCCAGAATAGTAGTAGTCCATCACATAGTATTTAGATAAAGCAAATATAATTTCAAGTATAAAACTAATTTCAATACAATGTACAATATAAATATTTCTTTTTGTTTAAAATAAACTATAGGCTATGGCAATCTCAAATTTACATTAGCATGCAAGCAAATAATACTATTTGATAAGGTATTTTTCATTAATCCAATTAATTTTATTAATAAGTTCTGAATCCTCAAAGGAAAGCGAGATTACAACTTAATTTTGAGGTATAAACATGTTGACCTTAGGAGGAAGAATACAAGTGATCTAGCCAAAAGTCCCTCTTCAATGATTACATTTGGGTATTTATAGGGGTGGAAAAAGTACTACTCGTACTACGCCTTACACGTCCTTCATTCGATTAATGCCATGCATCCTCAAGATCTATGATAGCATATTTAAATCGTACACTCATACTTCGTCCTCAAGTGTTGCTTTTGTGTTGATGATAAATCCATGTGTCGTAGAATTGACACTTTAGATTCATAGTTGTACTTCTTACCTAATCATGGAGATTGGATTGCTAATCGAGGTATTAAGGAAAATTACCTGCCACTTCACATCATTAACTCCCCAACTTCTTCATGTCTAAATTAGAGATTAGGAAGTTGCCTAATAGATGTGTTCAGAAGAATTTTTTGATGCCTGCCTCCATGTATATTATATTATTTTTTCTATATATATGGTAATCTCAGGAGTCGGTCCTTTGTGCCTATTGGATGGTATTTCTATTTGTCATTTTAACCATTAGATCAGCGCACACTTTAAGGTTGTTCTCCTACAAATACTTTCCACCTCCATTCACTCATTTGCTTTCCCTAATTTTACATTTCCAGCTCGAAAGTGAACAATCTACTTATTTACAATTCACTTTACAAGTTTTGAAAATGGGTCATATTAGGTAATTTCCTTTAATTTTTCTTGTCATCCGCTCTATCGAGCAGTTCTAGCAATTTAGATTCTAGTGACTCTAGTACTTCTACTAGTTCCTCAACTACCCTAGTTGAAACTTTCGTTATGATCTCGAATAAAATGCCTTCAAAATCTTATCCCTATAAAGAAAGCGCATCTTTTGGCACTATTCACCATATCATAATCCTAATGATCCCATGTTGGTAAAGTCCAAGTTATCTGCTAGATTGATTGCAAATCTCCAAAAAAGATTTTTTATTCTTTCCAATTATAAAATATGTCCCTGAGCTAAGTCAAAAGCTAGATAATCCTCTATCTAATTGTTTAGCCTTTCATGTTCCCCATTTAGAGTAAGTCAGCAATTTTGTATAGCAGAGCCTATTGCAAACATCATTCGACATCTAGGCATGTGCCCTACTCATCTCGTGCCAAATTTAGTTGGAAACCTATTGGGTTTTGTTGTGGTTATGAAGTATTTTGACCTTGAACCTTATTTTGTAATTTTCTAAAATTTTCTCCATGTGAATTTTTTTCTCTAGGTTAGGTACCGGAGGTTTTTACTATATTACCACCAGTTTTAATGTTCATTTCTTTAATAAAATGCCTTCTTCTTCTGGGTCTTGGAAACATAAGTGGTTTTATATTGAAGCTCTCTCTCATAGCCCTTAGAATATTTCGAGAGCTTGGCGCACAGATAAACTTAATTTTACAACCACAAAGAAGGCATGCTGAGATTAGGGTTTTGTTGAAAACCTTACGAGTCATCCTTTCAATATCTCATTACTTCTTACTGAAGAAGTATTAAAACTTGTCAATCTGACCTCTACTGTTATACGACTTGAAACTTCCCTGGGTAATTGCTATGCTTTTGTTTTCTTTTTACTTTTGTTATTTCCCTAGTTTTGATTTCTTTATGCTTATAGATGGATTTGAGAGCAACTCTGGTGGGTAATATGGAAAGGCAGCTCAGGTCAGATACTGAGGTTTTCCATGAAGAGGGGTCTCCTATGGGTCAAGTTTATCCTATCAACCAATTTCTTTAGGTTGTTGGGTCCTTTAAAATGCCTCTAGCTCCATTAGTTTCCTATGTTCCAATTAAGGTAGAAGCTTCACCATCGCCAAGCTTTCCTTCAGCTTGATTGTAGCTTTAGATGGCAAATTAATTGGCTTCCCACATCAAAACTAAAAATTGATTTAGGGGTTCTCACAAGCTTGGCAAGGTACATCTTTTGGTCAAGTTGGCTTGCACTTAGTCGACAGCCATGCTTCGACAATTGAAGAACAATGGATAGGGAATCACAATCTTAACTCATCTATGTTATTCCCCGCCTAAGATTGAATCTTGATTTGATCTAATTTGGATAAATTTCATAATTGAATTTTAATTCGATTAATTTACTGAATGTGATAGAAGTTTTAGATTCAATCCTAGTCATAACATGAATTAAGACTATTAAACTATGATTTAGCCTAGGTTATGGATTAATTTCATAATTATTATAATGTTGAACCCCAGTCAACTCAAATGGATACCATTAGAGCCTTAAGTAAGAATTTAACAACTTGTTTACCAACTTGTTGAGTTAGGGATAGTGATATGTGATTATCCTAAACATTTGAGTGTAACATGGAACTTGATAAGGACATGTAAGTACATTAAGAAAGATTGATTTAAAATTATATTCTTGGGTCTGATAATATAGTACATTGTAAATGAGATATAGTTACACTTAATCTAAAGATTAAATTATACGATGTTAGAATAGAAATGAATTACCTAACTTGGATATAATAAACTTGTAAAAACCTAACTAGTTTAGGAATCTAGACCCTTATCACGTACCATAAAATAAGTGAAGTGATGAATAGAACTTGTTGGAGATAACCACTCAAGAGTTACCACATTTAATCATTTTAAGTATTTAGATATAAAACTAAGATTTGATAACCTTGAATTTGATAAAGACATCAACTATATTTATACTTAAGATTTAGATGATTGATAGGATAATAACTCGGGTTATCTTACAACAGTTCTCAGTTTGACTAGGAAGGTACGACCTGAGTGACCATACAACTAGGGATTCCTTTGCATTTGCCATGTGAGTTTGTACTTGATAGTATGAGATTTTTTGGTTGGGGAAAGAACATATATACTTATTAATATAACCTGGTCACTTGATCATTTTCATTCAATATGTTGCAAAATTCACTACACATTACCACTTTATGGCAATTATGGTTCATGTTGATCTTTATTTATACCATTTTACCTTAAATTGGTGATTGTGTTGGGAAAAACTAAAAAGAGATTTTGAAATATGTGTTATATTATTGCCATGATTGTTATCTTGAAATGAACTCAATATTTATCGCTTGATTACTTGTTTGTCATGGCAAATCGAAAATGTTAGTTGAAATGCCATTGGACATGTTACATGCTATGCATGAATGTAAGTAATATCCTTGGGGGTGAGGCTTGGGATCAGCTACGAAAGATGATCGAGTGGAACAGATCGACGATGACTGTTCTTTTGGCTGATACCCATACATGCTGTACATATGACACTGTCTCATAGCCAGTTTGAAGTAGTTATCTATGAGCAGGTAAGGCATGCGATTAGCCATGCCTAATGTTTGTTTGCTTGTCCAAGCTAATCACTTGGAATTGGAGGAATAAGAATTTTTTGTATTTTTAAAAGTGGAGCGACTAGGTAGGAGAACCACCACCAACAAGATTGTGAAAGTGTTTATTAATTTATTTTTGATTAATTTTGCTAGTCAACTATATTTCTTAAAGAAAAATATGTTGACTCTTTGGTCACACTTGAAATTCAAATTTCTACAAAAAGGCAGGGAGTTTTGTGAAGTCTCATAACTAGTATGGGACGGTGGTGAGATGGAATACTTTAAACTTTGATTAAAACCTTCTCTCATGATTTCTGAAAATTTTAATGCTTCTACTTGTTTCCTATATAATATTTGAGAAATTTTTATTTTGTTGTTGTTGCTTGAATAACTCACAAAGTCATTGGGACTTAAGTGGTTTTATTATTATCTTTCGCTCTTTATCCCAGATAAGAATGAGTGACGAAGATGCATTAACCTAGGTGACACATGAGGCAATGAAGATTGTAGAAGTACTAAGTGTAATTCATGATATTTTAGTTCATAGTTGAACCTCTAATAAATGTTACTTATAGAAATTTGGATTTTGAGAAATGTATTTTTTATTATTTAGAAAGTTTGTGGTATAGAATGGATTGCACCTTGGGCAGGAGCAGGCACCTCCCGATTGAGGCACCACGATATACATACATATATATTATATATTTTATTATTATTTTTACAATAAAAAAATTACTCAATTCCATTTTCATCCCCAAAAATCTAATAAAAAAAAGTATTGATTTAATTGTTATACTAGAAAATGTCTCTCTTAAAAACATAAACAAATATACCAAAACTTTCAAAAATAAATTTTTAACTATTCTCCAAAATATAACCAAAGAATTTATTAAATTTTCCAACACAACTTTTCAATCCCATTTTGAACATTCATTCCCCTCAAAATACATATTAAAATCAAACTTAAAACATAATCAAACATTATCGTAATATTTATCAATTTTAAATACGAAAACAGTCGGTCATTGAATATTTTGTTACATGTCTATACAAAATTACCTAATCTAATATATATAAAGTAAAATGATATTCAAGTGTATTCAATTATATTTCTTATGTGGCAACAATGTGGATAAGTTAGTTTTGTTCATGTTTACTAGATAAATGTATTCCATATATAACATATGTAACTCTCTGTAATATATTTTCATATTTCTCTCTTCTATATGTCAACATATTTCCATATATAATATACATGCAACCTTCTACATTAATTTTTGATACTCCCTTTTTTCATATATAATTTTTATATCTCCTTCTTATATTATTAATTTTATACTTTTTGCATATATCAACATATATATATATATACAAATAATAATATTCTATCAATATTTATTTTAATATTAATGTAAAAAGATTATATTAGTTCATCTTTTGTTACTTCATATATGATTTTGATAAATATTCAAGATATATACATATTAATATATAATTTTCTTATTAATTTTTATAACTTCTTATTTTAATATATAGTGTTTGTACTTCTTTTTATAAATATTTTACAATATTGTCTTCTAATATTTGTCATTGCATTCTCAAAATTTTAATTTTTTTAATAATTATGGATAAATACACACATGCATGTATATAACTAGGTCTATATATAAGTTTATTTGTCAATGCAATTTAATTGACATGTCTTGCTTAAGCTAAAAATCCTAACAATAGTTTATATTAAAAATTATTCAAACATGCAATTTACTACTTCAAAATAAACTAATATTTATCTTTTTTTTTCTCCACCTCTATAAAATCATTCTCTTTGTGAATTAAATTATTTTTCTTAAATAATGCAAATATTTTGTAATATTTATATTATTTTCTAATATTTTTTATTTTTATATTTATGAATCATGATAATTTAGGAAAACAATTTGAGTCCTGATTTTAGTATTTCTTTTATATGCCAATGATGTGGATAATTTAGTTTTACCTATTTTTTAAATGCTAATATATTTATATTTGATATCTTATCAATATTTATTTTAATATTAATATAATAACCTATACTATTTCATTTCTATAACTACATGTTTGATTTTAGTAAATACTCAATATGTGTGTATATATATATTAACATATATGTAACTTTTTATAATATTTTTTGTACCTCTCTTTCAAGAATTTATAATTTTTATAACTCCTTATTGTATTGTCTGATATTTATATTTTTTAATATAATTATGGATGAACATATACATATGTAGATATACATTGTTGTGTGTATATATAGATGTATTTATCAGTATTACAATTTCATTAATATGTCTTGCTTCATATGTATTCTACATATATAAACTATTTATATATATGAATATTATAGTAATATAGAATTTATTGTAATTTAATTTTAAGTATATTATACTATGTTTTTTCATGAATTATTTCTTATTCCATAATTTAATATTTTAATTAAGTTAAATCGTAGTTGGGAAAAATTTCTAAATCTAAGCTAAAAATCTTTAAATATACATGTATAGGAATATACAAACATATGATTTACTATTTAAAAAATATAAAATTGTTTTCTTTTTTCTCCAATTCTATACGATCATTTTCTTGGTAGGTCAAAATTTATTTTCTTTCCTTGAAGATATATATATATATATATATATGCGTGTGTGTGTGTGTGTGTAATGCTCATATCTTTTTCTAAGGTTTTAATTTTTATGGTAATGAACTAAGATAATTAAAAAGTTTGAAATCTCAAATTTGTGGTAAATTAAAATATTTTATCTTATATTACCTAAGTTTATTTTTGAATGTTGAATTCTTTAATTTCTTCAAACTAAGTCAATGTGAAAGCGAATTTCTTTATCTTATCTTCTACTATATTTATGAATAATTTATTAAATTTATAAAATGATTTAACATTTAGACATTAATTTCTATCAAAAAATAGATTAATGAATGGAATTTGATCTGATGATACATAAGCTATACTCATATAAAATATTATTATGTTTCATTTACATTATCAATTATATTATATCAATAAAATTCTTATGTTTTAAAGTATTATTGATAAGGTTGAAAGTTGTTTATAGTGAATTGGATTGTATTTAGGCTAATTCAACTAAGGAGGTCGAATGATCCAATAACAAACTTTCTCGAGGTTTGAGATCTGTAACAATAGTCAACGTCAAACTAGCCGAGGTGTTCCCAGCGAAGGCACTCCGACGCTCAAGTTAGTTCTAGTTGGAATAAAGTAATCGGATAAAAGATTATAAGTGTATAGTGTATTTGGCATTATTTGGAATGTGGCTGGTAGTGAGGCATTTGTAACATTCTCCTGATGTGTAATATGTTTAAAATGCTCCTAGCAAATGTAGGGGGCTCTTGCCCTTACCTGAGGGTTATTGATCATTTTTAATTCCGTACGGTTTTAGGTGGCATCATCTCTTACTTTCCAAGGTGAATTGCACTTTGAGTAGACACTTCCCTACTAAAGTTGGTGGTAAGGACTGTACTGGCTGACACGCGCTGTTAATAAGGAATCATGCTGCTCACTGTTTTGAAAATCAGATCGGACCGGCCGGTTCGACCGGTCCGACCGGTGACCGGAGGCCAATCCGATCCGGTTGAGTCATAAAAATCGTTCATGGTCAAAACCGGTCAAAACAAGTCAAAAACTGGTTGAACCGGTTTCAGTTTTTTTTTTTTTTAATTTTGAATTTTTTTTAAAAAAGAGAGAAAATTATGTTGAAGATGATAATTAAAAATTTTAGATATGTAATTTTTTGAAATATAAATTTATTTTTTTTGAAATTTAATGAAGTGGTAGTTATATACCAATGTTTATATTTAATTTATTATTTTATTTGATTTAATATCTCTAAAATTATATCAAATATTTAATATAGAAGAATTTATTTTTACTTGAGTTGAAATATGAAACGAATGATTATTTAAATTAATGTGAAATATTATTTTGTATTTATTTATAGTTAACTCATTTTTAAACATTATTATTTTCTAAAAAATATAATTTAAAATAAATAAGTTAATTTTTTTTCCAAATAATATTCTTTTTATATCAATGAAAGTTTTATTTTTTAGTAATATTAAAATATTATATATATTTATAAAATTAAATATAATTATTGCGTCATACCGGTTCGACCACTGGTTGAACCGGTTGAACCGATCGAACTAGTAACCAGTAATGTTACCGGTTCAGTGTTCGGTCCGATTTTGAAAACATTGATGCTGCTTGTTAGAATATTAAATGTGGTAAGAATATGAGTCAATGACGGAGTGGACACTCTGATCAACAATCATTAAATAGACAAGGCGACCAGAGGGATGGTTGAACGGATGAAGTGGCTTGAAACCTCCAATTAGGTGTGGTCGGGCGACAACCACTCAACCAGGCGATTGCAATCGAGTGATACGGCCTGGCTAGGTCCAAAAGTAATGTTAAGCTGTGTATGTTAAGTAGGCTTGAGAATTTTTTTTGAGATCGATAACTTGTTGAGCTGGCCCTTTTGGGCATTCCATATCAATTTTATTTGTAAAATTTATAAGAAAATATTGATATCAAAATTATAGTTAAAATTAAATACAATAAAAATTTAAATTTATTACCAGTGTTCATCAATTATACCTATATAATTGTATCAATTTTAAATATAATTTTACCCACAAGTCGAGACCCTGAAAAATTGAAACTAACAACGTCTCGCATTGGCGCACAGCTAAAAAATTACAGAAGTCACGTGTTCTTAAGTCAATCTAGGCCGTCAAATTTCATCTAACAACGGCTGGGACCCTCGATCTGCGACACTCAAAATTGACCAATCAAAATCCACCTCAAAATTCTATATAAACCCCACCCTAAGGTGTAATTTCCCATCTCGTTGATTCCTCAAATTTCCGCTCAATTTCGCTCTCTTTCGCCTGTACGAAAAAGTAAATGGCACCTAAAGCAGAGAAGAAGCCAGCTGAGAAGAAACCAGCCGCCGAGAAGGCTCCGGCGGCAGAGAAGGCTCCAGCGGAGAAGAAGCCCAAGGCTGGAAAGAAGTTGCCGAAAGAAGGGGGCGCTGCTGCTGGAGACAAGAAGAAGAAGCGAATGAAGAAGAGCACGGAGACCTACAAGATCTACATCTTCAAAGTCCTGAAACAGGTACACCCTGATATCGGGATTTCGAGTAAGGCCATGGGCATAATGAACAGTTTCATCAACGATATCTTCGAGAAATTGGCACAGGAGGCGTCGCGGCTTGCCCGGTACAACAAGAAGCCAACCATCACTTCTCGTGAGATTCAGACAGCTGTGAGACTGGTCTTGCCGGGTGAGTTGGCTAAGCACGCCGTTTCAGAAGGGACCAAGGCGGTGACGAAATTCACGAGCTCTTGAAGGATCACCTTAGGGTTTCCTTTTCTTTGTCCCGGATTTTATGATTCTCTATTTAGGGTTACTAGGATTTCTTGTCTGCTTGTGTAAATGGGTTTCCAAGACTTCTTTTGAATGAAGATGCTTTAATTGCTGTTGCCTGTTTCACATTGATGAAGAAATCTTCAAGGTTCTGTATGTTAAATGTTAACTTGTATCTTATAATAAAGTGATGTTTAATAGGTAGATCTAGTTTGTCTGAACCTAATGTTGAAGGTTTTTTTTGTGATATTGCGCTGTTTTCTCTCTGAGCAGAATGTAGATATTGAGCCTGCTCTGCACACTAAGGTAAACTGCCTAACTGACTGGATACCCGTTACTCCATTGTTGATGTGGTATGCTTGATTAATTATAATTCTATGCATCGCCAATTCTTGTTGCTATGCTAGTTACTTCAATTATTAGACTAATTTTGGCTTGTGGGTCCTGTTGTGGTTTGATTTGGCACATAAAGCGAGTTATGTAACCTGGCTAGTAGCTTTCTTACCTCTGAGAGCATCGATTTCATGTTTTCCTTACTGTTTCAGTATGCAATTGTTATATGAGGAAATTGAGCTGTAGTTGGAGTTTTTGTTGCAAAAATGCATGTAATTATACCATTACGTAATTTAACCCACTTCAGTTATATTCTAATGTAATTGAGTGTTTTTAGCTTTTCTGGATGTATGTGTTACTGAGGACTCTTGCACTTTGGCTTTTTATTGATTTTAGCTTGAAGGCTCACTTCTTTTGGTTTCATGCGAATGATTGTGGTTTTTGCTCAGTGGCTTTATGATTGTGCGGACAAATTCTAGAGATCTTTCATTTTAAACACAAAAATCTCTATGAACTGAAGTCTTGAGTTGTCATTGTTTTGTTAAGGCTGACTGTCCCTCTTCTGTGCCCCTCTTTTTGCTGTGATCCAAAATCATATACTAATCCTCACATTTGCATTGGTCCAGTCACAAGCTTTTGAGGTTGTGCAATTGGATGTTTTCTTTTCTCTATTGGCTTCTATTGCAACTTGTATAATGATATAATTATGCAAACAAAATGTATGAGATGGTAATATTTACATTGTTTAGCAATCTAATTTATATTGGTTCAAGTTGATCCCAGAGATCCCTCTGAACAAAGTTTCCCATACACCAGAGAGAGATTTAGTTTTCTCCTATGTCTTTGAATCTATTAATTGTATGCTGCATGCCCTGTACTTAACAGACTTGCTCTGTTTACATGATAAACCTTAATCTACCGGGAATTATAATGTGAAGAAAGAAATTGTTTGAAAGGTAATCCTTGTCCCTGCTGTTTGTGAACAAAAAGTAAATTATGGTGGTTCTCATGGCATATTGGATTTGGCTTTTTGATTTATTAAACAGGTACTTTTACGTATCAGCTTTGAGCTTAAGGCATATGAGAATAAATATTATTGATAAATATTTGAAGATCTAAACAATTCTTACCTTGGCTGAAATATGCAAATTTTGTGGTGTCTTGAGATGGATTGGTGATGGAATGATCGTTGGTCCTAGCCCAAACTTCCGAGCAGAATGTGTGCGTGTATTCATAATTTTGTCATTGGTATTCTAAACGGTAACCCCTGCAGCTTGTGTAAGGAAATGCACAAACAAAAATACTGCATGGAGATAAACCGTTTTTAAATATTCGTTTTTGATGTTTTACTTATGTTGATAAAATAGTCTTTATTGACTGTGGGCAGATACATTGTTTCCATATTTTTGAACCCTATAGGGGTTTCATGGATCTTGCTAATGCCGATTGAATTGAGGCACCAATTCAGCTACCATCTTCTTTCACCGGTTGATGAGGTTGAGCATGGCTCTTATTGTTCGCTGTTGCATTTGAAATGAAGCTCTACTTGAAATTGTGTCCGATATTTTGATACTTGCTAGCGCGAGTGCGAGTTTAACTGTGAATTCCTACTGAAACCTAGCAACTGGAACAAGAAGTAATTTTGTTGGCGCAATGGCGCTTGGTCCTACCACAGTTAGGAACACTTGTACTTTCTCTAGCTGTTTTTCATTTCCAGGAGTTATATGCCATCGTTGTTTTGGAACGAAAGAATTATAATGTGAATGCCAGACGAGTACCTTCTTGTTTGGTTATGAGGTGAAGATGTAATTTTATATTATTGATTTTATGTATGTACAATATAATGTGAGATCATGTGTGTGTGAAAAGGAGATCATGAGTGTGTGTGAAAAGAGGGGAAAAATGGTTTAAAATAATTTAAAATTATATTAAGTCTTTTAGAAAATATAAAAAAAGTTGCATGTTTTTTTTTTTTTTTAATTTTTCTTGAAAGAAAAATGCTTTGAGGAATGTGATTGTAGACATTAAATTTTGATAAATTGAGAAGTGATGTGTAAAATAATATATTAGATGTTAATTTAAAATTTCTATTTATATTTTAAAATTTATTAAATTTAATTTTAAAAGATAAATAGTTAATTTTTAATTAATATTTTAGTATTTATTTTATGCTCAAATCGAATATTGACAAGTGTTAAAGATGAAGAGTTTATATCTATGGATCAATTAAATTGAAGATATTTGATATTTGATATTATCTTTTTATGTTTGATATTGTTAAATAAAAAATATTTGATATTTGATATTATCTCATTGAAAAGATAACTCTCAAAGATGCTCAAGATTATATGGGATATCCGATCAAACACCTATATAAAGGGGTGATCAAAGCTCATTCAACGCACAATACAAATTCCAGCAAGTGAGGAATTTTGAAGGAGTTTAGCAATTCTCTCAATCAAATTCAAAGAGATTCTCAATGTTCATGGCATTTGTTGTGGAGCTCATATATTTTTGCATTTGATATGAGATTAAGGTGCAAAGCCCCCAAATTGATGTTATTTTCTTCAAATCAAATTCAAAGAGATTCATGGCGTTCTTGACAGAGCTCATGTATTTTGACATTTGATTTGATTAAAGTGCAAAGCCCTCGAATTAGTATTATTTTTTTCAAATCAAATTCAAGGAGATTTAAGGCTTTCAAGACATTTTTTGCAAAGCTCATTAAATTTCAAAATCATATTTGAAAGGGAAGTATCAGAAGTTTAAATTAGAGATTGAATCTACAATAGATAGATTTTAATTTCATTTTATTTGTATGATTTTTCTTATCTTGTAATTTAATTTTTTTTAGACAAAAAATTTGTGCCTACAAATTTCTGGCATGCCTAGTGGGACAATCTCTTCCCTTTATCAAAATTGAAGTATCAAATGGCCTCCAACATGACCGCAACACTAAAAAGTACTACTTCAAATTCTTCAAGTATTAGTGCAAGAAGTGTTGGTATCACCACAAAAAGTATGTTCAAAAAGCTGCAATCATCTTTAAAGGTGGCTCTTTCACTTGAAGTTGTGGAAAAGGCATTGCTGCATGCTATTGGTAAAGTTCCTTAAGTATGGCGACTATGATGGTGACGAGTACCACAACTTTGGAAGAGCAAATTGCTAATTTGACAAAGATTATTGAAGGGCTTGCAAAGCATGTCCAAGGGCAAGACTCTCAAATCTCCAAGTTGATGAACAAGGTGTATAATGTTGAGACTAGTCGTGTAATGGAGAAACATATAGAAGCTCAAGGTAATGGCGAAACATCCATAAAGAGAAAACTAGTTGAAAATGAAAATCCTGTAATGAAGGAACTGCAAGTTTTCACTGATGGACTAATTCCCATCGACCAACTAAGGGATTTTATCATGAGGACTATTAAAGATAAGCTTGAAGGAAGTCTTAAGTCATTTATGACTTATTTCAAGCTATATACTCAAAGAATTGACAATTGAAAATGCTGACTGGTTACCAACCTTCGAAGTTTCAATAATTTGATGGTAAGGGCAATCTAAAGTAGCCGTGGCTCATTTTATTGAAACTTGTAATAGTGCTAGAATAGATGGAGATCATCTAGTCAAGCAATTTTTTCGATCTTTGAAAGATAATGCTTTTGATTGGTATACTGATCCAGTAATAGGCTTAATTGATAGCTGGGGGCAATTGGGGCAAAAATTTCTCAATTGCTTCTATAGTAGTTGAAGGATGGTCAATATGATTGAACTTATGAATTCTCGCTAGTGGAAAGAAGAGCCAGTCATTGACTACATCAATCGCTGAAGAATGCAAGATCGATTTTTTGAGGCTTCAACCATTGAGATGTGCATTTAAGGGATGCAATGGGGACTTTGATATATTATCCAAGGAATCCAGCAAAAAAGGTTTGAAGCGTTAGCTACTTGAGCCCATGATATAGAGTTAAGCATGTCTACTAGTGGAGCTGATGGGCTATTAGTCAAAGAGCTTTACAAGTTTAAGGAAAAGAAAGAATTCAAGAAAGAGGGAAAACCTCTTTTCAAGGATCCAAGTAAAGAAGTAATGGTGGTGAATACAATACCCATCAAGTTTTTGCAAAGGCAAATGGCATAGATGATGAAAAAAAGGATGTGTCTCTAGAAAAAGGACAAAAAAAAAATAAATTAGGCAAAGACATACCCATTCCTCGATTTTGATG
Source organism: Jacaranda copaia (assembly GCA_014898725.1). Taxonomy (NCBI): domain Eukaryota; kingdom Viridiplantae; phylum Streptophyta; class Magnoliopsida; order Lamiales; family Bignoniaceae; genus Jacaranda; species Jacaranda copaia. Next base: position 609,295 of record JACGDI010005612.1, read on the forward strand.
TCTCTGGAATATTCAATGATTTGCTGAATGGCAATCTCATTGAATCACCTAAAATGAAGCTGCCTGAGAAAGCCAAGAAAATTGATGACCCAAGGTATTGCAAGTATCATTGATTGATAGGTCACCTAATCCATACTGTTTCATATTCAAAGATAAAGTGATGCAATTAGCTCAACAAGAGTAAATTTCACTTGAGAAAGATAATGTAGCCTCAAATTATGTTACCAATGAGATTGAAAAGGATGTACTTGGTTATCACGATAGTGACATTGTGTGCAACATGATAAGTAAAGAAAAGACTTTCTCTAGTGAAGTATGTTTATTTGGTGAAGAGAATCATTGTGTAACTGATGGTTGCATGTTGGTAATGACTTCCACTGACAAAGACATGTTGCTTTGTTCAAGCCATACAATAGGCCACTATTTATAACTAGCTATAATTGTGAATAAAAAATAAATAGAATTTTGATTGATGGAGGATTTGTAGTCAATGTCTTGCCATTACGTGTAATGAAAGATTCATGAATCTCCATAAATGAATTGCCAAATAGTTATCTAATGATCTAAGGATTCAATCAAATGGGGTAAAGGGTTTTTGGAATAATAAGGATAAAGCTATTAATGGACGATAAGTTGTCAATGGCATTGTTTCATGTCATAGATACTAAGACATCATACAATATGCTTTTGGGCTAACCTTGTTTACATGAAAATGGTGTGATTCTCTCTACTTGGCACAAGTGTTTCAAGTATTGTCAAGAAGGTATGGTAGAGAAAGTGTTTGGAGATAGCGAACCCTTCATTGAAGTTGAATCGCACTTAACTAATGCCAAATACTGCATTGAAAGTATGAAAACTGTCAAGGTCAGAGAATAAGCGAAATCCAAGTAGTAAGATGAGTTTGATGGAGGAAATAGGTTAACGATTTGCCTCCAACATGTAGCAGTAAAGATCACATAAAGAGTGAGTCACCTTTGGTAATATCTAAATAATTGAAAGAATTTACATTTTTTCTAACCAAGTTTGATGTGAAGAAGCCATTCAGCTACTGAAAGGGTTTGTTCCCACAACTCAAAGAGCCGAGAAGTAACATGGAGAATCTTTGTAGCTTCAAAATGAGAATTACTTTAATCTAAAAGCCTATAAACTTCTTATCACAGTCGAATATAATCCACAAGAATGTTTCATTTTGGGAAAACTCCCCGCTAAGGCTATTGGCAAGCAAACGTATGGACTTAACACTACCTGAAAGATGTTGAAAGAAAAAGGTCATGAAGTTCAAAGCTCCCAAACAGGACTTGAATTTGTTCCTCAAGATCCTACTTGCATTGCAATTTTAAGAACCAATAGTAATCATATAGTTGGAGAAACGTTTTTCTCAACAAATGATATTTTCGATGAAATAAGGAAGAAAGTCCAGTAAGTCTCGATTTTTGATAGACTAGGAAAGTGGAAGCATAAAAGAACTTGTAATTGATGATTCAGTTAATCTAAAATGCCAAAGGACTTAAAGTGGATTAGTGAACTGCAAAAGCTAAGAAGTTTAATTCCTTCACACATGAAGCGGTGCACTATTTTAAATATATCAGTGGTAGAATCTTGAAGGTTAAACTGCAAACCACTATCTTCAAATGAACGTAAAAGGATGAAGAAGATGATAGGGAAAACATGGCTTCTCATATTGTATTGTTGTTAGTAATAGTTGAACAACTTGTCAAAATGCTATAGGTTGTCTTTTCAAGCAAATCTCAAAGCTCACTAGCAGTAGTTATATAAGTGAGAAAAATAACATTGTGCAGATGATTAATATAAAAAAAGGGGATGGACAAATAATAGCATGTGTAGAATTTAAAAAACAATTGAGCCCGTAGAAGAATATATTGCACTAGCATACCATATGACTTCAAGTGAAGAATTTCTTATGGAAAAAGAAGATGCCGAATTTGAGTTTGCGTCGACTTTAGGGACTTGAATGGCATATGTCCTAAGGATAACTTTCCATTACCCATTGCAGAACTCATGATTGATGCTACCATAGGATATGAAGTATTATCATTTATGGATGGATCATTTAGGTATAATCAAATATGTATGTCGCTAAAAGATAAGGAGTTGATGGTATTTTGTACTCCCAAGGAAATATACTGCCATAAAGTGATGTCATTCATATTAAAAAATGTTGGTGCCACATACAAAGAGCTATGTAGAAGATCTTTGATGACATGCTTCACGAGAATATTGAATGTTATGTTGATGATGTGGTCGTCAAGTCCAAAAGGTGAGGAAATTACCTCCAAGACTTGAGACAAGATTTTGAGCACTTGAGGAAATATCAATTCAAAATGAACCCATTAAAGTGTGCATTTGGTGTTACATTGAGAAAGTTTTTGGGATTAAATGTTTATCCTTGAGGCATAGAAATCGAGCAAGCTACGATTGATGCAATTTTGAAAATATCCAAACCTCAAGATATCCATGAAGTTAAAAGTTTGCAAGAGAAGTTAGCTTATCTCCAGAGATTCATATCAAACTTAGTTGGTAGATGTCAACCATTCAGCCATCTCATGAAGACAGGCATTCCATTTGAGTGGGATAAATCTTGGAGTGATGCTTTTAAGAGCATAAAAGCTTATATGATGAAATCTCATGTGTTGGTCGCACTAGTACTTGGACATCCACTGATTCTTTATATTATTGCTCAAGACCATTTTGTTGGAGCTTTATTGGTGCATGAGAATGATGAAGGAAAGGAAAATGCCTTATACTACTTGAGCAGAATGATGACGCCAAATGAGTTGAAATACTTGTTGATTGAAAAAATATGTTTGACTTTAATTTTTGCAATCTAAAAGCCAAAACATTACATTTAGGTTCATACTGTTCGTCTTATCTAAAAAATAAATCCATTAAAATATGTCATCATGTTAATGTGAGTCTTCTCTAGTAGACTTGCAAGGTGGTACCTTTAATTGCAACAATTTGAGATTTTCTATGTTTTACAAAAGATAGTAAAAGGACAAGTTTTGGCTGACTTTTTGGCTGATCACCCTATTTCTGCTGAGTGGAAATTATCAGATGATCTACCTGATAAAGATGTGATAGTTGAAATTACACCTCCTTGGAAGATGTACTTTGATGGAGCATCATCTTGTAGAGAAGGAGCTAGTGCTGGAGTTGTATTAATCACATTTGATGGTGAAGTATTATTCTTGGGTTGGAGATGGCGGTTGACCTAAAATAGTTGCACTTTAAAATCTATAGAGATTCTAATTTGGTAGTCAACCAGTTGCTTGGATCATATGAAGTCAAAAAAAAACCTAAATTACTTCTATACTTCAATTACCCCAAAAAACTCATTGGATAGCTTGGAGATGTAGAAATTGAACATGTGCCAAGGAGGAAGAATGAGCAAGCTGATGCATTAGCTAAATTAGCCTTTTCACTTGCTATGCTTAAAAATGAAATGCGTATTCTTATATGTAAGAGTTGGGTTGTACTACCAATTTTTGAGGATGAAGATTATGAAGAAGATGAAAGCTATGTTGTTTAAGTATTTGAGATAGAAAAGGAAGATTGGTGCTAGCCAATTGTGGATTATTTGAAGTATGAGAAGTTAATTATGATCCACACCAAAGAGTTGATATCCAACGTTGTGCGGCTCATTTCATATATTACAAATGTGTGCTTTATAGGCGATCATTTGATGGAGTTTTCTTATGATGTTTAGGTGATGATGAAACCATCCAACCTATGGAAGAAGCTCATTTTGGGGTTTGAGGTGCTCACCAGTTAGGTCTAAAATTACATTTTTGGATAAAAAAAATAGTCAAGTACTAGCCAACAATGGTGAAAGATTGTATGGATTATGCATAAAGATGTCAAGCTTGCCAATTGAATGTAAATCTCATTCATCAACTGCCAAAACTATTGCATTCGACCATTGTTCAATAGCCATTTGATGCTTAAGGATTAGGTATGCTTAGACTTTTGACAAAGTCTTCTATTAGACACTTGTAAATATTAGCCGCAACAGATGATTTCTCTAAACGGGCTAATGGAATACCCCTAAAAGAAGCAAAGAAAGACAATTTGTTGACTTCATCCACATCAACATTATCTATCACTATGGGGTTACTCGATACATAATCATTGATAATGAAAGCCCTTTTGCAATAGTTTAATACACAAGCTATATCAAAAGATCAATTTTAAGCAGAGAAAGTCTTCCATGTATTATGCTAGTACTAATGGTGTTGCCGAAGTATTCAATAAGATTCTATATAATTTGCTGAAGAAAGTAGTCTCAATGTCAAAGAGAGATTGGCATGAAAGAATTAAAGAAGCTTTATGGGCATATTGAACCACTCATAGAACACCTACACAACAACTTCGTATTCATTAGTTTATGGCGTTGAAGCTATCTTTAAGCCGCAAATTCCATTATTAAGGATAGCCATACAAGAAGGATTAAGTGAAGAAGAAAATGCATGCTTAAGTCTTGAAGAATTGGAGGCCCTTGATGAAAAAAGATTGGAAGCACAACAAAGACTTGAGTGTTATCAAATGCGATTTTCCAGGGCGATTTTCTAGGGCATTTAACAAGAAGGTGTGATCACAATCTTTTCAAATTGGGGATTTGGTGCTTGCTATAAGAAGGCCCATTATCACTACTCATTGAACTAGGAATAAGTTCATATCAAAATGGGATGGTCCCTATGTTGTCAAAGAAGTTCACATAAATGGTGCATATAAGTTAGTTGCTGAAAATGGATTAAGAGTTGGATTGATAAATGGAAAATTTTTGAAGCACTATTATGCATAAATGTGGGAAAATGCTCTTTGACACACAAGCCTAAATTGCATGTTTCTTCTAACACACATCAGTATAAACTATGAACGATACCCACTAAAAGTAGTGCATATGGTTGAATTGCTAACTTACCTACCAAAGGTAATGCATGTGATTAAATTGTTAACTTTCCCACCAAAGGTAGTGTATGTGGTTAAATTGTTTACTTTCGCAACTAAAGGTATTTAATGTGGTCAAAATATTAAATACCCCACATGCTCTAAGGTGGTTAAGCAATGGACACTCTTGACTTGCATGAGTATAAATTGTGAATGGCACCTCCTCAAAAAGATACTTTCTTTGAACAATGTTATGATATGATCCCTTTATTTGGGGTCTCAG
>JACGDI010005612.1:615967-653520 GCA_014898725.1 Jacaranda copaia
TTGGTAGAAGAATTAGTTTGTTTGATTGTTGACAATGAATTAATTCATTTGGAAAACAATGGTGAGTTGCCCTTAAAGCCCACACCTTGAAAGTCTTGATCTCCTGGGTCTATTCCTCAGTATAAAGTGAATTAGTCAGCTTTGACCACTTTGCTGCATATCTACCAATAAGGGGAACATGAACAGCCAAAAGTGGGCCCTTTTCCATAGGTTGATTCTCTCCACCAAAGATAATCAAGTACTAAGCTTCAACAATGGAAGAAGTATCTTTAAAGAAAATTATGATGCAACTTGTCAAGATACAGTTGATTGGTATTCATAAAGGAAGACAAATAATGGTGAAGGATAATGAAAACATTCCACAGTTTGATGACTTATCTGAAGTTTTCAAAAAATTTTATGTTTTGAAAATTGATGTCTTTGTGGAGCTTGTATTTTCTTGCCAATGAATGCCAAAGGAGCCAAAGCAATCATCTTTCAGCTGCAATAGTTAGTTGTTTGAATGAATATGGTTAACAACTATAAGAACTGTATGAGTTATTTCTTCAAGCAAGTGCCGCATAGAAGTTAAGAAGAAGAAGACGTACTTGATTGAGTAGCAGAATATACCACACAATTCCCAACTCAATTTCAAAACTCTACTCAGTGGATTTAATCCTATGGCAGTATGTGTTTTTATAGTCTTCGTTTGAAGAATCTTAGCTCAAGTATATACGAGAGATAAGTCCTAATCCTAATCAAGAAAATCTTTCGGAGAATTGATCCTGACATATGATGAATAAAATTAACTTCCGGTCAACAGCCAGAAACTATGAAGGGGAGAGTCCTACCTGAAATAGAGCTGGAAGTTGTCTGCTAGCAACGGATCTAGTATGCAAATATAAATTTTATAATGTGCCACAAAAGTCCCAACTTGAAGTGCAGTAGGAATCCGCCAAGGCTGTGTGTCGATATGTGAAGAGGGGTTAAGGCTTCTATTTATAGCTTTATTTTCCAATCTTGAAATCTTAGTATGATTAGGGATCAATAGTTTATCACTTTGAACGAATTTGATTCCTGGAAGTACTAATTTTTCCATCTTTGAATGTGGATGGTTAACAGGGGCATAGTACATAATTGCATCTATATAAGTGCGAAGAAAAGAGACCCGAAACCAATTTGAAAAGTCTTTGATCCTTGACCACTTGTTTGACACAAATGCTAATTTTCCAATTTGCGAGAATTGGGGGGCAATTTCTTAATTTGAGATTGGATCTCCATAATATGCCAACAATTCATTAAATATGATTTTATTTATCTCGCCTCTCTATCTGAAAATAAAATAAAATGATGAGGTGGATCAAGTGCTTCAAGCTTCACTTCTTTTGGGATTGATCATTATATCCTTCGTCGAGCCTTGAAGTGGGGGGCACTTGTAGATATATTAAATTTTGATAAATTGCAAAGTGACACGTATAACATAATATATTAGTTATTAATTTAAAATTTCTATTTCTATTTTGAAATTTATTAATTTAATTCCAAAAAATAAATAAATAATTTTAATTAATACTCTAATATTTATTTTATACTCAAATCAAATATTGACAAGTTTCAAAGATGAAAAGTCTACGTCGATGGATCAATCAAATCAAAGATATTTGATATTTGACATTATCTTTTGATGTTTGATATTGTCAAATTAAAAATATTTGATATTATTATCTCATTGAAAAGAAAACTCTCAAAGATGTTCAATATTATTTGGGATCTCCTACCGAACACCTATATAAAGGGGGTGATCAAAGTTCATTTACCACACAGATTCTAGTAAGTGAGAGAAACTTTGAAAAAATTTACCAAATCTCTCAATCAAATTTAGGGAGATTCATGGCGTTCATTGCGGATCTCATATATTTTGGTGTTTGATTCGAGATTAAGAAGATTTGAGATTAAGATGCGAAGCCGTCGGATTGGCGTTATTTTTTTCAATTCAAATTCAAAGAGATACATGATGTTCAAGACATTCTTCGTGGAGCTCATATGTTTTAGCACTTGATTCGACTAAAGTGCGAAGCTCTCGAATTGGCATTATTTTCTTCAAATCAAATTCAAGGAGATCTACGGTGTTTAAAGCATTCTTCGTGGAGCTCGTTAAATTTCAAAATCATATTTGGAAGGGAAGAATTAGAGGATTAAATTAAAGATTGTATCTGCAGTTGATATATTTTAGTTTCATTCTATTTGTACCATTTTTCTTGTCTTATAATTTTTTATTTTTTTATTTTTTGCAGATAAGAAAGTTGAGCTTACAGTGACAGTATTATATGAACGCCCTCACTTTCAAATGGACAACAATATGAAAAAGTTCAAATTTTACATGCTCGAACATTACACTTTTGAATGAAGATTTTTTTTTTTTTCAGTAAACTAAATTTATACGAGTGACTTAAGAATTAAAGAATTTTAACAAGGAAAAGTTTCAGGAATTTACGCATTTTATGATAGGTCTCATTCCTTAAAGTAAGGGGATAGTTTTTTGCGTTAGCATCAAAGAGAGATGAAGAGAATAACTGCTGTCATGCCAAAATATTGTTCTACACCCTATACTGGAAAAATTGTTCAAAGCTCTCCATCTTTTAACAGTAACAGTATAGACGGGTGTGCTTGGTATTAGTGTTTTTGATTTTCTTTTTCTTTCATTGCTTTCCATCATTTACAATCTTCTGCATTTTTTAGGATTGATTAATTACTTAAAACCCCTTGAAGTTTGGCTGATTTACAAAGAAACCTATAGACTATCAAGAAACTACAACCACCTTCACAATATTTCACTTCGTCTAATATTTTTGGAGATTTATCAATCTCTGTCAAAAAATATTTGCTGACATCATCCTAAAATATATATAAAATTTAAAAAATTCTCCCCGATTACTGTTTCAATTATTTTTGGGATAAAAATACTTTTGGATCTATTTGTAATATTTTTCATGCCATGGATGTACAATTTTAACGTGTTTGAATTACTCATGATAAATTTAAATATGTTTCATTATTGATAAAATTCCATAAACATTGAATAGTATTTAAAATTCAATTAAAAGTAAAAACTTAAACACTACAAGAAAGCACGCCTTAACTAACAAAAAAATTGTTAACCAGGAGGATTCTGTCATAGTCCAAAGATAATTGTGATGCATTTTTGATTGACTATTAATAAATTTAAAAAATTTAGCAAAAGTATATGTTGGTAGTGATACTTATGATGGATATATAGAGTATATATTGATATGAAGAGTTCATCACAAATTTTATCATTCTAAACACAAATTTTCAATGTGCGACGGAAATTTCATCACAAAATTAGTTTTATAATACACTTTATTTTTGTCACAAAAATAATTAGGGACAAAGCATATACTAATGGATTTGTAAAATAAATCCATCACAAAATAATAGATTTTATTAATTTTATGACAGATTTATTTCACAAATTTGATAGTATATGCTTCATCATTGATTAGTTTTGTAACGAAAATAAAGTGCGTCGCAAAATTAATTTTATGATGGAAGTTTCATCACGGATCAAAAAATCATATTTAGAGTTATGAAATTAGTGATGAACTCTTCATATTAATATATACTCTTCATATCAGTCACAAGTATCATAACTAATATATATATTTTTGCTCATTTTTTTAAATTCATTAGTAATCTATCAAAAGTCCATTACAATTGTTTTTGAACTATGGCCGATCCCTCTTCGTCACAATTTTTTCATGAGTGAAAGAATATTTTCTTGCAGTAAAAATCATAAACTTATCTAAAATAATTTAATTAAATTTAATTGAACTTATATACTAATTAAAAAATTTAATAAGCAAAATAATTAAAAAATAAAAATAAAACTAAAAATAAGAATAAAAATAAAAATAAAATCCATCCCTTAAATAACATAATATATATGATTTTAAATTACACAATCTATATTATTAAAATAAAAAATATATCTAAGATAATTTATTTAGATTAAATTGAATTTGTTTATGAATTAAGAAATAAAATAAGTAAAACATTAAAAAAATGAAAAAAAAAATAAAGATCTATTATCTTAGATAACATAATTTAAAAATTTTAAATTGCTTACTCTATAATGTTAAAATAATAAATATATTTAAAGTAATATAATTAAATTTAATTAAATTTATTTATTAACTAAGCTAAAAAATTAAAAAATAAAAATAAAATCTAAAGCTATCATCCTAACAATATAAATTTAATAATTTCAACTAGAATGCTCATTAATGTTAAAATAAACATATTTAAATTATTTTACTTAAATATATTTAATAAGTAAAATATAAAATAAGTGAAATGAAAAGTAAAAAAAATTAAATTTATCATTTGTATAATTATGTTACATATTTATTAATTGATTTACATAATTAATGATATTGAAATAATCAATATACTGAAAGTAATTTAATTAAATTCAATAAAACTATTTATTAATTAGAAAATAAAATAAATTGAAATTAAAGAAATTCATTATCCTTGACCCGCTCCCTTGCCACCGTTGCCCATGGCAAGGCTGCCTCTACAATGGCAGCGTGGCCAGTTTTCACGGTGGTATGATATCATCTATGTATATATATTTGCATATATTTAAAATGTATGTGCATATGTATGATATATATGTGTATGTAAATTAATATCTAAAACATTCTTTATAGATAACTTTAGGGCATTTTTGTAATTTCATTATGTAAGGGTCAATTTTGTTATTTTTATTTTTTCATTATATATATATATATTATATTTTTCAGTAGGGGTAAAAGGAATATTTAACAAACTCTATCAATTTTAATGTCTAACCATTAACATTAGGGGTATTTCAATTTTATTATTACTTATGAGTTATTTTGTAAAATGACTAAATCTCATGGGTTGTAGGTACTTGATCCTATTTTTCAAAAATAAAGTCTTGAGTCCGACATACATCATTTTGAACTAGAAAAGTAGTCAAACCAAGTTATAATTTTGGATTTAGTTCTCACTTAAATTTTGCTGGACTCTACACCCCAATTCAAAATAATTTTTTGAGTTCAATTTTCACTTGAGTGAAAAAGAAAAAGAAGCCCTCATTTAAATTGAAAATGACAAGAATCATTTCACTTCCCTCACTAACAAAAACATTACTTCAAATAATTCAACTCCACCTCCCTTTTTTTTCTTCCTATTCCCTCTATTTTGAGAACTTGATGCTCAGCCTCTGCAATGATGACATGTTCGCCATCTTCACGTTGGTGCTATAACAACATCTTCATCTCTTTCACTTTCTTATTTTTGGATTAATTTTTCTCCATTCTTCTTGTTGCTAAAGCTAGAAGGGTTTCTATTTTTGCCCCTCAATTTCATAGCTTATGAGATAAGTTGTGTAATTTTTTATTATGTCATTTTTCTATTGAAATATAGAAAGAATTTTCATAAATTTCTTTGTTTTCTTGTTGTTTGATCTTGGTTTTAATTATTTTAGGCTTGATTTTGATATACTCATTTCACTCACAATTAGTCTTTTCTTTTATTGAAAAAAAGCCCTAATATAAGTTTTTTTTCATGCTTGAATATTGCCAATTTATACTTTAATTGTTGTTTTAATTGTATGTTTCCATTATCAGTTATTTGAATTATGTAATTATATAATTCATACAAGGTGTAGCGTATATTAGTTGCTTGTAACAAAATTTTAGGTATATCATCTGATTTATGGTGTATACGATGTGTATAAATTATGTTTTGGCATTTCTTGGGCATCCATACATGCAAACTCATCACAATATGATTAGTATTATTTTCAAATAATATAGTATCAAAAATCAAATTTTCAATATTTAAATTGTGAGTTGCAGGATAGACAATCTCCAATTCAGAATTATGTTCTAGTTTTTTCGATAGCAAAATTCAAGTTTTTAGTATTTAAATTCTAAGTTTTCAGTACACAAAACCTCCAAATTAGTATGCCGTGTAATTTTTTGTACAAAAATTGAAACTTTCAATACTTAAATTGTAAGCTGCAATACATAAAATCTCTAATTCAGTATTCTGTACATGTCTCTTTGGTGCAAAAATTCAAACTTCATTATTTAAATTATTAGTTATAGTTCCAAAACCTCAAATGCAGTATTTATATAGTTATGTATGTTTCTTTTTTTGTAGAAATAATGACTAAAACTTGGGGACTTGTGCACCAAACTATCAAAGGTAATAGAGACTTTGAGCTATATTCTTAGTGCTTTCTAAGGTACTTTAAAAATGTTATAAAGGAGCTGTACAATAAAATGAACTTTAGACACATTGAAGCACTAAAGAGAACACCATTTTTTGTGTACCGTAAAATGAATAACTTGAGTAAATTGAGTATTGATAACGTTACTAGAGTTGAAGCTCTCTTTTTTGATATTGGGTTTTGTTATTTTATTTTTAAGAATTTTAGGCTTCCTTTAACTACAAAGGACTTTTCTATTGTTGAGGGTTGCATCATGTGGGGCAACCTGTAAATTTTGATATTAAGATGGAGTTAGAAATTGTAAAATGATTATTTAATGGAAAAACTAAAAATGTCACTCGAGTAGAGATTTGTAAAAGGTTGAGAGACTTGGCAGAAAAAACGTAGTGAGCAGGATATAGATGATTTTGTTAGGATGTACATACTACTAGTTTTCAACTATATTTTATTTCCAACTAGTAACTATTTGACACCTATATTCCTTTTGCCGTCTGTTGATGATTTATCTTTTGTTGGTCTTTATGTGTGGGGAGTTGATGCATTCAATTTTTTGCATGATGAGATTTTGGTGCATCTAGGAGGTGTAATGGGCAAAGGTCCAAGAATTTTTTTTTTTTGATGGATGTAGTATTGGCCTGATGGTAAGTTAATGGCATTATTAATGCTACTATTTTTAATTATTATTATTGAGTAACTATAATATTGCATAAATTTTCTTTTTAATGACAGGCTTGGGTTTCACAGTATTCCTTGCTTGGGGATGACAAATCATTGCGTTCATTTCCATGATTCCTTTGATGGTGTGAGAGTAAGATCCCATGAAAGTTGCTGATGCAGAAAAAAAATTCAAAATGATTACTAGAAATATGGTAATAACTTATATTTCTTATCTTTTTATTATAATAGTTTTATGCATATATTAAATTACAAACTAAGTAGAGTTTTGTTTGAATAGGTCTAGATATTTATCTTTCCCTATTGAGGAGAAAATATTGTTTCAAATACATCATGGAGCACCAACCTTCGATCTGTATAGCTTGCAATGAATGTTGAATGGAAAAGAGAGAGAATTACTAAAAGAAATACTTTTCTTTCTTGAGAATAAAGGATTTGCTATTGGAGTTCAGACTGAGGAGGAGAAAGAGAAAGGGAAATCAAAAGAAAAAGAGCTAGAAGAAAAGGAAGAGGAAAAATAAGAGGAAAATAATAAGGAAAAAGATGAGAAGAAAAAGAGGAAGAGGAGGAGCAAAAAGAAGATGAGGAGAATGAGGAAGAAGTGGAGTTGGAAAAAGAAGAAGAAGAGAAAAGGGGAAAAGATGAGGAAAAAAAAAGAGAAAAAAGAGGTGGAAAAAGAAAACGATGAGAAAGAGCATGGAAAGAGGAAAAAGAAGAAGAAAAAGAGAAGCAAGAGGAAGGTGATACTGGTGAAATTCACCATAAAAGTCCTAAATTAGGGGATGTTCCCCATTAGAAGTGACTATCGTTTCTATTATTAAAGATATGCGAGAACAAGGAGACATGATGAAAAAAACAAAAGAAATGGACTTTGTTACACCTTCTAGCACTACACTATAGAGGATAAGAGTGAAGCGGATTGCCCATAAAAACTGTGGCAAAAAGAAGAAGGTATATGTATACAAGTTTTAAATATTTCATTTATGCGTTTCTATACTTGATGTAATTGAGACAAATACTGAATTGCATTAGAAAATAAACTATATAGCTGGAATAAAGTAGTGGAATGTGTATTGCATCTTTGATTGGAGAAGATGAAGGATGTCCAAAATACTGAGGTGATGGAGGTTGGATTTGTAAAGTCCAATTTATTAGATAATGGGGACTTCTTTAATTAGTTTTGAGAACAAGCAGACTATAGAGGGTAGTTAGAGATATCTGATAAACAGAGAAAAATTATTAACTCATATTTGTAAGGAGATAAAATGGAGTAATTTTACTAAATACACATTATTCTTTCTAGGGTAAATTTGTGATTTAAGTAACATAATGATTTATTGTTGTAGTGTTACTATTTGGGTAAGACCTGATCTGCAAATTGAAGGATATATGTTGTGCAATCTATTATTTGAGAAATAGTTGGGGTTAGATTTAATTGATTGCTACATGAACACCTTGTGTAGCCCTTCATTCAGAGAAAAATGTGATCACGATATTTGGTGTCTGACTCTATATTTGCATTTATATAGTATTTGTTTTGTATTGTCAACTACAAGTAACTTGATTTTTAACAAGTTCTAACATTAATCGTTGGTAGGAGGAAATTCTAAGAGAACTTGAGAAAGTAAATAAAAGCGCACTATAAAAGAAGATGAATTTTGAAAATTTGTTGGTCAACTAAGCACGTACAAGTTCCTAGAAGAGCTAAATTTAGATGTGTTGAACAACTAATTTATTATATTCCCCTATTAATAGTTATTATCATTGGTTCTTACTTATGTTGGATACAACTGAGAAGGAGTTCATACAGATGAACTCATCCTGGTCTCCCCAGATAAAAATAATGACAAAAGTTTTTGTAAGTTCATTTATATTTGTGATACATTCATATGAGTTTTTGAATAAAACCAACAAATACTTTTGTAGGCTAGGTTTTTGATTGAATATCTAAATTTGTCATTAGGGTGTATTGTGCTGCAAAAAAAAAAGTGCAAATACATTTTAGTTGCCAACAAAATAGGGACCTAGACTGTGGTGTTTGTGTATGTCTTTGGGCTGAATGTCATGCAAAAAAAACCAACGATTTATGAGAATATGCAAATGACTGTTCTATAGTTAGGTATTGAGCATATATTGCTACAAAAATTCTAAACGATGTGCATGGTTTAATGTTTTCCAAGGGAGAATGATGATGTTCAGATGGTTATTATCTAGATGAATTGACTTTTTGTATATGGATATTGAGGTGATTGCTTTAGTATTTATGATATTCTTACTCGATAAGGTTTATAATTTATGTATTTAGATGATTAGAGTGGATGGTATTTACTATTTATAGTATAATTTAGAAATTTATTTATAGATAGATACTGGTAAAGATATATATGTTATAGGCTAGCTTAAAATAAGTACATAACTAGGGGTAACTTAGTACATAAACACAGTTCCCAAGTACATAATCGCCAAAATTGTGTACTTTTTTGCTGATTTTTGGTCTCATTCTGAGCACATAAGGGATCAGGTTTAATTTGGCCTAAGTTGGCTATTGCATTATCATAAGATCATTGCGTATTAGTCTTATGACTCATATAGTCATGATAAGTACAGTGGTTTTTGATGGTGCTATTAGAAGGATTCATTTAGCTTATGCATTAATGGTTTATACTAGTATGACTAAGATTATAAATGATTGGTTGTGTATGTTTGTGTTCCCAACCATTTCAACATATACTATTTCGATCATTTCTTCAAGAAATCATGATTTTATTGCATTAGGGTCACTTATGTGTTGTTTCACACATCGAATTGAGGCTAAACTCAGCCTTTGGAAAAGTAAGTACATAAAACACACAAATTAAGTATAGAACATTGGCAAATTCAGTACATAAATATAGTTCCAAAGTATATAAATGTCAAAACTAGGTATTTTTTCCTTGATTTTCGATATAATTCTCAACACATAGGGAATCAAATTCAATTTGGCCTAATCCAGCCATTGCATAATCATAAGATCAAGAAGTATTCATCCTAAGACTCATATAGTCATGATAGGTTCAGTAGTTGTCATTGGTGGTGTCGAGAGGATTGATTTAGCTCATGCATCAAGTATAAACAAGAGCACAAGGGGTTAGCCGTAGGTGTTTATGTTGCCAACCATTTCAACATGTACTATCACAATTATTTCTTTAAAAAATAATGATTTTATCGCATTAAGGTCACTTATGTGTTGTTCCACACGTCAAATTAAGGATAAACTCGGCCTTTAGAACATCAAGTATAGAAACATGCAATAAGTACACAACATTAGCAAATTAAGTACATAAATGCAGTTCTAAAGTACATAAATGCCAAAATTGGGTACTTTTTCATGAATTTTTGGTTTCATTCTTAGCACATTAGGGATTTTCAATATCATGCATAAATGGTTTCACACTATTATGAATGAGAGCACAAGTGGTTAATTGTGGGTGTTTGTGTTCCCAACCATTTCAACATATACTGTCACAATTATTTCTTCAAGAAATCATGTTTTGTTGTATTAGGGCCAGTTATGTGTTGTTCCACGCATCAAATTGGGGCCAAACTTGGCCTTTGAAAAAGCAAGTATAGAAACACACAGAATAGGTACACAATATTGGCAAATTTAGTACATAAATATAGTTTTGAAAAACATAAAAGCCAAAACTGGGTATTTTGGGAATTTCTAGTATCATTCTTAGCATATTAGGAATTTTTGGTATCATACATAAATGGTTCCGTATTAGTATGAATGATAGAACAAGTGGTTGGATATAGGTGTTTGTGTTCAAAACCATTTCAACATGTGTGCATCCAAATAATTTCTTAATCAAATCATGATTTAATCGCATTAGGATGTCTTATATGTTGTTATATGGATTGAATTGAGGCTTAATTCAGCTTTTGCTAAAGCAAGTATAGACACACACAAAATAAGTATACAATATTGGAAAATTAAGTTCATAAACATACTTCTGAAGTACATCAATGCCAAAAATGGGTACTTTTTTTGGATTTTTGGTATCATGCATGAATGTTTTTACACTAGTCTGAATGAGAGTATAAGTGGTTCGATGTGGGTATTTGTATTCCAAATCATTTTAACACGTGTATCCAAACCATTTCTTAATCAAATCATGATTTGTTGCATTATGGTGTCTTATGTGTTGTTCTAAGCATCAAATTAAGGCTAAACTCGGCCTTTAGAAAAGCAAGTACAAAAACATGCAATATAAGTACACAATATTGGTAAATTAAAAACATAAACAGTTTTGAAGTACATAAATGTCAAAATTGGGTACTTTTTCGTGAATTTCTGGTGTCATTCTCGACACATTAAGAATTTTTGGTATCATGTATGAATGTTTTCATGCTAATATGAATGAGAACACAAGTGGATAGATATGGGAGTTGTGTTCAAAATCATTTCAACACGTGTGTATCCAAACTATTTATTAATGAAACCATGATTTTATCACATTAGGATGTCTTATATGTTGTTCTAAGCATCGAATTGAGGTTAAACTTGGTTTTTGAAAAAGCAAGTATAGAAACACGCAAAATAAGTGCACAATATTGATAAATTAAATACATAAACATAGTTATGAAGTACATCATTGCCAAACGTGGGTACTTTTTTATGGATTTTGGTATCATTCTCACTATATTAGGAATTTCTAGTATCATGTATGAATGATTTCACAATAGTATGAATGAGAGCAAAACTGGTTAGATGTGGGTGTTTAGTTCCAAACCATTTCAACACGTGTGTATCCAAATAATTTCTTAATCAAATCATGATTTTGTTGTATTAGGGTGTCTTATGTATTGTTCCAAGCATCGAATTGTGGCTAAACTTGGTATTTAGAAAAGCAAGTACAAAAATATATAAAATAAGTACAAAATATTGGTAAATAAAATACATAAATATAGTTATGAAGTACGTAAATGCCTAAATTGGGTATTTTTTTTTGTAGATTTTTGGTATCATTCTTAGCACATTAGATATTTCTGGTTTCATGCATGAATGATTTCATACTAGTATGAATGAGAGCACAAGTGGTTGGATGTGGTTGTTTATATTCAAAATCATTTCAACACGTGCGTATCCAAACCATTTCTTAATCAATCATGATTTTATTGCATTAGGGTGTCTTATTTGTTGTTCCAAGTATCGGATTAAGGCTAAACTTGACATTTGGAAAGGCAAGTACAAAAGCACGCAAAATAAGTACACAATATTTGCAAATAAATACATAAATGTAGTTCTAAAGTACATCATTGCCAAAAGTGGGTGCTTTTTTGCGGAGTTTCGAAATCATTCTTAGCATATTAGGAATTTTCAGTATCATGCATGAATGGTTTCACACTAGTATGAATGAGAGTACAAGTGGTTGGATATGGGTGTTTGTGTTCTAAACCATTTCAACATGCGCATATCCAAACCATTTCTTGAACAAATCATGATTTTATCATATTAGGGTGTCTTATGTGTTGTTCCAAGAATTGAATTAAGGCTAAACTTGGCCTTTGGAAAAACAAGTATGGAAACATGTAAAATAAGTACACAACATTGGCAAATCAAGTACATAAAAGCAGTTTTGAAGTATATATATGCCAAAATTAGGTGCTTTGTTGCGGTTTCCGATATCATTCTCAATAAATTAGAGATTTTTGATGTCGTGCATGAATGGTCTCACAATACTATGAATGAGAACATGAATGGTTGGATGTAGGTATTTGTATTCCAAACCATTTTAGCATGTGCATATCCAAACCATTAAATGAAAAAAAGATATGATTTTACATTTTGGTATGGTCTTATATGTAGTTTCATTAGCAATTTGAGGTAAATTAGGCCCTGCAACTTTTAAGTATAGAATCACTTTGATGAAGTATTAAATCTTGAAGATAGGCATTATTCTTCTAAAATCAAGTATTCTATTGCAAAAATGAAGTGTTATTTTGCTGAAATGAGGGATTACTTTTCTGTTATCTAGTATTAATTATACACTTTTTAACTGTTAGAAAATTTAAGTATTTTAGACCTTTGATGTTGGTATAGCCATGCAATAACTTGTTTCTCTTTACATTATTGACTTTCAAATGAAGCATTTTACCACTGATATACTATACTTCA
The DNA here is from genome assembly GCA_014898725.1 of Jacaranda copaia. Lineage (NCBI taxonomy): Eukaryota > Viridiplantae > Streptophyta > Magnoliopsida > Lamiales > Bignoniaceae > Jacaranda > Jacaranda copaia. The sequence continues at coordinate 629,065 of JACGDI010005612.1, forward strand.
TGTGCCCAACCAGTATAGAATCACTCTAATGTAGTACTAGATACTGAATATAAGATATTATGCTATTGAGATGAGTATATATATATTCCAAAATAAATTTTTACCTTACTAACGCTAGGTATTATCTTTCTGATAAAACAAAAAATAAATTTGGACAATAGCTCCAACAAAAACCTTCCCAATAGCTAAAAAGAATACTTGTTCATCATTCATTCCACACTAAAATGATAGTATAATATGTCTATATTATACAAAGTATAAAATATAAATAATTTTATAAAAATTCTTCAATTAAAATATAATATAATACAAATACTTCATCTTAACATTTCCTGTAGAAAGGACAAATTCAGTTGTTATCATAAGCACATGTACATGGTCTATTTCTAATCCATCTTCTTTTAATTGTTTTTCTTCTTCGCATCCTCTTTTCCTAAATGAAAAGAAATAAAATCAATTAAGATATATTTAATAAATAATGACAAATGGCAATACAAGTACAAATATACAATAAAAAGGTAAACAAATCCATCGTCATATCAATTTGCATTAAATGGTAGGAAAGTGACTTTTACTTAATAAAAGCACAAGCTTGCTTCCAAAGCATTGTATTATTTTTCAATGTGTTCTATTATCTTGTTCTACTTGATAACTCCAACTATATAAATCCACAACTCACAAATTTATTATTATCAATCATCTTGAAAACTCCTATAGTTACAAATGTACAGATTGAGCAAAAGTATTGAAGTATGAGAGTGGAAGTACTAAATTACCCTAAAGTGGTATTAGTTAGTGAACTACTAAGTATGATAATGTATAAATAAAGAATCTTATAAAATAAGCACAATATATAACAATTAGGTACTAATTGTAACACATTGGAAGTTTAATAAACAATTAATGCAATACTAATATGAAAATATGAAGAAACTTACCAATATATATAATAGATTTCCTTCCGCATCTATCCAATTCATTTCTTTAGATGACTATCAATTCAACAATGTCCATTTTAAGCAAAATATACAATCGAGTCATATTCAAAATGTCATTATCAGTTTCCAAAGTGGACATACATCTTCTAATGTCGGGCGAAATATTACAACTTACTAAACTCAAAACTAATTCTATGCCATCTTTTCCCAATCTAGAATAATAATATATCAAACTCATGCCTTCATAAATTGACAAAATGTAGAGTTCTTCATTGTAGACACCACTTAATAATTGCTGAGTTTAAGCAACTTGGCCACTTGAAGACATTTTTGTTAAGCTCAAATTGACAAAGACTTACCTTCTTTTACCTACTGTTACATGATAAATGAGGCTAATGATCTTCCTATTGAACTAATTTGAGTATGGAAAAAATAAAAACAAAAATGATCTTACCTATTATTTATGGGAGTGAGCCATGGGAGAGAAGAAAGATTGAAGAGAGAGAAACAATATGTCAAATAAACAACAAGAAAAAGAAGAGAAATTAAGGTTTTGGGGTATTTTGGTCAAACCAAGTGCATGGATAGTGAACTCAAATCACAAAGTTGAAGTAGGGAGTTAAAAACTAAAAAGGATGAGGATCGACTCCTAAACTAAAAGTGGCTTTGGGTATTTTTAAATAAGATCCCCATTGATCAAGTTTGCAAACGAGCTTCCGAACAAGCTTAATAAAGAGCTATAGGTATTCCCAATAATTGTTTAAACAATTTATTAAATTTGTTCTCTTATTTACGATTTTGATTGCTGAATCAAATAATTGCACTCAATATGTATAGACACGAAGATGAATTCGATTTTAAAATCATTAAACCGTAGAAATTATTATTTTTGTCTACAATGGAATGCTCATTTAAATAGTATTCAATTGAAATTATGATGATGAGAATAGAAGGGAGAAAAGAATTTAGAAAAAATGAATTTAATTATGTTGTGGAAGAAAAATAATGATGTAAGGAATATGATAACAGATCAATAAAGACCTATTTATAATCCTGTTCACACAATAAGAGTAGAAATGCCAAACATATTTTATAGAGGCCTAGGATCATGAGGGCCCAAGTCTTATTTGACGAGTTGGAAGAGATAAAACGTTGGATTTAACGTCGAAAGATGGGCCAACCTAAACAACACAGAGCTAATGTTGAAGAAGTCAACCTATTCAAGAAAGCCATTATGGTGAGCAAATTGAACAAGATAATGCGAGTATTAAATCAATTTAGAACATTGTGTAGATATGGTAGTAGTTAAAATGTTTATTTTTGAAACACCTAAGTGTAAATGTTAGTGATTTAGATAGTTGTAGATTGAGAAGTATAAGTAGTTCAAGAGATAGATGAGAAAAGATAGGCGAAAAATTAGTGTCAAAATCCTTTATAATTCTAATTTCAAAATCATAGCTCTATTTGTAGTGTTCATTTCATTAGCGCCATTTGCGAGAAATAACGGCCATGTGTTTCTTCCCAAGATCCTTGTCTAGGGGATATGATGATACCTTACGCATCTCACATTTGAGAAGTTGAGTGACTTGGAATAGTTTATATGCTATTCCCTTTCTCTACCCTTTGAGGAGGCTTTCTCCAAAGGAAAAAACCTCTCATCAGATGTGTGTTGGCAAGACAATACCTCGATATGGTTGGACCTCCATGTTGATTATGGATTGATTTGTTCATTATCATTGGTGTTGTTTATGGAAAATGTCGGTCGTGTGCCTCTTTCCAAGCCCCTCGATGGTGGTTACAAATTACGATCATACCTTATCCATCTACATTGGAGGTTGAGTGATTTTAAATAGTTTATAAGCTATTCCTTTTCTCTCACCCTTTGAGGCAGGACGCCTTTTCCCAAAAGATAAAATCCCCACCAGATACATATTGGTAGGATAATACCTTAATATAATTGGACCTCCAAGTCGGTGATGGACTGATCAGACAATATTATTTTTTCAAAAATTAATCTATTTGTTTTTTTAATTATAAATTTTATATCTAATCTATTTACTTAAAATCTTCATAATTTTTAAAAAATTCATACTAAAAATGATTAAATTGAAATAAGCAGTGGAGAGAGAGAGAGAGAGAGAGAGAGAGAGAGAGAGAGAGAGAGAGAGAGAGAGAGAGAGAGAGAGAGAGATATCGTTCTTACATTTTTCATGTAGAATTGTCAAGATGTCTTTTTCAAGCAATGAAAAACTCTATTAGAATAGAGAAGACCCTGCCCTATTAAAGTGGCAAGCTCATTAGTGTCGTTTTAAATTAATTTGATGCATGAGAGTATATTATTATGATGTGTTGCATACATATTTTTTAATTTATAATTTGATCTTTTTTTGCATATCTCATACAAAAGATGGAAGGCAAAGGGATAGAAGACTAAAAGTTGGTTAGAGAAAGATTGAAAATATTAAGGGAAAAAAGAATTACCCTATGGATATGACAATTGAATAGGTGTTCTCAGTTATAATCAATATCGGTATGTGTTGTGAAGCACAGAAAATAATGTTAATTATCAAAATATATTTATTCTATAATAATATTTATTTTATTTTATGTAATTAGAAAACAACAATACCTTTTAAAATATTTTAAGAAAGAACTTATTTAATAACATCAAATGAAGATTTCATTTGAAGATGTTAAATTTCAAATGGAGTTTGTAAGTTGACTAGGTTATAGAGTATTGAAAATTTGCTAACTCTAAATTCTCAAATTATGTATAAATTTTAAAGGCTTTTTTTTTTTCCAAAAAAAAAAAAGTGAAAAAGTAAGACAAAGTTGAGTAAAATATTTTTATTCAATATATTTCTAAAAGAGATATATGTTTTAGTTATTTATATAATTTTTAATATGAAAAATGAATACACCAATTTTTTGTAAAGATAGAGTTATTAGTACTTTGCATATATGGGGAATGGACTTCGGCAAGGGGACTTGTTTCTATTTTATGACCCTCTTCGAGGCTTTGATCTTTGTAGTTCACCATGCATTGAGCCTAGGTGCTCATATTAGGAGTCATCTTTAATATTTGGCAACAAATCTTTAGGATATCCTCGTTGGATTAATCTTTCGATCTTGTTCCACAAACGATCACTTTTTCTAGTAGTACACTTTTTTTGTAATGGACCTACTCATATATCTCCAATCTCTGCATCTTGAGTCCATTATTTTTCAAGCTGTGAGCTCTTTAGGGTCATCCCTCATAGGATAGTCGTTTTGCCTTCTAGAATTGTTCATTACCTCTTTCGATCCCTCATGGGAGTTATTGCCTTTTTTGTGTGGATGTACTTCATAACTTGGGTGAAGAAATTGTCTAGAGTAATTGGGTGTTTAATTGCACGAGTAGGAACTTTGGTTGGAGTAGATAATCACTGTGATGGCTTAGGTTAGAGCGAGGATTGCATGCTTACATGTAGAGGCAGAAGAGAATGACGTCTCACTTTTTGTTCATCCTTTCTTTTGTCCTCTCCAGGATTGACATACTTTTTTGCTCTTGAAAACGATTAGGGAGTGTTTTGTAGGGTCTATTATGCTATCATGCTCTGACAAGTTGATGGTCTTCATTAAAGAAGAAAGTGTCTCAATTAAGATGGTTGAAAAGAAGGGGTTGTGGCTTGGGAGAGTGAGAGCTAGAGGGCGGTATTGGCTTCTCACTCCTTTTGAGAGATGCAGCACAAAGAAAAGCATCTAGACTCTAGTATTAGCAAGTATGTGTTTGGTAGAGTCTACTCAAAGTAAGGAAAGCGTATGCATCTACTGGGGTAAGAGAGAGAAATAATGCCACATTTGGAGTTAGCTCTTTGTGTAGTTCTTTTTGAGGAGGACAAAATCCTGCAACTTCAGTGAGAGGATAATTATAGCTCCTAGGGATGGTGCTCCTTAGCATACTTTGCGACTACTCTTACTGTAGCTTTAGCGGTGGAGTTTTCCAGCAAGGTCTTCAATAACTCCCAAGTTCTAGGCAAGATGGGATCTCTAGAAGGTGGTACCTACGGTGTAGGCGTCTCCTCTGGTGCAAGTTGTGTGTTAAGACTTGGCTTTAGCACTAGGTGTAATGTGCTTTATGTTAGTGACTCTCCATGTTACACAATGTCATAGCCACCTGGTTGCTAAAGTTGTGAGTTCTTGATCTTGTCTACGTTTTCAGCATTTCTTCTAATAGTTTCTCACAGATAGCACCAAAATGTTGCTGAAAGGAAGTGGAGCGAGATTTTTCCAGTAGATAGCCATATGTCGGTTCATTTTCTCTAGAGTGCACATAGAGAGATTTTTAGCTGTCGAGGGTTCATGAAGTTTTGTGATTCTTTACAAATGATTCCCCATACCTAAGTTATCTTTGGGGCTTATTATTATAGTTTCTTCTTTAGGGACTTAGGTTTATTAGGATTTTGTTGCCCTCCTTCATGGATTTAATTGTTTTTGGGCTCTTTGGCTTTTTTTATTTAATTAATTCATTTAGTCCACTGAGTTTTTTTTAGTCCTTTAGACTAATTGCCTTTGTGTTCTTAATTATCCATATCAATATATATATAAAGTATAGACACTAGGTACTTTGCACTATGCATGGAAGAAATTAATAATAATTAAGAATATAATTAATATAAATTATTATAATTTATAGAAAAGTGAGTTTTAGTGTATAAAATATTTTTTACTTATATAATTAGACAAAATTGAAGATTCTTTTACCAATCACAATGTATCAATATCAATAGAGAAAATAAGAATCCGTGCTCATGACTACATCTTTGTAACATCTATAAAGACACGCATGCATGTAAATAAGAAAAAGACTTTTGTTTTAAAAAGTTAAATAAAAAAGCTCCATATATTAATAACAATAAACAACAATAAACCAAATAAAAATATTAATTTATAGTATTAAAATTGTTATTTTCTTTGATTTTTTTTTGTTTTGATTATATGCATGGAATATTATGCACTTACACTTTATATATCCAAAAGAAGTGATTTTTTTGAAAAGTAAAACCATCCTTCAAATTAATCAATATCTAAAATAAGATTCATTGTATAAGAAACATTTAACCTCGCAAACTTTGATGGAACAGGAATAATAATTGTAACCGTATGGTCCCGGAAAGAATTGATATTTTTCACAATAGTTTTATGCTATTTTTCTAATTATACCATTATTATATCAAAATTGTTAGTATGTTTGAAATATTCTTGTGCTTACAAAATATAACTATAACAATAACTTTTGTTTTTTGTTTTTTCTTACAGACTTTTAAAATAGAAGTTTGGTTGTGAAATGCATATTCGATTTGTTTTTTTTTTTTTTTAGCAATGCCAAGTTAATAAAACTATTATTGTCGCTTATTCTTAAATGAATTGGAAACATGCATTTAAATAGTAAACAAAACATAAATTATAGGAAACACTTTAAATAGTAAACAAAACATATATTATACAATATAAACTTTAGCAACAAAATTAATAAAAAAAATAAGTAACTAAATAAAGAAGAGAACAATCTCATGATTTGGGACAGTAAATAAACCGTTCACATTAAATGTAAATTATTTAATAATTATTTATGATGTGTTTAAGTGAAATTAATTTATTAAATAGAAAAATTATCAATTATGATGATTTGTAAGTTGAATTTAAATTAGTTATTTTATATTATTTAGTTATAATAGTTTTAATATTTTAATATTTTCCAGAATGAAATACAATGAAAAAAAATAAATTATGTTTTCTTAATTTTTTTGCAGCCTCAACCATTTTAGCAAATCAGGAATATAATTAAGAAACATCAAATTTGAAATATATTTAGGGCCGTTTGGTTTTATTTTCTGAAGGCATTTTCATTTTCTGCTAAAAAAGAATAGTAAAAAATTAGTTATACGTGTGAGTTTGAAAATGAAATGTTGTTCGGATGTTTTGTTTAAAATAAAATGATTATGCAGGGTTAAAAATGAATTGTATTTGGATATTATTGTATTTTTGTAATAAAAATCGTGCAAATAAGAGGAGGAGAAAATAAAGTGTGAAAATGGAGAGTGAGTATAACAGCCCGTTTGGTTTCATTTTCTGGAGTCATTTTCATTTTCTAGTGAAAATGCATAGTGAAAACTTAGTTAGAAAAGTATTTTTGAAAATGAGATGTATTTGGATGTGTTGTTTAAAATTGTAGGCTTATGCAGGTGTGAAAATGAGATGTATTTGGATGTTTTTGCATTAAAAATTGTGTAGTTTTTGAATTTGAATTGATGATGTGATGTTTAATTATTTGAAAAAATAATATTATAATTTGAATTTGAATTTATTATAGTTTTTGTGGTGAATATTGTTTAAGAAGTATTGGAAAGAAAAAAAAAGTAGATACAAGTAATAATAGGGGGAAATATGAGAGAGAATGTAAAAAGGAAAGTTTTGAAAATGAAAATGTATGAGAAAATTGTTAGAAGTTGATAGTTTTCTATCTTCATTTTGAGGTGAAAATGAAATGACCTTAGAAAATGAAAACAAACAGGCCTTAATAGTGTGTTTGGAAAATGTGCTAAGAATAAAAATATTTGTAAAAATGGGAGAAAAGTTGATAGTTTTCTATTTTCATCTTCCAAAAAAATGAGAAGGCATTTAAAAAGCACCCCATTTGTTTCCATTTTTAGAAGCCATTTTCATTTTCTTTTGAAAATAAAAATAGAAAACTATCACTATCTATACCATTTCCCCAGACATTTTCATTTTCAAAACCCACTTTTTAACATTCTTTCTCCATTTTCATCCATTTTTCAACCTATACTCCTACCTATACCTACAATTTTTCATTCCCAACACTCAAACATCTTTCATTCTTATCAAATGTCAAATTTTGTCTGGCAGCTTCCTAAGTTAAACAAAATGGAGAGAGCAAAAGCTAGTTTTCACTTTCACAAACCAAAACCCACCCTCTGACCTTTCAAACGAAGCAGCAGCAACTGAGAGTTGACCATGGCAAGTGACGAATTTCCTTCCACTGGTGAGACTAGTTCATTGCATTGACTGGCAAAGTGATGGCAAGCATCTCCAGCAGTGAGTTCTTACATGTCACGTATGGGGCAACAACATAATTGCCGTACCTATTAGATTTGGGCCCCAAAATGCAATGTTTTTGGTTTTTCTTGAAATTATTCCTCCAATTTTGCAAGATTTGACTGGGTTTTCTTCCAGGTATATGTATGTTGGCCTAAAATTGAAATGGGTTGCTCGTTCTAGTGAAGTATTGTTGCTTTTGTGCTTGTTTTGTTAAGTTGTATTGAAATTTGGTGATGATTGTTGATTATTATCATGTTCGTTGGTGAATATGTGAATATATGTAGTTTTGAGAATCTTTTGTTTTTGGTGATGTTTTGGGCCTCCTACACCAATTTGTTACTTTCTCTAGTTTTGAATATAGATAGTTTTGGGATTTATGTTTTTTGCCCCAATCTTGTTTGCATCGAACTAAATTGTTATTTACGTGCTAGAAAAAAAATCATGATGTTATATATATATATATATATTTCATCAATAGAATTTTGTCAGTTAATATGTGTTGTTAGTTTAGGATTTAATCACATGCCAAGAAGTAGAAGAGAAAGAAAAAGTTATATATTGCAAATATCCTTAAAGATAAAATAATTGAGAAAAATATTTTGATTGAAAGAAATATTTTGATAAGTTTTGGGATGGGTGAATATACATTGAATGTAGATGGTTTTCAGTTCATGTTGTTTGGGGTTATAGATAAGAAACCATTGAATGTAGATGGTTTCGAATTTTTTGTTGCTTGGGTTTATAACATGATGCCTAGAGATCCCGGCTTGTTTTGCATGAAGATATGAAGTTTTCTTTATTAGATTACATTTTGACCAAGGTTTGCTATTACATTGTTGGCATAGTACAGGTTATATTGAAATGCTACATTATGTTTGATGTGTTAATGACAACTAGGAATGTAGTTGCTATACTAAATCCTACATTAGGCTCAATAATCCCATAGCCTGAATTGTCACCATGAATTGAAAACATAGTTATACCTTGGGCTTAGATTAAATCTTTACAATACATTGACTTTTGTACATGACACTATAATAGAGACGAAGCATGATATCTCTTAGCTATGCTGAACACATAATAGGGTTTAACAATTTCTTTCGAGGGCCACATATATGACATATAGTTCAGCAAATGAAAATTGGACTGTGTACAAAAGGCATGTTGAACCTTAATGAATGGTTCACAAATGAAATCCCCAACAAGTAATTGATACTATATTTGTTCCAAAAATTACCTATAGTTCTCCCAACAACAATGTAATAAATATTAAGATGGTTAATAGTGTTAATAGTGCTAAGGTTAAGAAGCTTGAGAAAGGTGCTTTGCATAGCATTAGTGCTTGCATGGTTGAGCTAAAGAGCATGGATGGCCTTCCTCGCCGTTTATTCTTCAAAGCCTAATATGATTTTTTGAAAAAGATGCATTGTAAGATGTTTCTGTTCATGAATGATGAAGGGAGAAGAGATTGGGTTGAGTCTTTGGAGGAGGCTTGATGTGGGCTTATGCTGAAAAATTGTTGTTTTATGTAAGCTTGTGTTTGTTTCATTCCGTATTTATATTTGTATTTTCATATGTTTGAATGATGTTTGTACCTTTTCAAGAAAGTTTTAATAACTTTTATCTATATAATAGTTGTAACAAACTTGTAAGGACATAAGGTATGTCTTTGTAAGTGATTGTACATGAATTTGAACCTTCCTGGATGGAGGCATATGCACTAGACTTTTCCTCTTTAACTGGTGCACGGTTAATGTGAGGTGGCAGGTTTTTTTTTTTTTAAATTTTTTTCCATATTGGTTATATTGTTTAAGCAAAAAACAGCCTATGACTGTGTCACATTGCACAAGATTTATTTGCATAATTACGAATTGCTAGTAATGAAGTATATACACGTAGAGTGATTATTTCAATATTGTAATATGAGAAGTTAAAATTTTAGATCACATATGTTTTCTTCCTATATCATAGAAGGCACATCTTAGTAGTACTAGAGGTCGCATCTCTCATTAATTTTTCTTCAATTACTTTAAATCCTTGACAAAATGTGCTTCATTATGTTTATGCTATCTTATGCTTAAGTATGAAGTTGTCAAATTGAGGGCATCTTTATTCATATGTGGCTTATTGTATGATCATAATACATGTACTTCATAATGTGCAGCACATTTTCTATTGTGCTATCTAATGTAATGGATCAAATTAGTGAGTCAGACTTTATATGTCAGCCTGATGAGAAAATGTGTGAAAATGGAAACTCATCATTTGATTCTTCCTTTAGCTCATCCTCATCTTCATCTGACTCTTCTTCTACGCACTTTGACAAAAGTACCCAATCTGATGATGGCGTAGCTTTTATTTTCCTTTCACAAATCCTGTGTCCATCTCACTTTGGGAACATAACACCTTAGTATATATCCAAGTTATGAGGGGCAAATTGGGTTAGGGAGCTTTTTAACTGTCATCCCATTAGGATAAGAAATGTATTGCAAATGACCCATGATAGTTTCAATACCTTATGTGATTTTATAGCATCGTATGGAGTCTTAAAGAAAAGGGAGATCCACTAGAGTTGATCTGAAAGAATTTGTTGCAATATTTTTGCAAATAGTAGGCTATGTAAAAGATCAACATGATAACTATGAGAGATTCCAACACTCAATTGTCATGTGCGAAGAGTTGCTATGGTATTAAATATCATAGCACTTGAGATAATCACTCCTCTTAATTTCAATACTATCCATCATACAATTTCAACGAACATTGCTTTCTACTTTTTTTTCAAGATAACTCCTCTATCTTTGCTAATTATGTTGAATAAGGCCTGACAACTTGAATGCTTGCAATCATATAATCACTAATGCCTTGTTTATAGGATTATGTTGGTGTAGTTGATGGCACAATTGTTCCCCATCAACACTATCATAGCAACAAAATGCATACAGATGTCATAAGGTCACTGTGGCACAAAATGGGTTGGCCATCTGCGATATGGACCTCATGTTCACTTATATGTATGCGGGGTGGAAGGGCAGCACAAATGATGCACGTGTGTTAAGTGATGTAATTACCACATATCCGAATTTTCCATGGCCACCAAAAGGTGAAAAGATAAAATGGGCTTATACAGTTACTTTACAAATCATGATGTTTATATTTGTCCTCTTAACTTCTCATTTTCCGTCTTCCTAGGCAATTACTACCTTATTGACTCTGTCTATTTTAACTTCTTGGGTTTTTAGCCTCTTATCGCCTTCACTACTATTTTTTAAATCATTATAAGACTAGTCATGGAATGCCTAGGGGCCTATCAAAGTTATTCAATCATAGAAATGCAAAACTTTGCAATGTGGTCCAACATGTGTTTGGGGTTCTTAAAGCTAGGTTTCCTATCTTGCAAGGATGATGCCCTACTAAAAATTGCATCGTCAAGTGCAAATTGTTATTACTTGCTGCATGGTCCATAACTTTATTAGGAAACATTGTCTGGATAAGTATTTTTTCTTACAAGATCAGTGGAAATACATTCTCAACAGAGGAGAAATTCGTAGGTGGCGGGCTAGGCTAAATCAAGTGGATCCTGATCACATGTCTCCATTTCATGATTCCCTTGCCCATTAGATATGAGAAAACTATGTTTGTCACCCATAAACTCTACTATACATAGTGTTATTACAGGTTTTTGCTATTTCTTTACATTCTAGTAAATGTACTTGATTTGGTTGTGGAAGCTATGCTGGATGTTTCATAGCTATGCAAATATTTTTGGCCTCAAACTATTGTACTATATTGCATAGTAACAGATTGTGAAGTTATGTTTATGTGCTACCATATGTGATGTGCGCTTCAATGTATAACTTCATTTTGTTATGTTCCTGTAAGTTGTAATTGTTTTATTATGTACACAAAATGACTATTTATAGAACTCCCCAATGTGTTTGCAGGGTTGGGCTAATGGCGCTTCACATTGCAAGGACACAAAGTAACTATGGACGGTTCTTCTACTACTGTCCTTTAGGTTTGAACCACCTAGGTGGGTTCTTGTGGGTTGATTTAGTATCACGCACTCTATTTGGCAACTCAAATTTATACACTGATGACAATCATCCTACAGTAAATAATACTACTCAGAGTTTACAATCATCGACCTCTAGTTACATGAGGAGTGCTGTTAGTAATCCAAATACTGACATGGATACCATTAACCTTTGATCATCCATTTACATACTGAAGCAATGATGCGATATACCACATGCATGTTTATTTGTTGCAGTGTGGGGCTATGCGTAATGATTATGTGTGTCGTCCTTATATGTCTGACAGTTTTCTTGTTTAAGTTACTGCTTTTCCAAGTGACATACGGCACCATAGTGTGTGTGCATTATGGTTTATGTTAACTTGTATTGTTCAATGTGTACTAATTATGTATGTATCTTTTCGATTATAATGTATGGCAATAGGTTGGATCTTTATTTTCCAATATGTTCCTTGCTCTAATAGGTTTATATATTTATTAGTTCAAGCTATGTTGTACTCTTATTTCAGATGTGTAGTCATATTTAACTTGTGCTTTAAATTGCCATATTAATTTTTATAATTTGGGTACATTATTGTGGTAGACATGATATCCCTAGCTCATCATATGAGGATTAAGTTAATTATTATTGAAGTGTGGGGACTTACCCAAGAGGAAAAGTTTCTCTTTCATTTAGTAGAGGCCCATTCCATTTCGTAAATATTAGGTGAAAAATTAGATTTAGATATGGAGCACACACTGCCAACTCATACATCATTTTCGAAGGCACTTCCTATTTGTAATGTTATGGCGTAAATATGATGAGATGTGATAAATTTATGATATATTCTCAAAGGTTATCTAAGTTGATGATGTGTCTTACTTATTGCAAACATGTTTAATTTATGTCCCAATCCCACTACGATCGACGTTTCACCAGGTAAGTATACAATTTTCACTTTCATTGTCAGATTATTACCTTTACACATGTCATATATTTATACATCTCATGGAATATTAATCTACTTCAAGCTTATTATGTTTTCCTATGATGTTGATGGATCAATTGAGTATTTCATGGAGTGTCCCTAAAATTGGCTGTTCATCAGAGCTCTTTTTACAAATAAAGCCCCAGTTTCTTCAACGCCGCTATAGACTATGCAATAGCCTTAGCGTGAAGAGCCACCACCTGGTGACATTTCAGATCTAATATTGCTTTTTGATAGCTCTGAAGAATAGTACTTAGCATGTTTTGTAAAGATGGAGAATGTGACGAAGTTTAATTATTTTGTATGGATGTATGTCTAGCAAAACCTTATAAGCATGGTGAAATGTAATGCTAAGCTAAAACTTATCTCCCTTAATGAAAATAGCTTCTAATTATATTGCACAAGTCCTTTATTTACAATTACTTGAATATATGCAGTTTTCAAATGCGCTGTTTTACGAATGGATCCATTTATGAATTTTTTCCATTTATGTGTATGTGCAATTAGGCTAATGGTTACAATAAATTTTATCATTCAATTTTTTCCTGCTGCAAACTTGCTTAACATAAGAGTAGCATATTAGCGTTAGGAAGCATAAATTGTGCACCCCAACGTAAGGTTATGGAATATGCTGCAGTTAAGTAATGTAAACTTATGCTAAGGCGCAGAGTGCAACTATGCTAACCACAAGGGCAACACATTTGGGCCGGGATGCATCAGTTGTGCATCGGTCGCAACTGTGTTGAGAATGAGGGCAGTATATTTGGGTCGGGGTGCATCAATTGTGTACCTCAGCTTAAGGCTGCATTTTATGTGCTGCCCTATTCAACAATCACCTTACACTGGGGCACATCTATGAATGCAACAAAATCTCATTGTGGCACAAGAATAGTATGTCCCAATGCAAGGAAACACCTCATGTTGCCCATGAGGGAAGCAAAGTGATGCATTGGGGCGCATCAATCATGCACTTCAGTGTTAGGATGTGGGAACAACATTGCTTTCATAGATAGCTTCTTTACGTCGGGGTGCATAATTGATGCACCCTAGTGTAAGACAGTTGTCCATGATTGCAGGATATTTACATCGGGGTGCAATAATTTTGTGCCCCGATGCATGGATACAGACTAGATAGTGACCCCTCTAGAGAGCAATCTTATGCCGAGCTGGATTAAAAGGGAGCCCCGATGCAAGCATAACTATGAAGATATTATGTGGGACAGATAATGGTCCTCAAATTTTACATAACATTATAAACTTTATTGGAAAATTTGGAAGCTTCATTAATGATGTTTTTTCCTAGCCATAAGGCTTGGAACACAAGTAAAATGATGACCAAAGGTGCGCTAATTTGACAGGTCACATTATTCACACATAATGACAAGCATGATAACAAGATATGAATGGGTAAATTGGAGAATACTTAAAAAATTCTAAGAGCAGCAATGTCAACAACATGCTAAGAAATAGAATGAAAGTTGGAAATAGAAAATCTATTTGTGTACAAGTTTGCATAGAGTTACAACAAATGATATAAAAATAACATCCGGGTTAATCATCAACATTGTTATTCTCATTGCTTTCTGGTGGTGAAACTTCATCATCAGGAGCACTAAAGCGGGGTTTCGGTGGGAAAATGGACCACTATTTTGATGGAATATTTTGGTAGCCCACCAAAGTCGTGTACCACTATTGTTGAGTTGCAATATATGTTTGTTGATGCTCCCCAAGAATTTACCTGTGACCCTCTACAGCATGCTGGTTAGATACGATCTGTGTAAGCATGTTCTCCAATCTTTCAAGTCGTTGAAATATGGTCTGACATTGATTTTGAGGAACTTGAGCCGTCGAAATAGGCTGTGTTGCTACTTTAATTCTGGACTTAGGAACAAGGGAGTTAGGGTGGAGTAGCTCCTCATCATTATCCTATTACACTACTGAAATGACACATAATTCTATAATAAGATTAGGAAAAAAGTAAGCTATCTTAAGAACTTCCAATTGCACAATGATGTATCTTTGAATTAATCAATAATTTAATATCAATAGGACCCTTTCTAAGATAGCATAAACGAGGATAGACTTATCTTGTGTGATTTCGCTAAGGCGAGAGCTCGACAACATATGTGTAGAGACAAACTTGAACTACTGCAAGCTCTCATTGTTCAATTTGGTTGATTTGAAATGTCAAAGCTAATTATTAGCTCTAACTATCCATTTCGATTGTTCTTGGTAAATGCGCTCCACGACTCTATCAATTGAAACATTGCTCTCTATAAAATATTGATATTCATCATCACTATCAATGCAAGGTGTCTGGAAAAAATTATTTATAGCCTCTCATTATATAGATACTTGACAACCCTGTACATATATGACATCTCTATCTACGAACTGAAGATTAGTGTAAAGCTCTCTAAAACTAATCTGACTACAAATGATGAGCTTGTAACAAATCTCAACCAACTTCTTCTTTCTATGATTACTTGTCTTAATAGATGATACCTACTTTGGGATGCTATCTCACGCTCCTTACAAATGGTCGGTCTTTAGTAATTTTTGAATACAGATCTTGGGCTTCAACAGAAATAAAATAGCCTATATCGAATAATACCCTTTCAACTAAATGCGGCATTCTTATTTATCTTTCTACTACCTTTTGGTGCTATTATCAATTTGATACCACACTATGAAGTCACTAACACAACTAAAATGAAAAAAAAGAGAGTTATTAACACCATACTCGCCAATTTCAAGGACACCATCTTCAACTAGAACGCAATTTATAATTCATGTATAATAAAAATTCCCACTTCTAACTCCAAATTCCACAAATGTCAACTCCATTAATCATTAATATATCCTCACTTTCCATGTACATAACTTGTGCATTCCCCAATTCAAATTATGGGTAGAAAATAATAGAAATAAACACCCATAATAAGTTTACACTACAATCACCTCCATTATGAAAGAAACAAACCTTGTCACCATTACAACAAAGTTATACTTAAATATAACTTTTACCAAGTTCATTAGCAAAGTATAATCTAACTACTGTTGTGCCCAACAAATTAAGTACTAAATATTATCATCTATATCTTCTATAATGACATTTAAAAATATCATACTAGAACCAACAACAATTATGATAGAAAAAAAAAGAAAATTTGAGATTTTATTATCTAAATATTGAACCCCTTTCCCTACATCATTCCTCCCATCACTAAACTTTTTACTTATCTCACTCACTCACTCTCTCTTTCTCTCTCTCAAAAATTGCCCCAAAGGCTATCGATAAAAAGCTAACAGAGAAGAAGCCTACTGAGAAAGCCCTGGCGGTAGAGAAGGCCTCGGCGGAGAAGAAGCCCAAGGTCGGGAATAAGCTTCTTAAGGATGGTACCACCGTCTTTGCCTCGAAGGATAAGAAGAAGAAGTGGGTGAAGAAGAGTACGGAGACGTATATGATCTACATCTTCAGGGTGCTGAAGTAGGTCTACCCTAACATCGAGATCTCGAGCAAGGCTAGGGTCATCATGAATAGTTTCATCAATGACATCTTTCAGAAATTAGCGTAGAAGGTGTCGCAGCTTGCACATTACAACAAGAAGCCGACCATAACTTCTCGCGAGATCCAGACTACCATGAGATTGGTACTTTCGGGTAAGCTTGCGAAGTATGCCATCTCTAAGGGAACTAAGGCAGTGACCAAATTTACCAGTTCTTAAATTGTTTTATTTGTAGGTTTCAAATTAGGATTTCTTATTACAGCAAAAGTTTAGGGTTTTCTTGTCCCTCTTGTCCTAGATGTATAGAATGTTGATCTTCTGGTATGAATAAATCAAAAATTCCTTAATTATCTTATTATTCATTGTTTTAGTATCAATCTACACTTTACTTTTCTTGATTAAGTGGTTGTAGCTTATTATTTTCAAAATCTTATGCAACTGAACTTTGAATTTGGCAAAAGGGGTAAAATCCACTTTACCCTCTTTATTCAAATTTCATCTTACTTTACTCTCATGTGTATTTAATTGTATTATTTTTTTTTGTACTCTCAATTTTACTTAAATTATTTAATTTCATTAAATTTTCTTTATCTCCTTATTATTCGTTTTGTTGGAGTGATAAGAAACATTCAAACCCATATGAATATTCAAAATCCGTGTTTATATATGTAATTTTCATGACAAATTAACCTGCTACCACCCATGGGTTTATTTATTATGCCAGCCAAATAATAGCACAACAATAAAAAATTACACAAATTATCATATAATAAATAATTATGAGATAACTTAAAATTCCAACCAATATATTCGTAGTGCAGTCAATAGTGATGTCTAGGTTTCATCTTTTAGCATTATGCTTAGATCTTTTAATTTAGTTTAAGTATTATTCTGTATAAAATTTGTGTCTTCATATAAGAGAAGATTAACTGGTAGAGATTGACAAAAAAATATTGAGGTATAAACATTTTGGGTATAATAATATAAAATATAGTGATCTAACCATTTTTGCTTGGTTTGCTAATAGAAATTAAAATGGCTTTAATAGTGTTAAAATAAATAGAGTAAAATTGAGAATACAAAAAGACAAAATGATGCAACTAAAAAATATAGAATGATAAAATGAAAAAAAAAATTGAGTACGAGGAGTAAAGTGAATTGTACCCTTGACATAATAATGATTGCAGTTTGTTTGTGTGTAATCAGAGAATGGTCAAGGGCCCGTTTGGTGAAGTTTTTGGTCGGGAATCACAGGGGGGTATGCGTGTAGAAAGAAACTGCTGTTGGACATTCATTCATGCTTGCACTGATTGGTTTCGACCACCATTTATTCCTCACTGTACCTCAATACAGTTTTTCCCCACCCTCGTTTAACTAACTCCAATTCCAACAGAGAATATATTCTATGAAAGTTTCGGAAATCCCCGCCAAAAGAATAACAGGAAAGGGAAAGAATGTTGCGAGGGAAGAAAGGGAACGGGAAATAGAAGAGGCGGCTAATTTAATATTTTCATGTAGTGCAGCATCAGCATTGCGCTGCCGTTTTAAATAAATATTCTTAGATCTTTCAAACGGAAATCTCTCAAAACAAAACGATGTCATCATATAGTCATTAAAACCCATCCTATTTGGAAAGGTAATTATTTTTCCAATCAATTAAGCTTTCATATTTTGAAAATGTTACTTCATCTCACGCAACATTAAATGTACAAGACAACCTTATATAAGAAGAGTCAGGTGCATGAGAGCCATACCCACATACAAAAAATATGACTTTACTCACTAATTAAATAATATCTATTAATTTAAAGACAATTAAATTTTCATTTCTCCTAAGATAACGACCACCCACACTAGTTTAATAGTAATTTTATGTTGCATTATAATTCACTAATTTATTAAATAATCATTGAATTTTCTATCTTTTCAAGATAATAAGGCAATCTTAAATTTATTAATAATTTTATATTCTAATAATATGATTTAACTGATGAGACCTATATAAAAAAAGAATTCACAAAATAATAATAATTAGTGCTATTATATTAAAGTATTTAATATTATTACAGTGATTTGGAAATAGTGTAATATTTTCAAAATTTCTAAAACTCCAGTCCACATAACAGTTTTATTTACATATGCAAAATAATAACAAAATAAAAATGCATTTGGAAATAATAAAAAAGTGAAGAGTAGAAACAAAAATATAACCAATTCCGTTCCGCATGTGCCATACACGCTGGCACACGCTAGTAATTTGAGAGCCAAAATATCTCAAATTAAAAGTTTTGGTCTATAAATTTATTTTAGGTTCCGGAGTGTATTTATTTAACTAAATAAAACTCTAAACGTGGACATGTCTAATGATAATTTTTGTGGGTTCATTATATTGTCTCAATTCATTTTCTAGAGCTACTAAATCCTTAACTGCTTTTCTAAATACATTGCTGAGACATGTATATACCTAATCTTAATGCGTGTATACATTATATATTAATTATTCATGTACGTATTATTAATTGGCTGAAGGTTTTTGGTGTTCATTGGAGGCTTATAAAAGGGACATGACTCCTTTCCAAACCAACTCTGTTAGGAAAGGAAAATATAGGAAAAACTTATTGAAGGCATATATAATAATATAGATAGCACAATATCATGGGACCTGTAATTATATAACTTTTATTTTAATTACATAATTTTGGTCAAATTTCAAATTCTTAGGATTTTGAGTTTTTTAATTCAGTTGAAAATTTTCATTGGTTGTGTATTTTCTTTTATGTTTCATTTCAACATGATCAATTTATCTATTTTAACTAAAATATCATTTTGAGTTTTTCTAAAATTACAATATAGATTTCTATCTCATAAAATAATTAATTAAAATATCTATAATCATATTTTTATTCGATTACTCTATTTTGATCAGAACTGACTTGAGCATTGAAGTGTCTTAGCCAAGGGCACCTCGACTAGTTTAACGTGTGTTGCTGTTGCAGATCTTAAACCTCGAGAAGAATATAAGCTAAATTACTCAACCTCTCTGGTCGAATCTACCCCAAACAGTACCCTTTCACTATAAACGACTTCCAACCTCATCACTATATTTGTTAAATACAATAAACCATTCATGTCGTAATTTGTACATATTGTTTAACCACAAATGCTCTTGAAGATTGTAATCAACAATCATTTTATTTCATATGTCTTCGAAATCTTGTTTGGACTCACAAAATTCCATGCACTTATAGAACAAACTTTTAACCCCAAGTTGTTACTCGAGCTACCAAAATGTGAAGTTCATTTTGATTAATATGTCACTAAAATAATTGATGGTGAGAATTTGGAAAAATAGTTTCAACAACATCCATTATTGCTTAGCATTGATTATGAAAATTGTCTTATGTTGTTTATTACCCATAGATTCAAGAAATGTATTGAACAACCACTCAAAAGAAACTCATGTTTCACTAGACATGAAAGTTAATATGAACATTACATGTAATGATTTATTTATGTTTACAAAAGAGCAAAAATCAAATTATTTGTCTGACAAGTGGTATTAAATGAAAGTACGCACCAAAATCTCGCAATCCTACAATAACCATCTCTAAAGAAAAAGTTGCACATTCTATATTTTCATCCACTTTTGAAAATCCCTATAGAACAAACTATCTTCACTTGACTTTCTTTAAATATCAAATCAATTCTTTAACATCACTATCCTTAATCTATCTGTGATTTTTAGCCAATTGATTAATATAATCATATGCATCCTTTTGAAGAAATCTAACATTTTTCCTTTCATGATATTCTTTCTGCACATGAGAATAAGTATTAGATGTTGAAAATCAAAAAATCCACTGATATCTTTAATGTATTTCCTTTAGCATATTAAATATTACGTGTTGATCTTAACATGTATCTTTGATCAGTTATGGGTATTTCATGATTATAATCAATATCAAAAGTAGTCACTTACCACTGTTTTTTTTCTTTTTTTGGGCACCCAATTTTAAACCTTGTTGTACAACCAGTTCTCATTTCCAATTCATGGTAGTTTGGTTACTTATTTTTGGCATTATGTTTTTCATCTTTTGTTCTTTTAGGACAATCAAATTCCTTCATGTAAAGTTAACCACTATTATTATGAAAATAGCCTACTTTCCTTTTCTTAAACTAAAGCCTTTACAACATCAATTTTCACAATATAACAAATATGCATTCTTTGGACTTATTATCCTTTGACCACTTGCCAATTTATGCCAAAATGCATCGATTATGGAATCAACACATTCTATGTTTTCAGGCATTGATAGTTGTCCATCTCTATATTGCTCATGGCAATATTTGGCATTTTCAATTTTGATGTTGCATGAAAATGGAGCAAAGTCTTTTCTAATAGACAACAGTGTGTCGATTCATTTTTTCTGGAACTCATGCAGAGAGATCTATATTTCTCAAAAATACTCTACATTTGTGGTTTTTTCCAAATGATTTTTTATATCTAAGTTTTTTTTGGAACTCAATATTTATAGATTTTAGCCTTGATAAGCTTAATCCACTAGGGCCTTTTTGCCCCTCTTTATGAGCTTAACTTGTCTTTTAGGCTCTCTGGCCATTTACTTAGTTGATTAATGTTAGGTCATTAAATCATTTTTAATTAATTTATCGAATTGCCCTTATAGTCAATTTTGGCAGTATGTTAAGCCTCTTATTTTGGATAAAGAGATTTTAATTTCATGTCGAAAATATATTATGTTTATTTTGCTCATTTATTCTTTTTTGTTTACAAATGAAGTCTATTTAGATAATTATTCTTGCGTTATGTGTTTGTGAGTTCTCACCTTTTGTTTAGATTGAGGTCTACTAGGTCTTGAAATCTCTAAGATTGCTAACAGGTGCTCTATAAAGGTGGCTTTGTCAGCATTTGATGAGTTAGTGAAAAGAAGGAAAATTTCAACTTAAGGAGAGAGAAACAGCAAGGAAAGTTCAAGTAGGAATGTTGAGATGAATTATTTTTCTGCTAACTTTGTGATCTCTTTGCTTTATTTCTTTATCCTGGCTTTATAGTTTGTGCATTTTTTTTTTTTGAGTCAGTGAAAATTTTAGGTTTTCATTGGGTCAAAGGAAATATGCGAGTAAGTTCAATTCCTAGTTAAACAATGGAAAGGAGTCTTCAAGTAGTCAAATAGGATGAAGCAGAAGAGGGGTTGTGGAGTGTACTCTTTTGTCGGTTGATAGTGGTGGTGGCAGTGACTCATGCGATGGTTAAGGTTGTAAATAGATATTAGACGATATGGATATGTTGTACATTTAAATTTTTTAATATCTGTATCTGTGTTCATATCCGATGGATTCTTTTTAGTAACGTTTGAATTCGTATCCAACAAATATTAACCAAAATTGAATATGTTTGAAGCCATAATTAATTTCTACAATTCAATATCAAAGAATAATTACACTACTAATTTAAGTAAGTAAAATGAACGCAAATAGGATTTATTCTTCACAATTCACTTTATGGACAAAAACAAAATTGATTTTCATGTATACACGCACTCCATTATGAAACAATTTTGGACCAAAATTTTTGTCATTAATTCTAGAACGTAACATATTGTATCTTAAGAGATTAAGACATTTACGGTGGCAGCAACATTCATAGACAGAAAAGATGCTTTTAGGGGATACAATAATAGTTAATTAGAAAAAAATTCTTAATTCTACTTTCATTTTAGTCTTTAGTCCCCATTTGAATTTTTACACACTAAACTTTTCACTTTTTCACAAAAATTAGGAATCACTCCCCATATCTCTTAGAAAGACCTATATACCCTTGTATTTGGAAAAAAACAACAAAAATACTTGAGAAACACATTTTTGTAATCAAGAAGAATGGTTTTCTCTTTTTTTTCTGCTTATAATGACTTCTCGAGCGTGAAATAAAAGGGCACTAAATCGTTCTTCCTTCACTATTGACGCAAGAACGAGAGAAGAAGAAGTGAAAAGAAAATAGAAAAAGAAAGTCACCAAAATATTTGCCATTTTTCTGCGACTATGGAAGGAAAAACATCTGCAAAAAGAAGCCGAGTTCAAAAAGAAATGAGCAAAAGAAATAGAAGTATGTTTTCTAAACTTATAGTTTCAAATGTTAGTGATTTTTCAGTGTTTAGGATTTTTATTCATTTTTTAGTCTTAAACACTTGAATCGATTTGATATACATATGATTTTTGTTGTGAGATGGGAAGTTTCTAATTTGTACTTGAAGGGTATGAAAGTTTGACTTCACCTTTTTGGACTTTATACTTCTTCCTATCTAAAATTATATTATAGTAAAATTATATGGTAAAACTATCTGAAAGCGGTAGTGTATTATCCGTAGAGGAGAACATTCAAGCTTGCAGTACACATTAAGCAAAAGTGTAGTATATGATCTATGTAACTACAGTATAGTTTAGAAGCAAATGTAATATAAAATATTCAATCTTATAATACACATTAAGGAAAAGTCTAGTATATAACCCGCAGTACATTTTAGAAGTAAATGTAGTATAAATATTCAAGCTTGGAGTATACATTAGGCAAAAGTATAGTATATAATTAGTGTAACTGCAGTACATTTTAGGAGCATGTTTAATACAAAAATATTCAAGCCTGCAGTATACGTTAAATGAAAGTATAGTATATAATCTATATATTTGTAGTATATTTTAGAAGCAACTGTAGTATAAAACATTCAAGCTTAAAGTATACACTAACTGAAAGTGTAGTATAATATATTACGTGTTTCTGAAGTATATTTTAGAAACTTCTGTATTATAAAACATTCAACCCTGAAGTATGCCTTAACTGAAAGTCTAGTATAATATATTATATATTTTTGAAGTACATTTTAGAAGCATCTGTAGTACAAAACATTCAAGTTGTCAGTACACATTATCTAAAAGGATTAATTTATTATCTGTTTATATACTAATTTTTCTTTATCTGATTGCAACCAAGCCAAGACATTATGAGGTTTGCTCTCGTTGCTCCCCCCAATTTTTTTAGAATAAATTGGATATTGTAAAGTCCAAGATGGGGTCGAAACATTTTGATGCATTGAAGAGACCCCTTTTTATATATACATGGATATGCCCAAGTTAAGTTCAAGCTTCATTCGGCTTGAAGCTATACTGAGGAGGTTTGACCCAAAAAGGCCGTCATTTCATTTTTTGGAGGGGGTTGAAGTTCTTTTTTCTGCGACTAAATTTTCTATGGTTTTAGGGTTGCCATATGTGGGGCAATCTGTGGATATAACATTGAAGATAAAGTCTTCAACCTTTGACAACCTTTTTTCTGGAAAGCTACAGAATATTACTAGATTTAAAATAGCTAAAAAGTTTGAGGAGTATGTACATAAGGATATTGAGGAAGACTTGAATAATTTTTGTAGGTTGTACATACTTTTTGTTTTTAATTGCTTTCTGTTTCCAACATTAAATTATTGGACTCCATGATTTCTCCTACCATACTTGGACAGTATGCCTATAGTTGGTTTGTATGCATGGGGCATAGCTGCATACAATTTTCTTGTCCAAGATATAAAGAACCATATAGGAGTAGGTGGAGAAAAAAAATCAAGAAATACATTGATGGGTGTACAGTTGGTTTAATGGTAAGTGTTTGCTTCATTTTTCTAACAACATTGATTATATTTATATTCAAGTGAGTATAATTTTTTGATTTATGAATGGCAGGCATAGTTTTATGAACGCATCCCTTCACTGGCTTCACTAGTGAGTTCATTTGAGTTTCCACACTTTTATTGGTGGAAGGATAGCAAACTCCCATATAATGTGGAGGAGACAGGGAAAAAATTGAAACAAATTACAGTAGAAATGGTAATAATTATAATAATTCATTG